>VXBI01004301.1:75999-267513 GCA_013397375.1 Toxostoma redivivum
CGGAGGCAGCGGCGCGGCGCCGGGCAGGAACGAGCCGAGAAAAGCTGTCCCCAGGCCTCCCGAACCCCCCGTGCCCATCTATCGCCCGGGCCCGCCCGGCTGTGCCCCGCCCTGTGGGGTCCCCAGGAGGGCAAGCGGGGTGCCCGGACTTACCCAGCAAGGAGGAGAAGGGGGTCGCGGGGTCCAGGGCGCTCTGCAAACTCTCCTCCATCTTCAGCCCGTCCAGCATGGTGGGGAGCCGGGCCGGGCGAGGGGCCGCGCCGCCCGCCTGCCAACACAGCCTGGACACAGCGCGCTCAGCCCGGCCGCCGGCCCCGCCGCCCCCGGCCGGGGCTTCCCCCCCCGCTCCCCGGCGCCGCGTTCCCTCCTCCCTCCCGACGGGAGAACCCCTCGGGCCCCCCGTTCCGGCTGCGCAGCCGCTGCCCCGGCCGGGCTGGCAGCAGCCCCCCAGCCCCGCGGACCCGACGTGGGGAGGCGACAGGACCGGGGCACCCCGCGGCCGCGGACGGGAGGATGCGGGACGGGAGGATGCGGGGCTGCCGTCGGCGGGGCTCAGCCTCTTACCTGGGGCGGCCCGGGCGGTGCCTTCCTGCGAGGAGCCGGCGGGAGAGGCGTTCGCAGCCACCGCTCCTGGGGGGTCTTGCGGCGGCTCCTGCCTCCCCGGCTGTGTCGCAGCCCCCGCTTCCCCGCCGCCGGCGCTGCCCGGGGTGCGGAGAGAGCTGCGGCTCCCTGGACGGCTCGGGAGAGGAGCGCACCAACCTGCGAGGAAGCGCCCGTCCGACTGCTGCCAAGGCACATTTCCTGGAGCTGATACCTCCCTGCCCGACCCCCACCCCCTGCCCTCCCCTCTCCACCCCACTCGAAATAAGTTTCCTCCCCGCTCTCCTGCCTGGCTGCAGGCACCGGCCCCGCCACGCCTCGAGGGGCCGGCGGCCCTTCTCGGCTCCGGGGTGCACGGCTCGGCCTGGCCGCCCCGGCTCCGCTCCGCTCCCTGGCTTTTTTCCCTTCTTTTCTTAGAAAGCCAAAAAGAAGAAAAAAATAAAAAAAGAAAGAAAGAAAAAAAAAAAGGTAGAGGGTGGTGCCCCACCACAGCGCCGCTCCCAGTAATGAAACCGGCTGGAAATCAAGTCCCCCTTCCAGGAGAAGCCCAGGCCGGCAGTTTTTGAGGAAAGACGGTCCCCTGCCCGGGTCCCCGGCGGGGATGCGCTCCCCCGCGCTGCGCATTGCCCCGGGCTCCTCACTCCCGCTGCTCCGGGAGTTGCTGTTTAAGGAAAATGAGTGCTGGGAGGAGGAAAACAAAAAAGAATTAACAACAACAACAAAAAAAGAATCCCAACACCAAAGCCGCAGAGCTGCCCCGGAGGGCTCGTCGCCAGTGATCCCTGGCGCCGAGCGGGGCTCGGTCCGCTCCGGGCGCCGGTTCCGCGGGGCCGCAGGGGGAGGCGGCCCGAGGGAAGCGGAGCTCCGGCTCCGCCAAACCGCATCGGTTTCGGGGAGGGGGAACCCTCGGAGAAGCGATCCGGCCCGGCCGGGGAAGATGAAACTTGGAGCCCCGGCGATTTCCCGTCCTGCCCGGCTCTCCCTTCTCTCCTGCCTGGGGGGTTTCGCTGTTTTTTCGGGGAGTTTCAGGGCCCCGCAGGTCCGAGCGGTCCGCAGCGGGGCTGGGGCCGCGTACCTGCCGCTGCCGGAGCAGCCTGGACCGGGATCCGCGGCTTCCCCGGCACGGAGGAGGGCTGGGACCCCGGCTCCGGCCGGCGAGCAGGGGAACGGCCGCAGAGCTGCGAGGGACCCGCTACAGGACCGTGGAGGATGGGAGGCTTTTAGGGGCCTCACCTCCTGTGTTCGCCGCTGACCTTGGCACCAGGGGCAGATGCGCTCCCAGCCTCTCTGTGGGGCATCCTCGTCACCAAGCGCTCCCCACACCCAGATGACGTGGGTGATCAGGGACCGAGGTCGTGTCCTCTGGGAATTCGTAGTAAGGAGAGAGGCCACAGGTTAGCACAGGCAGCTCACCGCCCTGCCAAAATCCCGTGGGAGAGGGAAACACGGTCCTGGGACAGCCCTACTGTATCCCAGTATAACTCCACCGGGAGTTCGGGCGTGAAAGCCTTGGTACTATCACACGGGTCAGGGTGAAACAGCTCTGACCACTCACATCCAGGAAGGCTGGGCTGCGGCAGGGAGGCACCGGGCTCTGACACCTTTGTCTTTGGCTCTCCCGAATGTCTCCGAGCAGCTACAGCCAAGTGTCTGAGTAGCCAGATCCGCTGGAGCCACCTTGCCAAGCCACCAGCCCAGCCAGGACTGCAGCGTGACCAGGGACTCCCAGCACTGCACGCTGCTCTTCCCGCCTGTGCAATCCATCCCAGCTTCCCCACCCTGCCCATCCCACTCACAGAGCTGTGCGGGGCAGATTTCCCTGACACAGCCAGGGAGTGGCAGCCCCGTGGGGTGGGAATACTATCCACTAGTGCTGCTAAAAACTGTGTCCCTGTGCAGAGCACTTGTCTGGCAGACTCAGACCACCCACCTGATTTGCTCTGCCCAGAGATGCAGGAGCAGCTGGGAGGGATGTCATTCCTTCCTGGATGTTGCCACCCCATGGTTTTCCTCCTCCTCTTCTTCTCCATAGGAGGAGGGTCTGGAGACTGTCTCACCTAGTGGCGCTCGTGTACAGTTCCCAGCTTGGTCTCTGAAGATCAGGTTTGGGGGCTGAGGCAAGTGTGTAACACCAGGGAGACTGCAGCAGGGTGTTGCTGCTCGTGCTTTACACATCCACCAGTTCCCACACAGGTCAGAGGCACTGGAGCTCACCTGGCCTCATGCAAAAGGTGATTGCCAGGTGAACCAGTAAAATATGCAAGAAATACACTCCAAACCCCCTCTGTCCCAAAGTGCACCTTCAACACGGGGGGAGTATTTCAGGCAGCTCACTACAGCCTCTGAGGACCACTTTCCATTATTAGCTTTCTCAGAGCTGAACTAGGGGCAGAGGCAGGCCCACAACATCAGCAGAGAATTAAAACTGAAGAAAAGCAGGTCTTGCCTTTCTCCTTCTAGCTGTAGGGTCTGCAGGCAGCCAGGTGTTGCAGAAAGTGGGCGGTGCTGGAGAACTGCATTAAACAGAAGCTGCCAAGCGAATTAACAAGGCCACAACATTGGCAGAGGGGCTGCACATCTTCCCCAGCCGTCTCCCCGCTGGGGCTGCCCAGCTGTCATGTTTTGTGCAGGTCCCCACTGCTCACTGCTGGAAGGGGATCAGCAGCACTCAGCTCCCAGGTAGCCACAACCACAGCAACTGCCCTGGCTCCAGACATCCTCCAGCATCACTTTAACTCTGCCCAGCCAAGCAGATGCAAGAAACTCCTGGGAGCAGGCAGGGCTGGCCTCAGACACCAAGGAAGAAGATGGCTATGAGCCACCTCCCTTGGGACAGGAGTCACATCATCCAGGTGCCTCGAATGCCTGAAGCCAACCTGACACAGAAGAAAAAGCTTTGCCAGCACCAGAGACATCCATTGACACCACTCAGCCCTGCAAGGACCACACCTCCCTCTCCTCCTGCCACCCTCAGAGCCCTTCAGAGGCATCAGCAGCTGCACAGCCAGCTGGGCTGGCCAGCCTGGCAGAGAGGCAAGCCAGGGACCAGCCCACAGCCACGATGCTGTCAGATAGCCCTGGGGTGATAAAGTCCTCTCCTTTTACCACTGAAATCCCCCAGACCAAGGGGTCTCAGGCAGAATTGTTTGCACAGAGAGCACAGGAAGAGAGGAGAGAGAAATGGAGTGGCCAACACTGGCCTTGCTTAAATAGAGGTTGGTCTTTGTCTACTCATGCTGATAAACACCTGGGGATTTATCAGGGCTTCCCTTCACACTTTCCACCACAATGTACCTTGCCATCATCCCCTGAAAGAGGATACACACTCTGCTTCCCATCAGCAGCAGCTCTGGGGAGCCTCCTCTTCATTTCCCTCCTCCCTGTGCCCTCTGGTGCTCCAAGAGGTACCAAGTGAGCACGGTCTCCCCAGCCTCTCAGCTGGCTTTTGATGGGACAGCAGAGAGCTGGGAGGGACATAGAGGGGAGGAGGAGACGAATCAGGCAGCGAGGAGAATATCTCAGGGAAGCACGGGTGAGATGGTGAAGGGCCAGAGCCCATTCCAGACAAAAAGTCCTCGAGAAAAGGTCAGTGTTGGTGGCACTCAGTTGGATTCACACTGTTGGTGTCTGAGGGTCCTGTCAGGTCAACAGGATGTGCCCCTGAATCACTCAATCCATCAGGGAGTCAAATGGAACATAAACCAGCTCAAACTTTTATAGTTTGAGATGTATTTTTTTTATTCTCAATCCAGAAGTGCTGTTGCTAGACTCAGTAGAAATGGAAGCAGCTGCTACAGAACCCAAAACTCCACTATTTTTGGAAGTCCCCTCCACAGAGCACTGCAGAATTAATACATGCTTTGACACATTTGGCCTGTACACCAAAACAAAGCTTGTCTGTGGTGGTGGGGGGGGACGACCTGCTGCTAACTCATGAAGCTCATGAGATGTGATGCATGGTGGCAAAGAGAAAATGGCCTTGCACCAGTCATTCCCAGAGCCTGGTTTATTTATTAATCCCAGAGCAAAGGAAAAATTGCCTGAGCTTAATCTGAGGCTATGAGGAACTTCATGAGGTAACCAATGACTGCATGAAGTTTTCTTTGGTTTATCAATGATTGTGATTTCTGTTTTATGAAAATGAGGTTTTTCCAGGGCTGGAGATGGGGGAAGCTCCAGCCATGCCAAGCTGCTGTTCTTCTGCAGCAACTCCCAGAAGGATAGCCACACCAGTGAGTTATTACCAACTGCTGTGGGATTTGTTTCTCAGCATGCCCAAAGACTCACTCCTACACTTTGCAAGGCTTGGGGGAAGCACAGCTCATGGACAACACCCCTGTAGAGAGGTCTACAACATGAATGAGGAATCCAAGGGTTGGGACCAAGTCCAGGAGATTGCATCAGCCCTCAGTGACTGCAGATAGAGCTGGGCTGCTCCATGACTTGTTTCCTCTGCAGAGGACATTGGTTTGCTAGTGGCACTTTCAGATGAGCAAGTGGTGTCTTATTCACAGAGGCCACATGGAGAGTCACGGTCTTGCTGCCCTGCCAGACACAGGGTGGAGGAGTTTGTGGTGGGCTGTGTGTTAAATTTTTCCAAAAACCCTGTAGTCATCTGGAGAAACAGGACAAAGCCCTGCTCAGACTGCAGCCTGGAGACCTTGTGGCACAGAACTCAGAGATTACCCTTCCAAGGTAAGAATGAGGGTGTCCAGCAGCCACCTCAAGACTTCCTGCCCCATTTTGGTTACCATATCCTATCACTTCCAACATCAGAATATCACAGACAGCAGTCTGGATTTGTTTACAAATAGTGGGTTGAGGTCAGCATCAATCAGAAGAGAAACCCAACCAAGCCAGCTAGGGAGCAGTTCTTAGAAGTTTACATCCCTTAGAGGGAGAGGGGAAGCCTGAGCAGCCCAGGCTGGAGGTGACCTCTTGCTTCATCTAAGCAGCAATGTGGTGTGGTACCATCCCAGCAACAGTTCTACAATGAGCAGGTTGTGTATTTTCTGTATTTAAACACTTCTCTTTAAATGAAAAATTCTTTTCAATGAAAAATAGCTTCTTGGTCAGTGTTTTTAAAATTTTTTAAAATTCTGTGTTTTTCTCAGAAGGAAAAGTGTTTTCATAATGTTGGGATTTTCCCTCTTTTTTCTCCATCCTTTTAAATTCTCCTTTTCTTTCTCTCAGCGAAATACTGGAAAATGAATCATGTCCCCGTGTGGGAGCTTTAACAAAATGTTTCATTTTTATCCTCCTTCCTTTTCTGTTGTCAGCCCTCCTCTCCCTCGACCTTCCCCGAGCCGGCAGCGTCGCAATCTGTCACGCGGACAGACAAAGCTGCATCTCACCCCACTGTCTGCTGAGAGGGTCAGGAGGGGCAGATCACTTAACACTACACCTGTTTTATGAATAATAATACAGACAGTTTCGCTGGGTTCCTGGGAGGACATTTTCCCACCAGGATAAGCGCTGCATATTGAACAAATTAATGTCTTTAACTCGTTTGACTCTGGTTAGCTGGGCTGCAATGGGGAGCTCCAGCTGTGCTGTTGGTGCAGGGGAAAGACCAGGCAGGCCTTTGAGGATGATTTTTTTAGAGTGTCTTGTTCTTCCCTTCCCTGCAAGTTTCACTCGTGGAAGTGTGAGGTTATAAATTTGGGGTTCGTGAATCTGTTTCCAGAGGAAACATAAGCAAAAATATGGAGGGAAACAAACAAACAAAAAGAACAGGATGCATGAAGCTTCAGGAAAATGGAAAGTTATCCATGAGCACACAAGGTCTGTGTCACTCCAAAATATTCCACCTGGACCAAAATTAAACACTTTGGTTCTTCTGTCAGTAGCTAGATTAGCTCACAAAAGAAAAACAAATAAACCAAACCAACCAACCAACGAAAACCAACCAACCAGCCCCTCACACATTAAAAAACTTGTTTTTAATATTACTTTAAAACTTCAAAGAGTTCCAAGAGTTTCTTTTTAAGATGGTGGAATGACATCTTTTGATTCATAGCAGTAAGTTCCTCTAGGTCTTTCCTTAGCAGAAACAAGAAGAAGCAATAGCTCTCTTCTCTTGGCCAGAGGACTGTGTCCATCAGCACAAGCAGCAACAACCCAAGTGACATTCCTGCCCTGATTTGGGCTGCCCAAGAGTGTCAGGAGGGACCCTCAGCCCCATCCCAAGCTGGACCCATGACCACAGCAAAAGAGGACACTGCTCTGCCAGCTCCAATCAGTGCCTCACTCGTATTATTTTATTTGTTTTTGTTGACTTTTATTGAGAATGAAAAAATAATTTAAAGCAATTATCTGTACAGGGGGGGCAAGGGGGATGGTTAGCTGGGTGGAGGATCTGGGACCCCCCCAGACAGGCCAGGGAGGGTTTGAGGGGTGATTTACAGCTGTACAAAACCACAACAATCCCACCGAGGAAGAGTGGAGGGCCAAGGACATCTCTGGAGCTCTCTCAGGCTCAGAGCAGAGGGGCAGGAGCTGTGCAGGGGCACGGGGGGCCAAGAGTCTGGCCAGGCAGACCCTCAGGTGACCTGCAGGGGTGTCTCCAGCATCTCCATCAGGAAGGTGTCGATGGGGGTGTCTCCAATCAGCTTGAAGAAGAAGAGGTGCTCCAGGCACTTGAGCCCGATGGACCGCAGTGCCGGCAGGCGCAGGAGGAGCTTGGCAAACCTGGGAAAGACCAGAGTCAGAGCCACAGGGGAGCCACTGGCTGCCCTCTCCCACTTATTTCCAAGCCTGCACCAGCCCAAATTCACCCAAAAATAAAAAAATGCTTTGGGGCATTCTCAGACTTAGATTTGCTTAAGCTTTCAAGATAAGCATTCGTTGCTTCATGTGGAGGGAATATGGACCTTTCCAAAATAGAATTTGGCATTTTTACAACTGAAGGAAAAAAAAGGAAAAAAAAAAAGGAAAAGGAAAAAAATATATATATACATCCAGATTATCCCTCCAGGATTTGAACATCTTTACACCTTACAAGACTTAGATCTCCACGGTACTGTTTAAATCTGTCTTCAAAAACATCCCCAGGCTCTGAGAGGGTGTGCAGCCCCTCAGCTCCCATTTGGAGGCACAGCTGGAAGGGGGTGCAGCCTGTTCCCTGTTCCCTTGCCCACAGTGTCTGTGGTGACAGCGAGAGCCAAAACCATAAGCAGAAACTGCAGGCAGTGGTGGGGACCAACCCAGCTGCCGGCGCTTCGAGAGCTCGGCCAGCAGAGGGTAGGATTGGATTGGAAAGCAACAAAATTCCGTCTCAAGGGCACCCTAAAGGCTGGCGATTGGGGCACTGTGGCTCAGACTCAGTTTGTGCCCAGTCTCCTCTCTCCAGGCTGGGTATGGCACTGCCTTGCTGGTGGCACTCACCGCCCTGGCTGCTCCGGGTATTTCTGCTTCGTGTAGGCTTCCAGCGTGGCATAGACCTTCTCCCTCAGTGACTCCACTTCTGAGGGGCTGGACAAACCCTTGGCATCTGGTCAAGGCAGAAAATACAGGTGGGGAAAGAATGTCTGCAGAAAGGGGACTCATGCTCTCTTTAATCCTGTATCCAGGGACGGAGACAAATCCTGATCTACTGGGAGGGGTCCCTGCCCATTGCAGGGGGTTGGAATGACATGATCCTCGAGAAACCTTCCAACCCAAAGCATGAAATCTGTCTGCAGCCCTGATGCTCACTGTCACAGTGACCTGCTGTGGCCCAGACAGGGCATTGTCACCTGGGATTGTCGTCAGTCTTGAACTTACCTGGATTAAACAGGACAATGGCTCGCAGGCACCCCAGCTCCGACTTATCCATCTGCATGTCTTTCATTTTGGACACCAGCTCTGTCAAAACCCTATGTGTGGGGGACATGGGTGAGCAGACAATTAGAGACCAGCCTCTCCACTGAAAAGCATCTGGGAATACCCTCAATTCTTCTCTGCAGGAAGAGAGGCATCTTTGAGGCACAGCCATGCCCCACACCACTGTTCTACGAGTGCATCAGCACATCCAGGGACCTGAGCATCCAATTTGCTCCTGTTCTCACTTTGGTCAGCACAGAGTAGTCACAATTTGCACTCACTCAAGGAAAACCACATAGGTTTTCTCCACTTCTTACTGTGTAGTGCAAAACATGGGCACTATCCTTACATGTGCCAGGTGTGTAGAGTGGTGAGGCAGTGTCCTGCCAGGCAGGGAGCAGGCATGCCAAGGGACAATGTGTGCAGTTGTTACACAAGCAAATTGGGGTTTAAGGCTTTGCCATCTAAAACTCTTGGTGAGCAATTTAGGCTTAGATACAGCAAACTCGAGAGATAGGAGCATTCCTCCCCCTGCACACCCAACCCAACATCTGCTTCTGCAGCTGCAAATCCCTTCCCACTGTGCTTTCACCCCATTCTTGTTTTTTAGGTCAGTCAAGCATCCCCTGCCCATTCCAAGCTACTTCTGCCCCAAACCACAAAGAGTTGGCTCTAGTTCCCCTTGAGGACATGTTTCCCATTCAGAGGGGAGGGCAGAGCCAGCCTGGCCACCCCAGGTACCTGTCGAAGATGGAGCCCACGCCAGCGCTGTGGGCGCTGCTGCGGTGCACGTGCAGCCCCGTGGCCAGCAGGATCCCGTCCTGGACCGACACGGAGCGGTGGGAGAAGGAGGCAATGAGCAGCTCATTCCAGCCTGCAAGCACAGGAGTGCAGGACACGTGAGGCAGTCCGGCCAAAAATCAGTCCCACATGAAGCAGCAGGGCTGGTTTCTCCCTGCTAGCTTTAGACTAAACTCAGAGGAGAGTTGCACCCTAGGTACCAGCCCACACTGCAAGGGGTGGCTTATCCCTTGGAAATATTTGGAAAATGCTCTCAGGCACATGGTGTGATTTTTGGGGTTGTTCTGGGCAGGCCCAGGAGTTGGACTTTGATGATTCTTGCAGGTTTCTTCCAACTCAAGATATTCTATGCTTCTACTACCCTAACCAGCAACAAGCAAGGAGCAGAAATTGGCTCAAAGGGGAAAAAACTCAATATTACCAAAGACAGAGGAAGGGGGAAAATATCCTACATTTTCTTCCTAAAAACTGTATTCCTAGCAACTGCAATCCCTTTATAAACAACAGATTCTATTGCTGATTCTATTCAACAGAGTCTATTCCACTCACAACCTCTGCCGACCTCTCATGGTGTCTCAGAACGGGAGATGCAGGGATAGACTGGCTCAGGATTGCACAGGCAGCATCCAGCCTGGCTGGCTGAAGGGACAGAGAAGGGACAGGGGCAGCAGGGACAGCCAGATCCCAGGTGGGGGACAGTACCTGCCCGGAGGAGGATGACTTGGTCTTCCAGAGTCAGGTCAGAGAAGTGGGGGATGCGCTTGGCCCACTCGACGAGTGTGAAGAGCTGCTTGTCAGCAGCATGGCAGATGTTGGTGACAGGGTCGTTTGTCTAACAAAGAGGAGCAAAAAAGGGAAAGAGCACAGGAAAAGAGGAGAATTCATCAATGAAAAAGCTTTGATAGTCATAATCATAATCAATACTGCATGTGGTATCAAGTTAGCAATACTCAACGCCACAAGTACAGCACTCAAATATTATCTCAGCCCAAAATCTCAGCTGGGTGCTGTTGGGAAGAGCAGGTATTTGTTACCACTATCCCCTCTGCAGCCAGCCAAGCCAGCTTGATGCCTTGGAGTGGCCACCTAGAACACAGGCTAGACAAGATAAGAGAGTAAAATAGGGTATTTATTAAAGGCCTGCTGAATAGGAACACCTTGGGCAGTCAGAAGCCTCTGAGAGGGGCTACACCCAAGATGGACAATGGTCAGGAGTTTTTAATAAAATTGTAAGTTTGATCCATTTATATATCAGGGGTTAATCCTCCAATTACAGCTTCAGGTAATGAAGTCATATACCCCCAGTTTGCTTCCTCCCAATACATTTTTTTTTCATATTTTTGGGGACTGAAACAATAAGGTGTCCTTGAGTTTCAGGCCTAGAGAGGGATTGTTTTGTCTGAATAAAATGTGAAGACAGTAGCTAACACTCTATATGGAGTTTTAGAGTTATACACTAAAGCAGTACAGGATCTGAAAAATATAAAAGCTAAAATCCTAAGGCATCAAGCTGGTTGCTAGACTTTTCTGTTTGCTTGTTGTCCTTTGCAAAGCAAGTCCCTCGTGGCTGGCTGCAGTCCTGCTCCCCAGGGCATATCTAAAAGCCAGGAAGCAGCCCCTGAACAGGCATGAGCAGCAGTTTTATCCAAACCAGTAAAACCACAGCAGTGAACCTGCTGTGTTCAGCTCCACCCCAGTCTTGGTACAGGGGCAGACAAGACTGTGAAGTGTTCATGAAGACACAAAAAGTGTTCAGGGCTATGCATGTGTGAAAGCCAGCACAGGGCTCAGACTCTCCAGCATTTATTTCCCTATGAACTCATTGAAACTAGAGGAGAAAAAAATGGAAAAAATGCTTGGAAAATAACATATAGGCTGTTTTGTAGTTGTCATGCAGAGTAGCTCCAAATGAAAAACTGTTGGTGATTTTTAGGTGGTGTTGAGCAAAATCTTCTTGTTAGTCTGCTCAAATCCCAGCTCACAGCCCCCATCTCTGGCTGCAGGTGATGCCAGTGGCTCTTACCGAGCTCTCCGTGCCCACATCACTGTATGCCTCTGTTTTGGGCTCCACTGCCAGCTCAGCTTCCAGGATCCTCTCCACGGGCATGTCCTCACTGCCACTGCTCGTGGACTCAGCCTCGTTCTCACTGCGCTCCCTGCTCCTCTGCCTCTCCTCCTGCACAGCTGGGGGACACAAACACGGCTCTAACACTCACCTGCTCATGGGGGGTCCCCACAGATGGGATGAGAAACACCCTCAGGAGGGGGAGAACAGAAAATATATATTTTTTTAAATAAAATATATCTCAGGGGTATTTCAGATGCACAGCCATTAAACTGGCTGCTCCCACACTACTGATCTGCTGCAGATCAGTAGCCTCCAATTTTGACAAATTGGATATCCAAATTTACAGTTTGACAAACTGATTTCCAAAGTATGAAGCTCCAGAAGAGAGGGAGGAGGAGTTGGCACCTCCAGGTGGCAGCCTGGACTTGGCTGTCGCTAGGTGTAGGAGGCAGGAGGGACCCAGCACTCACACATAGGTTTTTTGTGCTCTCAGCATGCTTCCAACAGTCCCACTATGTTTTCAACAATCCCACAGCAGTCAGAGCATCCAGCAGCAGGGCTAGACTGTCCCAAATCCCAGCTGGACTCACACATGCTGCTTGTCTCATTCCTGAGCAAAATCCTACCCAGTCTGGTGTCACCTCTCTCTCTTCCTAATCCTCCCCAACAAAAAGTTCCTTCTACATCAATATATCAACACCTTCACTCCCTTCTCCCCTCTCTGTGTGTTTTCCAAAACAGCTACTGACTGAAGGCACAGAATCATGACATTCTCTCCAAAGATCAGTTATTAACTCCCAGGACTGCTGTGTGTAAGGCAGGTCGGCGTAGGACCTGTGTGTCTTGTATGCCAACCCTTGTGTGAAACAGAAATCTAGGGTATACTTTTTTTTGGAGAAACCCCAAAGGGAAATATGACAATCCTGCTTAAAAAAAAGAAGTGACCAGCAGGCATTATATTTTTATATATAATTATAAATAAATATAATATTGTAATATTATATGCAATGTTATATATAATATATCAATATATATAATATATCACTATAGTATTATATTGTTTAATTATTATTATTATTATAAACTATTATATTGTTTAGCTCACTGCT
Source organism: Toxostoma redivivum (assembly GCA_013397375.1). Taxonomy (NCBI): domain Eukaryota; kingdom Metazoa; phylum Chordata; class Aves; order Passeriformes; family Mimidae; genus Toxostoma; species Toxostoma redivivum. Next base: position 88,381 of record VXBI01004301.1, read on the forward strand.
GGGGAGAAATGGCAGCACCCAAGGAGATGGATCAGTGGAGCATCCAGCCTGGTGCTTGTGAGGGAGGGCAACACAGGACACAGGTACATGCCAACCAGCTGGGAGGAACACTTGTCCTCTTCAGAGTAATGGACAGGAAAAGCCATGCAAGGGTTTCTGGAGTCACCAAAATCTTACTGGAAGAAAGAACATGGCAAGGAAATACCAGTGCCATCATTCAGCACCTGACCTCAAGTTGCACTTCTGCAGCTCTCAAAAATCTCAAAAAGTTTGGCTGATTGCTGCAGCCAATCCTGATCCATCAGGATCCTGGGGTTTAAATTTTCACTCTCTGCAAAAGGAAGTTGCTTTAACACCCTTGTCCTCTGAACCACTTTGCACCTGGCTGGAATAGGGAGCTATGCCTGGGACTAAGTTTTTGATTCCAGCCTGGCATTTTGCAGTCCCCTGCTGCCCTAGGAGCTTGAGGCAGCACAGCTTTGGTGATGCTGCAGGATGAGGATCAGCTCATGCCTGTTAAATCCTAGAAACTTGGGGGTTTTGAGCTTTTTGGCACTGACTTTTTGGAGAACACTGTTTTTGACTTGGGGCTTTGGAAAGGGTTTTGAAATTTGAGTGATGAAGTTAAAGTCACAAGTGTGTAGTTAAATAGAAGTGTGTGCTTTCACATGGTGAAGGGTTTAAAATTTGGGGGTTTTATAGTAATGGATATGAGACCCATAGACAGAGGATTTTGGGTGATGTCTTCTTTTGTGTTCCTCTTTTTTTTCTTCTTCTTTATGGGTTTTAGGTAGTAGGTTTTGGTTAATCAGTCAGTGTCACACTGAGGCTTATGAGAGTTTGGTTATTGGGTTAAAAGGATAAATAATATAGGTGTTAAGTTTCTAATTTTCTATTTGGTGATGCTGCAGGACAAGGATCAGCTCATGCCCAGTGTTACAGCTGCTTCCCCAGGCTCTGCCCTGCACAGGGAGCAGTTTGTTCCACAGGGGAACAGCGTGGCCTCCAAAAGGGATAGCTACACTGCCTGCCAGCACTTGACCCTCAGGGCAGCTCCCTTACTTTATCTTAGAAAAAATGAGCTTAAATGCTGTGTTGGTTATCACTTCCTGACCTTGCATCTGTTAGAATAACTTGGGAGACAATTCAGCTCAGCAGGTGAGGCTAACAGTGGAAATGACAGAGACCTACAAAATAAGAGAAATAAATCATTCACCCTTAATCTCCAGTATAAGAATCAGGAGGTGACAAATGAAGCCAGCAAATCAAAAACTAAAAAAGGAAGCTGCTCTTGACAAAGGAGACAAGAAGGCTGCAGGACCCCTCACTGCTGGGTGCTGTCCCCAGCAGAGGTTTACAGGTTTCCAAGGGGTCCAAGCCATTGAGTCACTAACTAGAGGCATGGTTGGGCCAAAATCAGTTAAAAGCTTCAATGCTCACCAGTGTGTGTGTTTAGCTGAGAAGAAAAATACACTGTAATAGCTTCCCCATCAGTCTCTTCCCTTATCAGCCTCTCTCCTTATTAGGAAAAAATTCTCCACATAAAGGGTTGTCAAACATGGGAACAGGCTGCTCAGGGAGGTGGCTGAGTCACCAGCCCAGAGGTGTTTAAAGGACAGGAAGATGTGGCACTTAGGGACAGGCTTTAGTGCTGGAATCTGCATTGCTGGGCCAATGGACCCACTTGATCCTAAAAGTCTTTTCCAACCTAAACCATGATTCTCATTTCCTTTACATAACGAGGTCCACAATGCCCTGATGCTCCCGGTGTGGGGTTTTGGAATGCACCAGCCTTGAAGGGTCACCAAGAGCCTGACTTATCCTAAAGAATGAAGGAAAATTTCTCCAATCCCACTGCTTCCAGCAGCCCCAGTCCTACCTTCCCTCTTCATGCCCATGGCCAGGCACTTCTGATAGCGGCAGTACTGGCAGCGGTTGCGTTGGCGCTTGTCGATGAGGCAGTCCTTGTTATCCCGGCAGGTGTAGACCAGATCCTTCCGGATCGTCCTCTTGAAGAAGCCTTTGCAGCCCTCACAGCTGTACACCCCATAGTGCTTCCCTAGGGAGGCAAGGGAATGGGTGGGCAGGCAGGTGTTTGCCCTTCCTTCCAGCGTGGAGGAGCTCAAACCAAACCCGAAGGTGAAAACCTGCAGGGTATCACCTTTGCAGCAATAGTGACCAGCAGCAGTCAAAGCACAGGGCCACTGTTTGCCTGGGATAAGCAGGGGCTGCATCCCAGTGGAAGGATGTGGAGCATTTTAGCTGCAGAACAGCCACAGGCAGCAAATGGAGATATCTCCACATCACTGATATGGAGAGGGTTTGCAAGGCTCATGGGGTACGAGAGAAAACCCAGGCACAGCCAGAACCCAGCTAGCACAAAGCACAGGTAAATGGGAACACAGAGATTCTGACAGATTTACCTTTGGTAAACAGGGACAGAAGGTAAAATGAGATCATGCACACAAGGGAGAAGAGCACAGTGTTTAGGTTTGCTCACTTTTGGGCACTAATCTGCAATACAGATAGCCAGATCCAGACATGATCTTGCAATGCCAGTATGGTCCCAGTGAGCCCCCATGACCTGCTTCAGAGCACCAGGACAGTTCTCACTGCACAAAGCCCTCCTCAAGAAAGAAAACCTCCTACCTGAGGACCTGTCCCCACAGATGGCACAGATGTGTTTGGCTAGGGATCCTGGACTTGTGGATGGATAATTCATGTTCCCCATCCCTGGGAGACCCGGCAAGGGCTTGACATCCTCCGAGCTGCTGACATTGCTCAGGACATTGAGCTGCAGAAGCAGAAGCCACAAGACAGGTTAGAGGAGAGAGACTCACATCTCAATGGAACCATCCCCAAATGGAGCTGACCCTTTCCATGCTGCTCCTGCCAGGCTTGTCCCACAGGTTTATCCCCAGCAAGTCCACAGGGCTGCCATGGGCAGGCAGACATTCTCTGCTGAATGAGCAGGCACTAAAGCACATATTGTCTGATGTTCTAACCAAAGCCAGGACTAAGCAGAGCTGGAAAAGGACAGGCAGTAACCTCAGCTGCTCAGTTACAGCCTCCAAGCCCTGAGGCTGGTAGGATCCTGCCTGCTTCATTAGAGGATGCTGATCGCTGGCTGCTGGCAGCCACAAGCACTAACAGCTTAGCAAAGAGGAGCTTTGCAGCTAGCTGATTTCTAACAATCCAACCTGCACTGCTACATGGCTAGGGAAGCTGTAATAGTGCTCAAAAAAATTAAAATTTAGTGGGTTAGCTTCCCTGACTCATGATACCTGCATGTACACATGAAAACATGGCTGTTTGGTGACTCTCTGAGGTTTTGGCTCCCAAATGCTATCACAGGTGGCAGATTGGGGTTTACCTGATTATAAAAATAAAAAAATAAATAAAGGGTTGAGCATCTAAAAACCAGAAGCTGTGAGATGCAGGCAAACAACACAGAGTCCCCAGATGAGATCCCCAGGAGCTGCTCATGGCTGCTGAAGTTAAAGGTTACAAACCCACATTGATTAGAGACCAAAGCCTGATGTTACCCAGGGCTTCATTTTATTGCTGTTTGCTTTGGAGCCACAGGCAGGGCAGGAGGATTAAGGGCCATTGAACAGGTCTTGTCAAAAGCTGTCTGGGCAGAGCAATGTCTCTCCAAGCTTTCCATCAAATCACCTTCCCCACTGTCATGGGTTGAGGGCTGGAGATGGCTGCTCCATCCCTGAGTTTGTTTGGAACAGTCATGCCAGTTTATCAGCTCAAATTCTTCTTCCCAGCTAGAAGGCAGAAGCAGGGATAGAAAACAAAGGTTTGGATGAAGACCCAGCTCGAGCCTTCATTCCAATCTCTGTAACATTTAAAACAGTAGATTTCACTCATGTTGCTGAAAGTTCTCTATTTGCTCCAAGAAACTGCACATTTCCCACAAAAAAGTGGCAATTTCCACAGTAAATTTCAGTAAAGAACAAGGGCTCATCCATTGGAATATTTGGACCTGTCATTAGAAAAATTAAAAGGCGAAGCCTGTTCTCAACTTCCCTCACTGCTATTCCTTCATTTTCAAAGCTTCAAAGGTTTTAATAACATGGAAAATAAAAATTATCCAGCAAAAATCAGGAGCCAAGTTGTTTTGCTCCACTAGAAAATGTAAGTGTATTGGGAAAAGTTGCCCAGAGGAGCAGAGGTTCGATCTCCCCAGCACAGACTCAAACCAGGCCCTGGCAACTGTAAAGCCTTATGCTTCAAAACCCAGGCCAAGAAAAGGAGAAATAAACCCCTTCTCCCCCACAAGTGTCCATCATCTTGGCAAAATGCTGAGCCAGGAGGAACTTTTTGTGGTTTAAAATGTCACTCAGAACTCGGGTACCACCTTTTTTTCCTCCCTGTCTGCACTTTGAAACAATAAAAGGGAGAGAGGGTACATGGGAGGGGGACACACTGGGCAGTTTTAGCCATCGGTGTCCTTAGAGCTTGACTCCTGCAGGTTAAGTGCAATCATGTATGATATCTGGGACAACTGCTTGAACCCAAATCCATTAGCTGGCTCCCTGCTGAATCCCCAGGGCCCAGCTGTCTCCTTGCATTAGAGGCAACACAAATGGAACCCTCTCCTAGGATCTGGGAACCTGGCACGGTGCCCAGGCTGGGGAAACCACTTCCCAGAGCATCCCCAATCCCAAAGGAAAGGTTTCCAACCAGCCAATGCTGCCAAAATTTCCTGTCCAACCATCCTGCCCTTGATGTCACAGGCACAAATACCATCAGATCCATGGGGAACAGCTGGCTGGTGCAAGGAGAAGAGGGATGTTCCAGCATTGCCACTGCCCACAGCAGCAGCCCACACAGGAGTTGGGGATGCTGGGGAAAGATAAGCCAAACCTCATCCTCTTTCAGAGCTCTTCAGGGGCCTCCCCATGTCATCCTCCCCCAGCCTTCCAGGTGCTAAGAAGAGCTTCAGGCATTCCAAGGAGTAGCAGCAGGGAATGGGGCAGAGAGGGCTCAGGGACCATCTCCTTGCTTTCTCTTCAGCAGGAGCCACGAGGCTTCTGAGCACTTCCTACCTTCAGCTCCCACTAATAAACCACAAAATCTTGCTTATGAGAGGCAGAATTTTCACTAAGAGCTGGATGTCCAGAATATTTCAGCTCTCTGTCAAAATGCCACATGGCCACCAGAAATGCAGGAGGTGGTGCCAGGCTTTTGGAGCAGCACGTCTCCATCCCACAGAGCCACCCTGGGAAGCTCCCAGCCCCATCCATGGCTCTGGGGAGGTGCCAGCCCTAACACCTGGGTCTGGAAGGAAAACCTCAGCACCCACATGAGCATAGGCAGTAAGGATGGGAGTGCTTCATTTCGCTTCAGGCCAGGTTTATACATAACACAGTAGGTGGCTGGCATTTAGCATTAACATTTGTCTCTCCCTAGAAAGTCTGTCTCCTTTCCAGATAATGAAACGAAGCAGATATGCTTTTGCAGGAGGAAGGACAATGTTGCATGTGCTGCAGCCCCTGGCTATCCTGTCTGTTTCCATGTACAGAGCTGGACTGCAACCACAGCGAGAACAAAGCTGGAAATTAGCTCTGTTCCTTTATCCTGTAGGGTATTTTAAAACTGCTGTGGTCTCTGTGGCTGTGATTTATGCAGATTCACGTGCTGCTAAATGTTTTTTACAGCTGAGCTCCCTGAGTGGCCAAACTCCCCCCAGTCCACCCTCTCTCTCAACTTTAGGGATTTTCCCCATCCCGAAAGAAGAAAGTGTGCACATCCCCACCTGTGGGCTGGTGTGGGTCACGAAATTCATGCCTGGAGCAGAGGACAGAGCCACGGGGTGTGAGCCCAGGGAGGAGGTGATGACCCTGTAGGGGTTCACCGGGGAGCCCAGGGCGTTCATGGGCGACGGCAGCGCCCGCGCGGCGCTGGGGGGCTCAAGGTAGCACTGGGGCCCCTCCACGCAGGGATTCCCTGTGGAAAGGCCCGAGGACAGGCTCACCGACGTGGAGCTGCTGTGCACGGGGGAATCTGCAGGGAGAAGCAGAGAGATGGAGCACACTGAGTGTTACAGCCACCAGCTGCCCAGCTACAGCTGTGTCAGCTTCAAACGCCAGCCCAGCCTCAAAACCAACCTCAAAACCAACCAGCAAATCGTGCTATAAAGGAAAAAGAACAAAATGTTGGTTATAGTACAGGAAAATCATTTACATACAGCAACAAAACTTATTGGGAGAATAATGCTGAATAATAAAATATTCCTTCTCCGCTCCGGAGCCTCGGCAGACTTGGAGGAAGGCACCACTGCCTCAGGCTGGTTTTTTCTGAACTCCTCCCTCAGGTCCCACTTCTTTCTGTCCAAGCCAGCTCTAGAGACAGCACACTTCTGAAACTCTGAAATCCTCACCAGCCAGCCTGGCAACTCTGAATGTTCCATATATTTTATGAAGCACCTCTGCTCCTTGAGATGGCTCTGGCCTTGAGTTCCCATGGCTTAATTTTCCCCCTTCCCACCTGGATGTGTCCCCACTGTTCCATTCCACGTGTCCACTCTCAAAGCTGGATGCCAGCATCTTCCACAGGAGCTGGAGCAACACAAGAATGGCTTGTGTCACACCAGCAATGCAAGTTTCAGGATGAGGCAGCCCCAAAACAATTTGTCCTTTATTTCTACTCATTTGTACAAATCAGAGCAGAAGCTTTGGCCACACAGATGTGCCAGGGCACAGCTACAGGGCCAGAGGGTTTCCTCCCTCCACGCTGAAGAGCTGCAGTGCACATCACCAAGCTGAACCCCATGAGATCAGTCTGGCCCTGAACCCTGCTGGGGAAGAAGTGGTGTAGAAAAACAATAGAACCCTGATCATTGCCACTTCAGGGCAGACTCTAAGGCTGAACAGTTCAACCAAGGCCTAAACACTGTCTTCTGCAAGACCACAAATATTCAGAGGGCATCTAGGCATCAAATGCCCACTAGTCCCAACGGATTGTGTATTTAGGTGCATTTTAAGGATTTACATAACCTTTTCTCCCTCCCTTCGAATTTTCCAGCCCTAGTTAGCATTGGCTGTCATTAACATTTCTGTGAACCATTATTTCTCTGCTGGTTTTTCAACACAGGAGATCATTCCCTGGAGTAGCAAGGCAAAGATGTTGTGTGGGAAGGTCACACAGTTGGTTTTCCATGGCTGGCAGAGAGGATGCATTCTCCCCTTGCATTTGCAAGTAAGGCAGCGCTTTGGTGTTTTGTTTGTTTGTGGATTTTTTTCCCTCCTTTTAACATTATTGCAAAGTTATTTACGTGACAGTGTTTGTTATTCTACCTGAAGTAACAATCAAATCTGATTCAAAGGGAAGATGCACAATAAAGACGGGAAAAGGTCAGCTTGCTGAATAACATTAAAGACATTTGTCAGAGTCAAGGAGGACTCGATCCGCCGTTATCAACCCACTTCAGACTTAATTCTGCAGAGGGAGGGGGAGAAAAGGTCTTTGTCAATTCTTGCTCTGGCTTTTTGGATCAATTCTCCCAGTGGGAGAGCGATGTGCAGCAAGAGGAAGCCGACTCAATGACAACAGCAGAAGCCTCGGAGGCAGCGAGGCGGTCAGGAGGCAGGGCCAGGGCTCCTGCCTGCTGCCACAGAGTCACCCCACGTCCCCCTGCCACCATCAGGGAGATACACAGCCTGCTTTCTGCCAGCAGACAGCAAAATCCCTGACTTGGAATGGATTCCAAGTGCTCAAGTCCTCCATCCCAGGGACAGAGTGCCTTTGGCACTGGGCAGATGTGCTGTTTGCCTGGAGCCCCCCTTACCTGAGCAAGCACTCAGCTCACACAGGTACCTCAGATGTTTCTTAAAACAACCATCCTGACTCAGGCCATTATCAGCTTCAGAGAAAAGCAAATGCATTTTTCATCACCTGTGGTACCATAACACACACCAGTCCTCCCCAGCATCTGTAGCACAGGCCTAGAAAGAATTTGCTTTTACGCCTCTTTAAATAACTAGGTAAACAACATTGCCTTTGAGGATTCCTCAGCTTGGAAAATAAGTCATTGCAGGGGATATTGGGCAGAGATCTATCACACCAGGACAGCTGAGCAGAATGATTTTTCATCCTTTTCCATTAACACAGAAAAGGGCATATTTTGAAAGTATCATGCAGAAGATTTAAACCAATAAGAAAAGACACCCAGGAGAGTTAACTGTTTGCTTTTATGCCAGACCTTGCAGAAATGCTGTCACTGCTAAGTTTCTCCATTAGAAAGGCTACAGGCTTCACATTTTCATGTGAAAGCTTCCAGGCCTTCACACGAGGAGGCTGCTGGCCAGTGCAAGCCCCAGTGCAAGCCCCACAGTGGGCTCATGCCCCTGCCAAGGGGCAAACATTTCAGGGTTATGCCCAGGGGAATCCCTTAGACCCCAGGATGGGATCAAAGGTCAAATCCAGGAAACCTAGAGGGTTTGTATCGCTGCTATCCCAGCAATGAGATAACAAAGAGGAAGCGTGAATGCACTGAGTGTTTGCTGGTGGAGATGGATGGATAAATGAAAATACCTACTGGAGAGCACAGAGGTGTAAAGCCAGGCTTTGCCAGGGCCTTATGACACAAATCAGAGTTAACACGCTTGTTTCTACAGTGCCTGGCCACACTGTCCTGCCAAGGCTCTGACAAACCCCTTGGTCAAATCCAGCAATGTTAACTTTCCACTTACCAAACCACAACTTTATCCATCTGTTACAAATTGGAATAAAGCCCCCATTTAGAAAAGCACAACAATGACCACAAAAAGCCCACAAACAACAAAAAACCCTTTGACTTCCAGTCTCTTCCTGGGATAAGTGTGCTAAGCCATTCCCCAGGGGAGCAGAAATGCATTCTCCTGCACCTGGGGAAAATCCTCTTCTCAGCTTCTCATTATCAGGTGCTCCGAGAGGGATATAAGAAATGACTGTTAGCAGACTATCAGCTTGTGAGAGGAAACAATTTTCATGGCTGAAAGGTGTGCAGGAAGAGCCATGCCAAAGTATCCTTGACCCTGGGGTTAATTATTCACTCAGCTGAATACGCTCAAACGTGTTTCAGTTCAAAGAAGCCAGGGAGGTTTGGATTATGAAAACAGCCATGTTATGAAAGAAAATAAATAATTAATTAATAATTAATTTAATCATTTGTAAGGAAATACTGATGGTCTGCATGCCACATCTCCCAGCAGAACCCAGAAAGGTCTTGGGTTCACCGGGATGGAATGGCTTTACTCGAGGCGTTTTCTCCCATCGTTTGAGGGACAGACAAACGGCAGTGGAGCAGGGCTGGAGAGGAGCTGCTGTGCAGCAGGGAAGCAGCTCTGGGATGGAGAGGCAGGGCTGGGGAGACAGGACTCAGTCCTGCACTGAGCACAGCCGGCCGCCCCCGCAGCGGCGCTGGGCACAGGTGACATTTGCACAGGGCTGCAGCGTGTCCAGCAGGTAATGCGAGGTGACAGCGGGGCTGGGGACGCCCTGAGGAGCACAGGGCACCAGCCACACCAGCCATGTCCCCACTGCAGCTGGGGAAGAACAGCTGGGACCTGCACTGAGCACCAGGGCTGGCTGCTGCTTTTCACCAGCCACTCCACATTCATCTTCGGCTTATTTCTGATCCACAAGTGGGGCTGTTTGTCCTTCTTCCTTGTTTCCCTTCTCCACATTAAGGCATGGACAGGTAGTTTCCTGCCCAAGTCCAGGGAAGCTCGATTTTGTATTTATTTCTCTCCTGGAGGAGCAGGGGAAGAGAGGACAGGAGGATTGTTTGGGTTTTCTCTCCACTGCAAACATGCACTGCCCAGAGAACCCTCCACCAACTCTCCACATTTCTTAAACAGAAACATGCTCCAGCCTTCTCTTGGAAGGATGCAAAGCTTAAGAAGAAAGAACTCGCTTCTGGATGCTTCACTGTTTCAAAGCAGCTCTGCAAATTATGGCATTGTTGGTGGCAGGGAGCGGCTGGAAGCGCACACACACAGATACAGTGTCCACACTGTTGCAGCCAGATTAATATCCAATGTCATCTTAGGCATCTCTGCTGACATTAGGAAAAATAATGAAGAAAGACCCCAAGAAACACTTGGTTGTCTGCCTTTTGAAAATACTGCCCTTGAGGACATAAGCAACAGCATCACCTTCACCCACAGGATACAGAGGCTGAGCAAGCCCACAAAGCTTTGATACTCAACTTCCAACTGTGCTTCATCTTCACTTTAGCAAAATCCTAATCCAGGGATAGGAAACATGCACGAACAGCCTCATAAATCAGGAGCAGAAGAGCACCATCCACAGCACAGCAGATGTGTAGGTGTCCAACAGATGCACCTGCAGATACAAAAGCTCCAAGTCCACCACACCAACACTAAACAGCCAGGTCTGGGCTAACACAGTGAAACTGAACCAATGTGAGCTTGATGAAGGCACTTTGGATGCACCTCTGTGCTCCAAGCACTCCACAGGTGAAGCCGAGGAAGGCGTGGAAACAAAGAATTCTCTTTTGCAAGAGTGCACAAACACCCTGGTGAAGGCAGCAGGAAGAGAAGGAACCAGGCTGCAAACAATAAAACTGTTTTGATTTTCACACAAATAATGGCAGCAAACACCAGCTTTAGCAGTTACACCTGAGTAGAAAGAAGAATCAAAATGCAGAGACCAGAAACATTCAAGCACTACACACATTGTCTGTGTAACCACCACAGGCTGCAAGTTTGTTTTTTTGGCTAATGTCCCATTCAGCTCTAACACCCAGCAAAGCCTTGAGAGAAATACTCATGTTCAACTCAACTAAGGCCTAAAACAATCCTTGAAGATCCCTGGCAAGCCTAGAGATGATGATGCTCTCAACATTCACAGTTTCCTTTTTGATATCAGAGAGAATCAAATGCTGGAAGTCATCAAATAATGAAAAACACTTATTCTCCTGAGGCTTCAGAGAAAAGATTCATTTCATTGGCACAAACACTGAAAGGTGTGAGCTGCCTTGCCTGACACATGACTTTGCAGATACTCCATCCTCTGCAGATCAGAAAGCACAGGGAAGTGGGAAGAGACAGGCAGAGAAGGGCTGATCTCAGGAGAGGAGCACGAGTGTGCGTGGGAGGCACAGCCTGGCAAACAGCTCGTCCTTGGGGACGACCTTGAGAGGGAAATACCTGTGAGAAACACTCCAGAACCTGGCTGCAGTTATGTAGCAGGATAACTGGAATCAAGCAAAGTCTTGCTGCTATGACTGCAGAAGTTGTTTTTGTTTAATCCGCAGAAGATGAACCAAAAAACTCTTCCCTTTCTGGGGATATTTTTAACTGTCCAAGCAGATTCCCACAGACTGTACAAACTGCCATGCTAATATCCCACAGGAAGGTTAGTGGGTTTGCCTTGCTTTTAAGGTCCAGTAACCTCTGTGTTTCCATCTTCCTGCTCAGCTCCAAGTCAATAAATAATGCAGTCTTCCCTGACTGCTAAAAACAAGGAGCAAAACTTTCAGGAGCTGTAGGGGCACATATGGGAGCAGGGGTTTCTCCAACAGGGCAGCAGAGTTTCCCTCAGCTCTCCAGGTGGTGGGAAGAGCTGCTTCCTCTCTTCTCTGGTAATGCTCCTGTGCCTCCCTTGCACACAGGGGCCATCCAAAACCTGGCCACAAGAAACTGTGTGTCGTGTCCAAATGTCCTTGGGCATACTAAGCTATTGACCCACTGTCCAATTCCAGCCAAACCAGGCCAAGACCTCAAAATAGCATCTGCTGCTGAGCCTGCACCAGGGAAAGACTCCTTTAGCAACTACACATCGAGTAATTAAAAAAGAACTGCAAGCCAAATTTACTCAACAAGAGTAACAGGAACACACAAGAGCTGGATAAAGCTCCTCATCTCCAAAAAATAAAAAAAGGGAAAAAATTGTTGAATTTGAGGCCTGAAGGGCTTTTCCATGATTGTTTGATCAGATTTCCCATTTGGCCAGTAGCTACCAGGAAAAAACATGCACAAATTCCTACAGTTGTCTTTGAACTTGTGGAGAGGCTACAGGCCCTCAGGAGAATGGACCCCACTGACTGCAGGACCTGTGGTTGCCCCAGGCAACTGAAGGCAAGTGTCTCCTGCTTTAAAAGAAAAACTTTCACCAAATTTGAAGTTAAATTTAGTTGCCCAGTCACTGGAATTTCTCACACCTTTGCTGGGTCAAAGGGCTCTTTTCCATCCTCACATCCACAATTACAGGAATGGACACAGCAAGCCATAACACCCAGGGGAAAAAGCATCCCACAGATCACAAAAATCTGGGACCACCACATGGGAAGGAGGTGCCAGCCAGCCAGGCAGGCCCAATCTGGGTTTTCCTCTCCCTATCCCCCAAACGACCTGGCCTAACCCTGCTTTGCTTGGGAGAGCTGACAAGATTGCAGCCGGAGGTGGCGTGGCCACAGGCCAAGTTACATGGCTACTAATAAAAGAGACTTTGTGGAGGAGCCAAGTTAGTTCTTGTCCCCAACCAACTGTGCCAGAGAGTGCTCACATAGAGAGGACAGCCAGCACAGCATCTTTCCTTGCCCTGGGAGCTGGGCTTTGGGTGAAATGCATCCTTCTGGAGGATAAAAACACATTTTTAAGCACTTTCTTTGCTCCTTAGTGCACATCTCCTGCTTTAGATGTCTAAGGGTGCCTCATCTGAACGATTTCCCTGCTATTCTACAAACTCATCTGGAGTCTGGTTGTCCTTTCCTCATCACAAATCATGTGCTTATGGCCACATTGTGGATGTGCTTTCTCAGACAAATGTGGTGGTGCTTATTCAGGTGTTTAAGATCAAAGTGAGTGTTACACACACCATCAAAAACACATACCTTATTTCTAACCTGAATGCAGATAAAATAAAGGTAAAGCAGAGGTAACAGCTACCTGAAAGCAAAGGAAAAGACAGCAAGTAGATGCCTTTTTTGGGGTTTTTTTTGCCATTATGCTGAAATTGAAGCTGAGAATTTTAGAGCTGAAGGAAATCTGAATGCAAGAAGATCTAGACAGGCTGAACAGCAGGAACCTGCATCACCTCAACTTTGCCCTCCAGCAACAGAGTGCAATGAATGCTGCAAGCTGACAGTTTGGTGTGGACACTGCCCTGGCATCCTGATGTTCCCCAGGAAGAGTTCCACGGCTTTTCCAAAGCATGGGGGAGCAGCAAACGCCACAAACACATCATGGGCCGGATGGAGATGCAGGCTGCCTGCAGGGCTTCATGGTGAGGACCCAAGGCAGTGGAAGATCCCTTCCATCTGTGGTCACCTCCAGCTCTCCTCCTCCGAAGCCTGGCTGCCCTCTCACAGCCCCTAAAGCTGTCTGACCACAACAGCCACTGCTTTCTCAGGCAGGCAGAAATCCCCTGTGCAGACCCAGGCACCCAAGGAGAGGGAGCTGCCACATCACTGAGCTCCTCAGGGACATGGGAGCGCTCTGGCTCTGAGGGGAATGTGGGTGGGAGTGGTAAACTCCATCCAGGGAGCACAGCACAGGACAGAGGGACTGTGTGAAAGCGTCCCAAATAAAACTTGGCCAGTGCTTTTGCATCTCTGTCAGGCATTCACATACAGAAAACAACTCTGTTTCTAATACCAAGTTAAAACACCAGTTTAATACTTTAAATGGAAGTTAAACTCCCAATACACTGAACTGCTAGAGAACAGTGCCTTTGCCTTTATTGGTGGAACAGAAATCCCTCTGCTCCTATCACCAATTTCCTCTCCTAGAAATCTCCCAAAGGCTCTGCTGAGTGTTGTGACCCTTGTCCTTACAGGGATCTCTGCCTGGTTCCTATGAAGATCAGCTTGAATGTCACTTTTCTTTTGGTTCATTGCAAACTTGTAATAGAAATAAATTAAATTAAACACAAATAACACTTTCATTGTTTCGTTCTTATTGCAGCAATAGGAGAGAGTTCAGCTTGTGTTTGCTGAGTCCTTAAAAACACCAGTGAGCAACGAGTCATCCCCTTCCAGCAGAAAGAGCCTAAAAAGGTATTTTGGAAAGTCGAGCGCTTGTGAAACTTGAGGATAACTTGATGCAATACCAATGACTTTTCTGGAGCTGGAGAATTACCAGAGGTGAGCATCTGGCGATTAAAAAAAATACACATAGAGGGAACATCCCATGTGCAATCCCATGTCTGCACGAACTGCTCCTCCAGCAGAGAAAGAACAGGCTGATGTAAACAGCCTGGGGGCCTCCAGAGCAAATCCTCGAGGCTTTTACCCACCTTGAAGGGCTGGGAACAACTCAAAGAGTTTTCCAGAGGTACCAAGCCTTTGCATTTTAAGTTCCATCAGTACTTTTGTCAGCAGCCCATAGGTGGGTGCTCCCAGCCCCTGGCAGCCAAGCACCCCAACCCACAGCGCCTTAACCCATTCCCCTTGCACATCCCCAGTGGCAGGGCAAGGGGAATAACTTCAGATTAAAAAAAAATTATGGCAAAGCCCATTTCCCGAGAGTAGCTGTGGCTCCTGCAGCCAGGGCTGGCTCACGGCGGGGGCACAGGGTGTCAGAGCCCCAGCCCCATCCCCTGGGCAGCCTCCCTTACTAATCTGACACAGCTCCACAGATTATGGTGGGATCTGTGTCACAAGGGCAGGAGCCAGCCCCACAACGCAAGGAAATAGTTTTCTCGGGGGATGTTTTACGTTTGAAAAGTAATTTTTTGCCCCCAACACCTTAATAAAAATTACCTTGGAATGATGCTTACTTGGTTTGATCCTGTTCTTACAATGAAGAGATTCGAGGCACCACACACAGACACAAACATGCATCTCCCAAATGATCCACTGAACTTCAAAGCAGAGCGGTTTGACTCAAGCCTGCAAAATCTCAGGCAGCCTGGTTTGGCCGTGCAGAAGTTCACAGCACATAAAACCACAGGACAGCTTCAATCACAGGCACATGGGTACTGGAGGTTACAGCACACCCGAGCTAGGTTCAAAAATTCCCTCTCCACCCCCCGCTGCCCCTGTGTGATCAGTTCCTCCACCTAACCCAGAAGGCACAGACTGCAAACGCAAGTAAAACACTTACTGCCAAAGCCCGCAGGAAACTTAATGAAGTGAGGATAATTCCCATACATGTTTAATCTTCAGTTCATCGCTCGCCCTTCTCAGCACAGCCGCCCGCTCTAAACTTCAAAGCCGCCCGGAGCGCAGCGCATCCCGCGGGCTCGGGGCATGGCTCTGCAGGAGCGGCGGCTCTCGGAGGGTGCCAGGGCAGCCAGCTCCTGCTGTGGGCTCATCCTCGCTTCAGGCTGGCAGCAGCTGAGCCATCCTGGAGTTCCCAGCCTTCAGAGCCCGCTGCCCGGCTCCGCTCCCTGCGAATTCCCGGCGCGCCGGCCGCGGAGCATAATCGCCCGGCTGAGACGGCAACCCAGGCACGGCGGCTCCGCTATGGATCGGGAATTGCGAGGAGGGGGAGAGGTTAAGTTGTTTAGGGGAGGAGCATCCTGGGGAAGGAGGGGGGTGCTTGGCTTTTCCACCAGTGAAGGCTCGGCTCGGTAACTAACACAGCAGCTCCGGCCATGTGGAGGGGTTCTCTGGTCAGCCCTCGCCCGCAGGAGATCCACATCCACGTCCACACTCACATCCCGCACCGAATCGTGCCTCAGCTGGGGTGCTGGACTGCAGTCACCCCAAGGGAATGAGAGGCTGAGGAGGACCGGGACCTTCCCTCCTGGGGCTGGCTCCATTCGCATCCCCAGCCCCACCCAGAGGAGTGGAGCTTCTTTTCAAAAGACGCGCAAACCACACCAAAAGCATCATTAAGCAGTTGCTGAAGCTGGGGTGGGATACAGGACAGACACAATCCATGCTGGATACAGCCACTAAAGTGCACAAGCAGGGCAGCAGAGTGCATTAGGCTTCAGACAGCCCCAGTCGTACATTCACAATTCCAGTCTAATGTCTAGCCCTGTCGACAGTGAAGCTCTGCAGGAAATGTGTAGAAATAAGCAGGAACAAGTTGCCAGGCTGGGGCAGAGGCACATGCAGTCCCCAGCACTGCCCCCTCCAGTGACTGGTGCTCCAAATCAGGAACAGCACCAGTTCCCTGACTGGCAAGCCCCCAGCCAAACTCATGCACTTCTGGGGAGAGGCAAGGATACAGCAAGGATTCCTGCTGTCTGATCTGGGAAGCCTCAAACCAAGCCACCTCAAAGGAATGGAGGAATTCTGCACTTAGATGTGTGCTGGAGGAGAAGGTGGCTGGAAGGAAGGTCACTGGCACCAGCAGACAAAGAGGGCTTGGGGCTAGCAAGGGGCTTTGCCTTCCCAGGGACACCACGGGGAGCATGGCATGCAAGCAGCAAGACAAAAAGAGGGAAGAGCAGATTAGGGTGTTTGGCATCCTAGGAGGGCCTTCTGGCATTTGGCTTCCTCCAGGTCACTCACCCCAGGACCCACTTTGGCCTTTGGCACAGAGCATGGTGGAGGGGGAAGGCATGGAATGTGCCAGCCCAGAGCTGTTCAGAGCACCCAGCAGCAGCTCAGGCAGATGCTGACTGAGGTGCAGTCAGCCCTGAGGTATTGAGTCTGCAGGAGAAGGAAAGGTTACTCTTGTTAGCTCTGTTTCTTCCTTTGCTCTCAGACATTGCCACATCCATTTATCTCCAGCTAGAGTTTAAGCTAGAAAGGGTTTTTCCTCTCCCTTTTATTAACAACCTTTAAATTATTTTTAAAATTTTCTTATTATAATAAATTCTTTTTATTTCCTCCAATTTCTGCTCTGCATCTGCGTGTGAGGATTTGGTAATGTGCAGTATCAGGAGGGCACCATGACATGGATGCACTTTTTGGGCAGCAGGTACATCAGATCAGCTCCAGGACTTCGAGTTTACCTGGGAATGGGAACCTAACATTTGGGAATGCATCTCCACACAGCAGTACAAATGGATAAGCTGCCTGCTGTCAGGAGCAAGGAGGTTTGCAGGCAGTAGTATCAGCATTCTGTATAGCCCATTAACTGCGGCCTAGGTTTGCACACACCTTTTTTTTCCCTCACAGTTAAAAAAAAAAAAAAAAAGAAAACAAGAGATCGGTATTCACAGTAGGTTCTACTGAGGCAAAAAAACCCCCAACAAGCAACTGCAGTCTCGCAGGGGGAATACAAACAGAATACAAACAGCAGAGATCACTCTTGCATTTTCTATCTGGCCACCTTTCACATCTCATTTGTTTTATTGCACAAATAATAACGGCACTGCAGAAATGTTTTTAGAGGAGGAGAGGCAGCTGAACACCAGTGCTTACACATCCCTCTCACTGGCCACAAGTTTTGAGCTCTGGGGAAGGGAGACCAAGGGGTTTGATAATCATCAAAAGCCCTGTGTAGTGCCATGTCCTGTCCCTCTCCTGTTCAGCCAACCTTGTCCTGCCCTGCCACCTCCCCAGCATATTCATCCCCATTCACCCCCAGTGAATGTCCTCAGCTCAGGACAGTCCTTCAGGTGTTCCCAGCTACATCCAGGTGCAGGAGATGTAGGCACAGCTCCTGTTTCAGTGGAGGCTGCCCCACACTCCATCCTGTCTAATCCAAGTGGTGACAATCCCAGCAACCACAAGGATTTCTAACCTGGCTGCAAAGTTTGCTGTTTCAGGATAACAGTGGCTTTGCCTGCAGTGCTGTCCTTTAACAGCCACGCTGGGGATCCTTGTTAGGAGCAGGAAGCAAAAGCCAGGCACAAGGCAGGGAAACCTCAATACCCTGCAGGCAGAAACCCAGGGCACTGCTGGGACACAGGCTGCAAGGAGATTGAAACAATCTCCTGATAGAAAATTGGATTTCTCAGCAGGGCAAGTTTTTTTTCCTCCGTCACAAGACTGAAAGAAACATTTTTCAATCAAAAAAGCCTAACAAACAGTCTGCTTTCAAGAGAAGTGATTTTTCACACACACAAACATACACACACGTTGGATCCCAGAAACCTGGGGTTTTTGAGCTTTCTGTGCTTTCTGAACTGACCCCCAGGAGAACACTGCTTTTGACTTGAGGCCTTGGAGAAGGCTTCCAAATTTGAGTGATGGAGTTAAAATCATGGGTGTGTAGTTAGAATAGAAGTGTGTGATTTCACATGGTGAAGGGTTTTGAATTTGAAGGTTTTAGAATATAGTAATAGGTATGGGACAAGATGGATGATTTAGGGTGTTGTCTTTTTTCTGTCTTCTCCTTCCTCTTCATGATTTCAGGTAGTAGTTTCTGGTTGGACAGTTAGTGCTGCACTGTGGGTCACAGGAGTTTGGTTATTGCGTCAAAAGTATAAATAATATAGGTGTTAGCTCTTTATTGGACTGATGAGCTTTAAAAGACCTTGTAACTAGCTAGGTCCAGCTCCATTTTGCTCACTTTTAGCTGGTAGCTAGAAGTGCTGCAGAACTCTCTGTACTTTAGATAAGATTTAATAAACAACCAAGCCCGAACGAGAATATCCGTCTCCTTCACGTTTTAATCCTGACTCTGAGTGAAGACAGAAGAAAATGAAGACAAGCCACTAATTAAGTGGTGCAGTTACAACATTTACACACACACTCAATAAGATCCCAAACTTCCACACAAGAGGAGGACTTTGTGCAGCCCCACACACGACCTGCCAGAGGGCTGTTTCTCTGCTCTGGTGCCATGGGAGAGCTCTGCCTGCCCAGCAGCCACGCAGGATGCAGTGTGGCTTTGTACCCCTGGTGCCCACCAGCACTCAGAGCTGAGGTTTTGAGACAAAGCCACTCTTGCATGCACACCCTGCCATGCCAGCCTGGCTTGTCCCTTGCCCCCAGGCTGAACAGGAGGGTTTGTGCCCGTGCCAAGCTGCATGCTCAGTGCAGCCCTGGCAGCTCTGGGAACGGGGAGGTGTGAGCAGGGAAGCAGCTTTGCGTTCTAAGCACCAGCCGTGCCGAGGTTTAGCAGCACCATTAATTCTTACCCACCACGCGGGATCTCTAATTCCATGCTAATGAAGTTTTAGTAGGGAATTATTTTTATTGATCTGCCCAGAGCAAAGAGCCTGATTTTAGACCGGCTCTGTCAGCACCCCCTTTCCTCACAGCTCTTTTCTTTCTTTGGGAGAGGAAAGAAGACAAAACAGCTCTGAGCTCCTTAAAAAGGTTGGCAGTCCCAAGCAGTAAGTGGATTACTTTATTGATTTTTAGCAGATCTGGGTTAGTGAGTGCTTAGCACTGCAGAACACATGCACACACAGAGCAACTTCAAGGAAACCCCTCCAGGCCCTTTCCTCAGGCAAATCAAGCGGCAGGCAATTAATTTAGGAGACCTTCATGGATTTTGGAGCGTGGAGAAGTTCCAGTCCCTGCACCCAAGTCAGCCTGTGGCAGACAGACTCTAGGACCCAGCCCACTCTCAGCACTGCAGGACCTTACAGAGGCAGCCCCTCAGTTTCTTGTAGAATAGCACAATTCCCAGCTTCAGAGTATTAAATGCTTTATATTCCCCTGCCCATCCTCGTTGTTGTGTAAAAGAAGAAGATACCATGACTGCCACTGTTAATTTAGGGAGGAAAATCATTGCCATGCTGCACCCAGATGGGATTCAGTGCTGCCAGGGGGCATCCAGCAGCCACACCTGGGGCATCAGTCAGAGCAGGACTCCTAACCAAGCAGAACTGTTCAAGATGCTAACATGGTGTTGGGATCCCCATCTCACTCACCACCCAGTTAACTTTCCAAGGCCACCGTACTGCAGAGAACATTTCTGCAGTGTGATGGAATAGGATCTCAAAGAACTCCTCCAGCAGTGCTGCTCCACCAACCCTTTTAGGATGCTGGTCTCTGGAGCCTGACTGCATAAAGGCCTACAGGGGAGTAACTTTATCCCACTCTGTGCCAGAACCAGGAAAGCTAGAAAGTAAATATGGTCCCTTTTCCTTTAACTAGGAGAACCCCAAATATGTTCAGGAATTCCAACAAGCCTCACCCCATCTTTGTTTAAAGGCAAAAGCAGTTTATGTGTATACTGATAGACAGGACCAAATAAAAAGGTTGTAGCTCTTATAATTCCATAGCAGTGCATTCATCTTCCTCCTGCCACACTGCTCCAGAGTGACAGAATTCCAAGGAAAACCCACGTCCCGTGGGGTGCTGCTGTTAGATCTGGGCATCCCTTCACACGGCTAATGAGGGCTGAGTGCCTCAGGAACTAAAATGCCCACTCTCCTCCCTTCTGGCCTCTGAGGGTGACACAGACACCAGGTGACCTGCTCAGGGCCAAACAGGAGGTCAGTGCCAGAGCAGGGACTTGAAACTGGATTTCTCCAGGCCAACAAGTGGATTGAGCCAACCTCATCCATCTGTTGCACTGGTCCATGGCATTGGCCTGGGACAGGTGAAAGTCGCCAAAAGCAAGTGGCCTCCCTGGAGATGGAGAGGAAGGAAGCTGCTGCATCAGCTCTTCCCCTTCCAGGCTGCCTTAGTGCTAGTCCCTGACTCTGAGCTGCATGGGACCAGCTCCTGATGTTCCAGGAGAAGATACAGTTCTCTTCTCTTCGAGATCATCCTTTCTTCTACCCCTATGTTGATAGCAGAACTTTGGGGAATGCCAGAAATTTTGTTCTTCCTCCTTCTGGGTGCATCTCAGAGAGTGCTTTTCCCAAGAGAGAAGCACACTAAATACAGGCAGCATTCAGAACAGCTGAGAGGGGAAAAATCAGAATAGAGGAGATCCCCTGGAAGCTGCAGGGACAGTGGGGATTTGCCAGCCCTGCCCTGCTGACCATGGACCTGGGACAGCCAAAAGTCACCAAAAGCAAAAGGGAGGCTCCCTGGAGATGGAGAAGAAGGGATCTGCTGCATCAGCCCTTCCCCATCCATCCCTGCCCTTCCTCATGTCCAGCAATAACCACAGACACCAAGCTAATGAAATTAGTGCCAGAGCCCCACCGGGCTAATGCAATTACAGACGGCAGCACATTCAAACAGCAGCACCACAAACACACCTGCAGGAACACAGCCTGCCCTCTCCTTCTCCCCAGGCCTTCCCTCCCTCTCCCTGAGCCCCACAGCTGCCAGCCAGGGTAAATCCCACCCCAAGGTGCCAGGGCCACCATCCCCAGTGCCAGGCTGCTCCAGGAGGGCACTGCCTACCTTGCAGGAAGCACCGTCCCATGCAGCCAAGCGCAGCCTCCGAGGGCAGATTTAAACGAGCCTGTTTAAACCTTGGGAGAGCTGCAATTACCAGCACCCTAATGAGGCCCTCAACGCTAATCAGCGGTGTCACCCAATCCTCTTAGGCCTGCCTAAGCACCTCCAGCAGCTTTGCTGGTTGCAGAGCCCAGCTGCCCAGTCCTGCAGGGAATTACCTCCTCAGACAGGCACCAGTGGTGGCACTTAGATATTTTGACACAGATGAAGGTAAAGCACTCCCAGGCATTTGTGCAAGGTGGCAGAGATGCCTGTCAAGGCTCCTGGGCCAAGCCCACACTGGAGATGCTCTGGAGCTGATGCCTTAGGACTTTAGCTTTTATATTTTTCAGATCCTGTACTGCTTTAGTGTATAGCTCTAAAACTCCATAGCCCACCAGCTGCTGTTCTCCCATTTCATTCAGACAAAAAAAATTCTTCTCTAGGCCTGCAACTCAAGGACACCTTATTGTCTCAGGCCCTGAGAGATGTAAACAACAGTGAATTGGGGGGANGGAGAAACGGAAAAAAACGTGGAAGGGGGGGGGGGGGGAATCTTAAAGGGAGCGACTTTATTACCTGGAGCTGTAATTGGAGGATTAACCCCGATATGTAAATGGACCAAACTATAATTGTCTGAAAAACTCCTGACCATTGTCAGGACCCTCTTGGAGGCTTTTGACTGCCCAAGGTGTACCTATATGAAGGCTTTAAATAAATACCTGCTTTTATTCTCTTAAGTTTGTTTTAGGTAGCCACTCCAAGGCATCAGAGTGAGCAAACATTGCTAAACCAGCAGAGATATTTTCATGCTAACCCTCCCTGAGATACAAAGGGCAGATTTATGCCTGCCAGCTGTACCCATCAAGCCAGGTTGACGCTCTGGGATGCTCCAGGAGGGTTTGGAGCCCCCGAGGGAGGCTGGCAGGTGACCCTGTCGTGCTGGCAGGGGCTGACAGGGTGACAGGCGGCTCCGCTGCGCGCATCCGCTCTGACTCAACGCTCCTCTGCTCCAACAATGCACTTTTGAGCATCGTGCAGGCAGCAAAAACAACAGGTCCACTATAAGGCTGAGATATCCTGAGGCAGAAAATCCATTTGGAGCCCAGCTAGAGAGAGTCGAGTCAATTAGACACTTTCTGGGGCGTCAAGCTGCCAACAATCCCAGCCTTTGTACCAGTGAAGAATCACTGCCTATGTGCTTCCCAGAGGCTCCCCCTTGCCAGAGCAGAAAGGTCAGCAGCAGCAGCGTCATGGAAAAGCATGCAGCAAAGTATTCCTGGAGAGGTGGATCCAAAAAAGTGGCCATTTGGATCCTCTGGGAAACAAAAGCATCGATTGCTTTGGGTTGGGCTAGCAAGGGAATGAGCCAGGAGATTTTTACATCTCTGTGATGCACCACTAAGAGGTTTGGGCATGCACTGTATCCTGAAGCAGTGGTTGGGTCAAAGAGAGTGGAAGCTCAGAGTTTGGGAGTTCAGAGCTCCCTGCCTGCTTTCAGACAGGTCATTCCACCTTTTTTACCTTCCCTGGAATAAAGATCAGAGAGACCAAAAAGGAGCCATGGTATTCCAGCTGGGAGAGTCCCCCATCCCTCACACTTCAAGGTAAGCACCTTATTTCTCTTCTCCATGGTTCAAGACAGCAAACTGTGCTGTAAAACCAGGATTCCAGGGTGGATGAGCACTGAATGAAGTGAGGATTTCCAAGTGCTGAAGTCGCTCAGATCCAAAAGCAGGTCTCAGACAAAAGGGCCTTGTGTCCAGAAGAGATTTTGGTGGAAAAAGAACACTCAGCTCTTAAGTTCACCTTGACAAGACATTTGGTGTTCAGCAAGGGGTATTCAAAGGACAGGTGAAGAAAGGTGCACTTGATACCTCCTTGATACCACCCTAAAAGCAAACTTTCCCCTCAGAACACCTGGGAACACACAGGTTGTCATTTAAACACAAGCCCACCCTTAACCCTGCTGTTCACATCACGTGAAGCTGAGATTTCTGCAAAATGCCTGAAAACAGTAAGGTTATCTTCCTTGAAAGAAACCTACACCCTGAGCAGGGTTTCCTCATTGCTTGAAAAATAAAATTTAAAAAAATAGAGTTCTCAATGAAATGTTGAAAGACACAGCCTATGCAATTTCCCAGTTTTCAGATGAAACATCTAAACAGAAGATGTTCCTTGTCCAGGTCAACTCTCCATTATTGTTTGCAGGGACAGGTACCTTAAATTAAAAAGGCAACCCTCAGTCACAAATAAATA
Organism: Toxostoma redivivum; assembly: GCA_013397375.1. Classification (NCBI taxonomy): domain Eukaryota; kingdom Metazoa; phylum Chordata; class Aves; order Passeriformes; family Mimidae; genus Toxostoma; species Toxostoma redivivum. The sequence continues at coordinate 111,797 of VXBI01004301.1, forward strand.
CTGATTTAGAGGCTTCTTTGACTACCTAGAAACAAACTAAATGAAACTTGCTCCCCATACCTATCTTTACAGAATTTCTGCAAAACTTCCAACTCCTTTTTTTTTCCCCCTTTCATCCTGCTCCATTCTTCATTCTCTTTTTGCTGGGAAACATGGATTTCTGTGATTATTGGCTAGAGGCTGAGCTGGGTGACACACAAGGCATCTGCTGGAGCTGGCGTGGCTCAGCACAGGCTGGGGAAAGTCTTGTCACAGCAGTGTCCTGCTCAGGGCCACCAAGGGCCCCACCTGCATGCTCCCTGGCAGGTGGCACAGCCTGCTGTGCAGCTGGGGGGCTTTGCTTGCTGCTCTCATGCTGTGCATCCCCACGTTGATGCTTTTACATTTCCTCCTGCTCCAGCAAGTGCAAAACTCGGGAGACAAGCTGTCAATCTCCATCACGTCCAAATGGTCTATTTATACCAGACAGGCAAACGTGGCTGTCCTGGAGTTCAAGGTAACAGGGTTATTTCTGCTTGGAGTAGCTCCTTTCTCAGGGGAGGAAGGCTGGAGGCATCCAAGAGGAACAGCTTCACATCAAGGGCTAGCACCACTGCCTTCATAGCTGAGGGCACAGCCACAGGTCCCCAGGGTCCCAGCCACAGCAGCCAGGTCCCAAAAGCCCAGAAGCTGAGATTTATCATAAGACATCTAATCCCAGGTCCCTCTGTGTCCTGCCATGGCAGAAGGGAGCTCAGCAGGTAGTTTTGGATTTCTGATTCGTGTTCTCTCCAAGAAAGGAGAGACTGGGTTTCTGCACTGAGCTCTGCCTGGATCAGGTGTGACATGTCACATTGATGCCACAGTGAGGGCTCCAGCTTTCTCTGAATCACTCCTGTCCCTCCTTACATGCCTCCAACAGAGCCTGCTCTCTGGCAGCCAGCAGATCTGGCCCAGGATAAAGCCTGCCTTATCAAATTGGCCCCATTACAATAATTTGAAAAGATCTGAGGAAGGAGAGGGCATTTATGCCAGACTAGCACTGTGGGTCAGATGGCCACAGAGCTTTAGATCTGGACCAAGGGCCCAAAAGTCACATCTACCACATCACCAAGGCTCAGCTCCAGTCAGCACTTCTCAGCCAGCTGTCCTTGGAGTTTGGTCCTTGCTCCAGTCAATGAGGCATTTTCTGTCATTCAGCCACAGTGGGAAGCTGCCCCTCTCACAGGATGCCTGGAGCTCCTCAGGAACCAGACAGCTCCCCTGGATCCCACCTCCACTTTCCTCCTGCAGGTGCCATTAGCACATTAACCTCTTTTACAGTAGATTTCTTCCTGTCCATTGGGTCCCCTGAGAGCAGGGAAGGAAGTCAAATACCACTAAAACACAAGTGTGTCCCCAGGAAGGAGGGAGAGGCAGGTTTCTCAAGGCTTTGCTGTCTCCTCTCATGCACAGAGAACTCCTGTTTCTGTAATAACACAGGATTCCTGGGGATGAGTTCTCCTGACCTCCACTTAGGAATTTCAAGCAAGCCTTGGAATAAGTTTCCATTGCTCCAATACCCTGATCCAGCAACCCTGCCCATGCAAGCCCCCAGCTCATACCTGTGATGCCTCTGAGTCATCAGGGAATAAAAGCTCCACACCACACCCCCCAGCCAGTAAAACAGACCCCATCTTTCCCAGAGATACAGCCATGTCCATGCTCTGTGCAGATATGCCAGTGCAGCCTCTCCATGAACACTGGGTCTGGGGACACAGCCCAGGCATGGCAGCTGGAAGAAATGAAGCACAATGAGGCATACAATGATGTATTCAAGATGAGCAAACCCAAAGAATCCCTTCATAAACCGGCAGTAAAAAAAAAAAAGGAGAAGGGGGATATAAAGACCCCAGCCCTCACTGTCTCTGCCTCCACTGGTGGCTCAAACCACTCCACTCTCACAGGTAGTTTGTGTCTGTCCTCTAAGCCATGCAGACATTTCCATTTCACAGAAAAGCAACAGGCTCATTCTGAGGTCATCTCTTTACAGGTACAACCAATTTCAGCAGCTCTGCCAGCCCAGTGTGTTTGAGATGCAGAGGACCAAACCACCTCTCTGCCTTGCCCACACAGACACACAGCTCTCATCTGCCCTGGCAGCTGTCTTTCCCCCAGGACTCACCTTCCAGTGGCAGCCAAAGGGAGACAAACACAACGTGAAACTCAGCCAAGATGTTCTCCCATGAGAAAGGTTCCTCTCAGTGCTTTCCTTCACCTCCCTGTGCAGTCAAAGGATGGGTAAGGAGCCAGCTACAGTGAGCATCCCTTTCCTCATCTATGCCCTGCATTGCCTCTCATGTTCTCCTCTCAAAAGCCACAAGTTCCCCTGTACCAAATGGAAAATCCACTGGTATTTAAAGCCATGGGAGCATGACAAAATTTCCCATGCCTCAAAGAGGGAGCAGCCCTGGATCAAGGCAGGGACAGACCACACCACACACGACAGCCCAGCAGCAAGGAGCAAGCACGTGAAGAATTTGCAGGGATGTGGAATGACATTTGCTGTCAAATATCTGCTCTTTGCCCCTCAATCCCTTCTCAGTAGAAAAAGAGGGAGAGAAAAGAGCACCAGCCACACATTTTGGCCCTGTCCTTTTGAGCCTCTGAGCAGAAGGAGCAGCCTCTACACAGCAGAAGCAGAGAAATGACCTGGGCTGATGTGGGCATACTCAAGGACTGGCCCTGCACTGATGTGCACTGACTTAAATCAGCTTATTAAAGCAAGCCCTGAAGATCAGCTTCTCCACAGAGCTGTCTCCTCTGCCAGCCAGCCAGATCCCAGCTGAAAAATCTGGAGCCCTTTTCAGGCCTTAAGTTTTCCACACCAGCAGCACACCCTGAAAGGTTGATAAATTAATAATCAGTCCCAGGGTCTGTCCTGATGGTTACCAAGACTGGCACTTCCCATCAGATAGTTCCCAAGCACAGCTTGGGAGTCAGCACAGGCCAAGGGATATTCCCACTGGGAACTCTGGACGTTTAAGAGCCAAGCCATATCCACACAAATTAGTCTCGACGGCTCATTTAAGTAATGAGGCTTTTAAATCACACCTATCCACTAAATCTTGCAGCCCTGGCACCTAAAATCCAGGACAGCAAGGACTCAACACTTCAAGCATGCCATAAACTGTGCAAGGTACACCCCTCAGTGCCCCAAGGATTTCCCTGAATCCCTCCAGGCATCTGTGCCCTGTGGGAAGCTTTCCAGAAAGCTTTCTCCAGAAGCAGAGCAGACCCAGGAAACACATTTCCATGCTGTGCTTTAGCACACACAACCTCCAGCCCAGGATGACCCAGCAGCAAGGGAAGAGGAGCAGTGATGAACCCATGGTCAGGTGAAATGGAAGAGCTAGAAGAATCAAGGGCCTCAGCTGACTCCAAGAGACACACCTCTCTGACAAACAAAACAATCCCATTTGGAATGGCCAAGAGCAGCTCTGGTGCCTTTTCCTGGATGGAAACCAAGCAATCTGTGTGGCCTGGCTCCCAGAACCCCAAGCAAGGAGACCCAAAAGCAGAATCTCAGTCAGTGTTCTCCATCCCTCCCACTCCTCTTAGGAATTTGCACCTTTCTGTACATTCCCATCACCTTGAGGAAAGAATCTCCCAGAACCTGCCCCATCATCTGCAACCCTCCTTGGAGAAGAGCCTTGCTTGTGTCTCTGGTGAGCCCTGCCTGGGAGCAGCCACATTCCTGGCCTCTGCAACAAGTCAGCAGCAAGAAAAAGGTCATTTACCTCCTCACCATCTGTGTGACAGTGAGTGGGGCCAGGGCTGCCAGAGAGCAGCCAGATATGCTCTGCAGGGATGTCTGTGCTGATATCATTACAGATTTGGGGGCAGCCTGTCCTGGACCCACAAGGGTATCAGTGATGGGAGATGCTGAGCAGCTCAGGGCTGCTGGTAGTTACCTGCTCTTTCCTGAATGCATCCATCACTTCCAGGATGGATGGACCTTTGGCCTAGCTCTGTCTGAGTGCTTTTTACATCCAGGACAAGCTCTCACCTGGGCCATACAGCTCTGACCTAGCCAAACCCAAATCCCAGCTTGCACACAGAGGCCAAACAAACAAACAAGACCCAGGTTCAAACACCTTTTTCAGCCTGGAGAGGAAGGCAGGGAGGATGCTTGATGGGAGATGTGATGTGAGCACTGCCTGCCATCCCACTGGAGCCAGCTGCCCCGGCCCCTGCTGAGCAGGCACAGCCAGCCCGGGGGCTCGGTGGCCCTGTGCGTGCAGCTGGTGACGGGTGGCTCCCCAGCCAGCACACCAGCCCTCCCCAGGGGCTGGGGCTCTGCACGACATCCCTGTCAGGGGCAGGGAGCATGGCCCAGCACGGGAAAGGGGCTGAGCTCTCCCCAGCTCCCTCTCCCAGCAGCTCTCAGACGTGCTGGGATGTGTGATGTGGGGTTGAGTTTAACCAGAGTGGGACAAGGCACTCTGCATCTCAAGTGCAGCCGTGGAGGTGTCTGTGTTGCCCAGGTGGTGATTTGCCAGGGGAGGGGTCCCCAAATGCACCCCCTCCTCCTTCAGCAGCACTCAGTGCCCTGTTTCACCACCCAGAGCGTTATCCAGGGGGAATATTCACATGCTCCAGGGTCACTCTTGGCTTCTCTGGTCACATATCCTCAAGAAAACCCACCCTAGAGCATGTGTCAGGCTCAGCCTGCCTGTGAGCTGCCATCCCTACATCCTGGTGTGGAAACCTGCCCCGAGCACCCTGCTGTCCCCTCCTGGCCTCGTGTATGCCTTTAACAGTTTGCTGGATTACCCGTTGCAACTAAAATAACAAAGCTACAAAAGAAGAGGGCGAACAGACACGATATTCTGCAGCAATTAGGGCTAAACAGGGGAGCAGGGAGCAGGGAATGAATGGACAATGGGGAGGGCAGGGACATGGCAGCCCGGGTTCCGACAGGCTGGGCACGAACTGTCCTCAAGAGGCCGGGTCCAAGCCAGGGAGCAGCGAGCTGTCCGTAAGGAAAGCAGGGAGATGAAAAGGGTTATTTAAACAAGCACGGGGCAGCCCCCACAGGGCCTCCCTGTCCGCTTGGCTTCACCCCACAGTGTCCAGGGAAGAGCAGCTCCCTCGTTCCCCCCTCTCCGAAGCCTTTCGGGTGGCGGGGGGACGCTGGCAAGCTGCGGTGGGCTCCACTTAGAAAGGAAGGAATCCATTAATCTCTCTGGTAATTACTGCCACATATGGATTTGCACAATTACACTTCGTTAATTGGTTATTACAGGCAAGCCAGACTGATTGGGCAGAACGGCTGAGCTTTAACCCCTTCGCTGCCCCCATCCCAGGGCCAGCCAAATTCGAGGCAGCCTTCCTCCCAGAACAGTGCTGTGCTCTCCTGCAACCCTGCTGGCCCCTGTGCAAAGGACCAGCAAGCACAGCTCTCAGCACCCAGATGAGACATCTTTGCTCCCATGCCCTCCTTTCTGCTTGGGATCCCAAAGAAATGGACCCAAGGAGAGAGGAGTGAGCCTGCACCTCAGAACAGCCCAAGTCCCCAGGCAGCTTCATCTGCTCAGGGTTTGCTGCAGACACATCAAGTGCTCCCCAGGGCGCTGAGGGATGGCAGACTCAGATTTCGTTTGTTTTTAGAGGGAGACTGAGATTCCTTGTGCACTTCGGCTTTGTGCCCTCAAGCCCAGCAGGGTCGGTGCCAACGACTGAAGAATCCACCCCTGGGTCTGTCTCAGTCTCTGAACTCAGCTTCTCCTACAGGATTTGCAGTGTAATGCTTTTCTTCCACTAAACACTGAAAACAGAGGCTTTACTCTAGCCACAAATACATACATAACCAGAGTAATATAAGCTATAACCAAAATGTACAGATAAAGTCCTTTTAAAACTCCTGCAGCACAGGAGTGGAGGCAGCCTGGCCTCCCCACAATGCTGCCATCACCTCTGCCACCCCTCACAGGACCATCTAAAACCTGGCCCCAAAATGTGCTGTTCAGGATCCAGCAATGTTTCTGGCCAAGAGGGAGGCCAAGGTGAGAGCAATTTCTGCCAGAGCTGTATCAAAGGCTTCCCGTTAAAAAAATTGTTATAGGAAAGGAACTAAGAGCTTTGCAAAATCCCCACAGGGCAGAAAGGTTCATCTGATGAGAGAGCTGTGCTCAGCAACCACCAACAACAAGGACAGCAGGCATTGGCATCCTGGTCCTTCAGAGCTGCTGCACTGCCCCTTGGACACAGGAAAGGGCACAGAGGAACCTGCTCCAGACAGCTTCTGTTTCTCCCAAGGGCAGCAGGATATTGCTTAGCCCAGGCAAGGGGCTCACAGAGCCAGGCATCACACCAGGCACATGGTGAAGGCTTTCAGCTCAACTTCTGGATCACCCCTGCAAGCTACTGCAGCAGGAGCAAGGGAAGAAAGCAAGATCACAGGAAGATGAGAGAAATCTAATTCCAAACCAGCCTCTTCCTGTGGGTAAAAAAGTCCTTGGGACTTCAGCTGAAACATAAAGTATCTGCAACAAACATTCCCACCCTTTCTTCCACTGCTGTCGCTGCAGTGATGCCTGCTACAACACTCTATGTTGGGCCTAGGTGTAGCCCTCTCATTAGCTAATTAAAGTGCTTTTAATGTTCCATCTGCACTGCCAGGAGTAGCCAAGCGAGAAAAGTCTCCCTGGAGGTCACTGGAGTCACATGAAAGTTGCAGCAGGAGTTGTTCCTGTTGTTCCAGTCACCTGTGATTTCCCAGCTCCCTGTTTTCACAGGGACGTTTATTTCTTTCTGTCTGAAGGGGACCATGGCAAAGGCAGCATCTCCCAGCTCCCTGCCAGTGTTTTTGGATGTGCGTGAGCTTGTCTGTGAGGCAGGGAAAGGCAGGAAAGCCCAGGAAAGGTTGCAGACCTCTCCCCTAAACCAGCTACCTCTGCAGCATTCAGAATGAATCTTCAGAGCTGTCAGTGGGAAGATGGGGCAGAACCTGCAACTGAGCTTAAAAAGGTCAGCTGGGAAAAGTCAGGATGGGAAGGATGGGAAGGATGCTCCCTTAACTGACAGATGCAGAGTGGAAGGGGCCAGCCCATGAGTACCCGCAACTGGTTTGGGCAGCACACTGTTCCAACCCTGGGCTCTGGTGACAAATCCTCTGTGGATCACTTCCAGACAAGAGTCTGGGGTCTAAACCTGAAACTGAGGCAGGGGCTGAGCACCAAGCAGGGATCTTGTGCAGCCTTCCTTCATCCAGATTACACCGACAGTTTCTTAGAGCTCAGAGAGAAGAAGATAATTTTCTCTCTGTCTCTACTTACACATCTGCCCAACACAGGTTGGTTTTGATTCTCAAGAGTTCAGAACTGGTGCAAAGGTTACTTTGCATCTGACTGGATCAGTTCCAGTGTTGTGCCACTGATATATAGGAATCAGGAAAATAGTGTGCCTGCTGATGCTAATTAAACTTGATATTTGTATATCAATATCATATCAATATATTATGTGACACAATAAAGTAGCAAGAGAGTTATCTGGTTTATATTTCATGTGACTTGGAAGTATATAAAGGCAAATAAATATATTCCTCTTGGTCAGAATATTGATACACACTTATTGCAAAAAAGCTCATAGGCAGCAGAGGTGGTGAAACACATTGAATCAGGCCAAACCCAAATCAGCTTCAAAGAGATCTGAAATTAATTAAGCCATTAAGACAGTTTTCCAGTGGAATTCTCTCTCTCTGTACGCACACACACATATTTAATATATTTGACAAAACCAGTATTTATGTAGGGAGAGGTTCAGTTTTTAGTGAACCATCACTTTGTTAAAAATATTATTCTCATGGAAAAACACTTGACTAGCTCTATGAGTTCTTTTTTAACCTTTATGAGCTGATGGCCAGAACTCCTTTAGTATAAGCCATCAATAAACATAGACTGAAAATTTTTCTTTTCCACTACTGCAGAAGGAAAACACAGACTCACAGGTCTGGAAGAAACACAGAGGAACAAAAGCTCAGCTTGCCCATCTTGCTGCCCCAAATCAGAGACCTTCAAGGACAGAGCTGCCACCTCCTTGCCGAGCCCATCTGTCCCATCACACCTCCACCATTCCTGTTCAACAGCTTTTCCCAGTGCCTGAGCTCCCCTGCAGTGGAGAGTGCAGCTCAGTGGTAGGAGGGGTTCTTTCCAAACCCTGCACCCCAATTCAAGCCCTGTCAAGGCTCTCCTCAGCTGGCACTGCTGGCCAAAGGAGCAGCATGCCCAGGAGGCTGGGCACACCCCACAGCTCTTGGCAGGGCTCACAGGGGTGTACTCCCAGCCCACAGCTGAGCCCGGGGTCAGGGCAGCACTTACAGAAGTGAGGGAAGGATCCTGTCTCCAGGGAATAGGGAGCCTGCGTGCCCGGCTGCATTTCCAACCTGTGTCCTGGCTCTTCAGCAGACTCAACCATGAAGGGAAGTTTGGGATCAGCTCCCTCTGCAGCTCTGGGCTGTTGGAGAAAGAAAGGAGTATTTACATATTACAAAGCAGCATCTTCACAATCTGTCCTGAGTTACAAATTTACCTCCCAGACCTTGACCGGGGCTGGGGTTTCCTGTGTTTGTTCTTTGGGCTCTGTCTCTTTGGAAAGTGGAAGATGTTGCAATGCCAGGGGGAGGGCTGGGGAGGGCTGGGCTGCCTGGGAAGGGCCCTGCCACGCCAAGCAGCCGGTCCACAGCAGCTCTGCTGACAAAGTGTCTCCTGGAAGAGACTTCTCTTCTAATCCCAGCTCCTAAAGAAACGAGACCGAGCCAACAACTGCCATGCACACGGTCTGAGCATCTGTCTCAGTCCTGCTTCCCTCCTTCTCCCTGCCAGTTGGCTGTTTTTTCTCACCTGCACCAGCTCTGTCTGGTAACAAGCATCAAGAAGGCGGCAGTGTCAGCCACATCACCACTGGACTTCCGTGCTGGAGACCAAGCACAGCTTGTTCTGAATCCCCAAAGCTGTCTGAGGACAATGGGGGCAGGTGTGAAGGCAGCAGTGCTCTGTACACATTCCTGGGCAGTGTCCCCAGCTCTTGCAGGTGACCTGGCCAGACCCTTGTCTCCAGGAGGCTTTCAGAAAACAACCAGCCTGTGCTGTGACCGGTTTTTCTGGTGCTGAAGTTAGAGCCCCTGGCTTTGTTCCTGTGCTCGCTTATCTCTGTTACATTCTCCAACCATGCATAGACATCTTCGTGTTTGGATTTTGCCAGTCCTGATGGAGAAGAGCTACAGGCAAACAACATTCCTCTCCCCTGTCTGAGCTGATAATCTTGGTATCTCATCTCCTCTGTGCTCCCCTTGGGCTGTGTCAACACCGCCGGGGTTGTGAAGGGCAGGCTTGCTCTGCCTCCCCTGCCCCATCCTGAACACTGTGTGCTGCCCAGCCCAGCACAGCTCCACCAAGAATTCCTCCGGGGTGCCAGTCAGACCTGCAAGGGCTTTTAACCACCTCCTCCTGCTAGATTTCTCCACGTTTACAGCACCAAAACACGCGGGTCCCAAAGCACAGAGTGGTCTCAAGGCATTGCCCTCCAGAGAGCTGGAGGATCTGGAGCCTCTGCACGGCTGAGATCAGCAGCCAGAGCACTGCCAAAGCCAAGCTGGGCCACACAGCCCCTTCCACATCAGTGCCAAGTGCCAGGACATCTCCTGCAAGAGGAGCAGCCACAGGGAGTCCAGGCATGCAGAGCTAGCAAGGGTGCCAAATTGCTTGTATGCTTTTGCTTGCATTTTCAGGAAATTCTTAACCTGAAACTGCAACAAATTCCTCAAATTCAAGTTCTCATGGAGCTGAAACCCTGCAGGGTAGTCTGGATTGAAGCCAGGAGGTGAGAAAAGAGACTCCTCTTTTCTCCACTCCAGCGTGATCCATCAGCCACAAGCATTGCCCCTTTTGTGTCCTTGCACTGCTGTGGATAAGATGGATCCAAACTCCTTCTTTCCTTTCTTTATTTAGTTTTTACCCGGGAAGGGCTGCCCAGCAGTCAGATCACGACTCAGGGACTCCAGATCCCCTCGAACTTGCCTGTGACCTTTCAGATCCACTCAGGCTTGCCTCCCCAGTGCCCACAAGCAGCGAGGTTTTCTGAGCCCTGAGCTGTGGTGCTCAGATCCCTCTTGCCATCTCTTTCCCTTTCTCAGACCTAACACATCACAGCAGCTGCCAGAGCATGGAGCTGCCCCAGAAATGAATCTCCAGTGTGGCATGGCACCGCTTTAATTACACGACAGGAGCTGTAAGAAAGGCTGCAAAACTCTCAAAATCTGAAATCTCCACTTGAGGCACTTTCTGTGGCTGAAGTAGTAGGACATGAACTCTCCAAGCACACAGAAGAGCTGATTCAGTGTCCTGTTGATACAGTGCAGCCAAACAAACTAATGATGGACAGGACTGCGGGCTTTCGTGTGTGAGGGGAGGATTTACACTGATACCAAAGGAATTATTTCAGCCCCATGGTGACAATACCCACCAGCTTCCTTATTATATTTTATTGATCTTGCCCTAAATACATGTGGCTGGAGGAAATGATGCATAAATTACTAACAAGTTAATTTCTTGCTCCAACACAGGCTCTCAACAGCCCTTTGAAGGGGAACCAGGAAAGACAATGTGTGAAAGGATAAAGGCAATGAGACAAGCTTGGATGTAATAATCCCATGTGAATGATTATTGCTGCAACTAATGTAATCTAATAATGAAGAATTTACACCAGATGTCCCCCAGAATATGCCAGGCAGACTCAGGATTCAACAGTGGATCCATTTCTAAGGAAACCTTGTTAGGAGGGGGGAAAAAATGCTGTTGTCTGTTCATCAAAGGAGAGGTTGTAGACCTTTATAGTCAGAGTCGTAACAAAAGCCTGCCTTGCAAAGTTTCCTGGAAGGCTGCTCAGCAGATCTGACTGTTCATTTGTTTCCAGGTGAAATTTAAGGGGATGGGTTTGGCCTAGAAATCTTCTAACAGTCTAGGAGCAGCCTGTTTCAGGGCTGACACCAGGATCTCCCCTGGAACTCAGAGGGAGCTTCTGGGACATCAGTCTCCAGGACAGGTGAATAAAGAATGGAGAATCATATCTTTTTGTTTATTTTTGCACTTGAATCCCTTCACCTCTCTCAAGTACATCCTTAAAAGAGTGCTCCATCCCTGTCCTGGACTTCCCTGTCAGCTACCAACTGGGTACTGATTCCCACGGCATGCTTGGCAATCAGCCAGACCAGAGACCCAACATCCACATCCTCTTCATTCAAAAACCACTCTGAGCTGAGTGTAAAGGCAGGCACAGACCACACTTTTTACTCTCCCTCCTTGCCTCTGATGATTATTCATCACTTATTTGAAGGTATTTTGCACAGGTATTCCAAACACCTCTTCTGGCTGCACTTTGGGGTTTGAATTGCTGTTCATAATTCCTCTTTAGTAACCACTCTGATTTAAGTAGCTCTGTGGGATGAGGGGGGAAGGGAAGCTTTAGCAAGATCCAGATCCACTAAAACACAAACCACCACATTCAACTTGAAAGATTTGTTTAAGCCCCATTAACTTAATTGGGACTTAACATCTTGTTCATTGGTTGCTCTTGCAGAAGACCCAGAGATTTCTGCAGTGAACACGTGTGACACCAGCACTGAATGTGAGCATGGTGTGATTGTGTGCAAATTGCATCCCTGTGATCCTCCTGTGTCAGGGAGCTGGGGAGTGGAGCTGCCTGTCTGCTGAGATCTGTTTCACAGAGGCTCTGTGATCTGAGCCTGCGTGCTGCTGCTCTGTCCCAGCAGGCACACAGCTGCTCCAAAGGACTCTGCAAACAACCACACAAACAGAGCTGCACTTAGGACTTGCAAACCCTGATTTTTGCCAGTTTGTGTGTCAGGCATTGCCATGCCTAGAAACGACTTGCAAACAGGACCAAAGATCAGGCCTAATTTTAGTAAGCCCTTAGGCTCTGCATCCCCTGGCTGGGCTTGCTTTGATGAAACACAACCATAGGACGAAAGAAAGCAAAAACCCAGCTGGCACCTGCTGGGAGGGCGGGGAGAGAGAATCTGGCAGACAGGAGGTTCCTACAGAGATTGCCAACACTACTACACATCTGATTTGCTTTTTTGGGCAGCGTGGTGAATCCAAAGGTGATAAACATTTGGCTTGGCTGGCCAGACAAGATGTGCCAGCATCAGACACTGCAACTCACTCTCCTCTCTCACTGGCATCTCTGCAGCTCTCAAGGCAGCTCCTTCTGCTGTGCTTCACATTCCCAGCCCTTGAGTTTCAGGAGGATGGAGGCTCTGCTGGAGTGAAGCACATCAGTGGGAATAGCTGCTCCCTTGCAAAGAGCTGGCTGGGCTGCTTGCTACCAGACATCTGGACATTTCAGTTTGCAGCACAACGCAAGGATTGTTGTTAGAGGGTGTCTTTGAACCTCAGGAAATTTAGTTATCTCTAGTATTTTTAGGACAACAGTTTTATTTACAGCTCAGTGCCACGGAAAGACAAATGTTAAAGCAAACTGGCAATGACTTTGTTCTCCGAATACTTCCAGTGAGGAAGAGTGACTCTGGAATGAGAAAAACTTTGCTGCTGTCTGAGCAACAAAAGAGGTTAGTAAAGATCCTTGACTACCCTTTCTCTAGCTCTGAAGTCACGTAGAAAACACAACAGCCCAGCTGTGCCCTTTAACCAAAAGAGCATTTTGTGTTCTTTTTGCACCATTTTTTTTTCCATAAACACCCAGTGGTTTCACTGTGCCATGGAACATGCAGGTGAGCTGGCTCAGTACATTCAGCAGCACGAGTGACTCAGTGCCCTGCAGCAGCAATGAGCCAGCCTGCTCTGACACAGGGCAGGCAGACATCCACATGTTTGTGATAAGCTTTGTGAGCTTCCCAAACCCATTCCCTGCCCCCACTCTCTCTCTCCAGACAGGTGAATAAAGAATGGAGAAAGAATCACTTCTTTTTATTTATTTTGAACTTGAATCCCTTCACCTCTCTTAAGTACATCCTTAAAAGAGTGCTCCATCCCTGTCCTGGACATCCCTGTCATCTCTGCACAACACCTCGTTGGAGACCCTGCACCCTGTGCCCACCAGCTGGGTTTTATGGAGGTGCTCTGCCCTGCAGGGCCCCTGTGGGATGGAAGGGGCTGCTCAGGGCATTTCTGTGTCTGCTCTCCATCACAAGGAACTTGCCTGCACTGGAAACCACGCTAGGAAAACATGCAGATCATCATGGAAGCTCCAGCAATTAGGTTAATTAAGGGCTGGGGCAGGCCCATATGTTTTCTGATCTGTTGTTTTTTAGGTCCCCTATTGCACCTGTTCCCACAGCATCCAAACACCCTGCAGGCTTAGGTTTTCCCACTGGAGACATGGGAACAGAAGGATGGCTGTCCCAGATCACAGCCAAGACCTGCTTGGCCTCCCATCAAGCAGCAGAAAGAGAAGGCAGGGGGGTGAGAACAGGACATGTCATTCCCCTGGTACAAGTCCTCTGCTCTTCCTGGGAAGGTCCCAGAGCTCTCCTCTAAGGACTTCTGCCTCATTCTGCCACCATCCCTGGAGGTATTTACAAAAGGTGCAGATGAGGCACTTGGGGATGTGGTTTAGTGGGACCCAAACCCCTGCTGTGGCTTGGAACATCCTTTCAGACATGGGGTGCCACTGCAGTGGGAGTCACCCAGGTTCCTGTCAGAGAGCCCCTCTTATTGCACCAGCTTCCACCTGCAGAATAACTCAGTCTGAGACAGGGGTTTGCAGTAGGCAGCTTCTCAGGGCTCTTCAAATCCTATTTTCTAGGAACCTCTGACAAGTTCTTTCCTCAGGTATAAGCTCAAGGAGAAGTCTGCTCTTCAGAGTTAATTTTGCTCATTGAAAAATCTGGGGGAGCCCATGTTCCTAAAACTCCAGATGATTCATCCTTGCACAGTGCCTTTCTCTAAGGTAGAATCACTTTCTAAACTTCATGGAAGTAGAGTGCCTGCTGTTTGCAACCATCTCCATTTCCCCTGCTCATGCAGGAACATGAATAAAGTGCTTTTAAAGTCTCTGGAGTCTCCATTACACATTTCTTCTACAAAAAGGCTGACCTGCAAGACTTTCTCCCACTTAGGAGGCAGAGAAGGATGTTGTGAGGGTTCATTCACCATTTAATGGGCTGAAAACCAAAATGTGCCCTGTGTGCATGCAAAGAAACAGGAAGCAAAAGTGACAAAACAAAAGCTTTGATCATTGTGAGTGTGTTTGTGTATGTGTGTGTGCTATTAACTTTGTCTGGCAGCACTTTTGTCAGTGACTAAAGGAACCACTTCTGAATTTCATGCAGCCAAACTGGACAAATAGAAGCCTGGAGAAACTGTGGATCTGTGTCTGATTTCTTTTCAGCAGTGATATGACTTCCACGAGCCCCACACTTGTAAGCAGTTGCAGTAACTTTACAAGATGCTTTGTACATCTGATAAGCTTTAAAAATGCAGATTTTAAACTCAGTTGTAGGAAAGGCAAGGCTTAGAAGACAGAATAGAAGAATCTCTGCTGCATCTGGTTGTTTCCAGGGTTGCACTGATCAAAAGTGAGCTGCTGTGAAGTAACAGAGATCTTCTCCATGCTCTGACAGTGTCCCAGCAGTTCCTGACTCACCTGCAGAGCTTTCCTCTGTTGCCTTCAGCAGAAATACAGCCAGGACTGGAGAGGGCCCTTTCTCTCTCTTAGGGTGGGACTGTCCAGGACAGCCCCCACTGTCCTTCTGCTCAAACTGGATCATTTCCCCACGGGATATCGTGGTTGTACGTGTAATGACAGCGTTCCACCATGTCTGATTTTCATGTTATCTGTGTTGTTTGCACTGACACGAGATGAGGTAAAGTGGGGACATCACCTTTTCATGCTGTGTGGGTTGTGCTGCATTTTCTCCTTGGTTTGGGCCAGGTTGAGCTTGATTTCCCAAGATCCTGAAATGAACACATCCTGCCTGATTGCAGTCCCTCCTTTCCAGAAATCATCCTATGGAGTAAGCCCTGAACAAAGTATTTCCTATCTCCCCTTTAACCATTTTCCTTCCACCCAAGTGCTCCACGGCCCAAGGCCTGCTCCAGAAGACACAAATTCACTGTGATTCCCTCATCCTGCCCACTCAGAGGCTGTCAAAAGCCAAAAATGACAGCACTGGAGTGCCAGAAGCCAGCAAGTCACCTGCAATTTCACACCTGCCGTGGCTGCTTTCATGGCAGCTGGCAAGGCGAGAAGTTGATGAAAGTCCCACTTGGCCCAGGCTGAAAGTCAAAGCAAATGTTGGGCTTTGAAGGGAATGTCCTTCCCTGAAGTAGGAAGGCAGGTAGAAAAGCTGCTGGCAGCTGCCCCAGGGCATCTGCTGCTGCCTTGCTTAGGAGGCATTTGTGCTCTTTGCACGCTGTCCTGTTCTTGGCAGCAGATTTCCTGAGCTGGAAAAAGCACTGGCCATCATCAGCCGTGGAAACACTTTCTGGGCTGCAGATTTCTTTCTGTGGAGCCACAGCTGAACTGTGCTGGCCAAGTCTGCATCCCTTCTAGGAGAGGTTTCACAGTGCCAGGTGAGTAGCAAAACCCATCCAGCACGTTTTGACTCCACTGGTCAAATCTAAGCTACAATTTTGATTGTTTGTTCCTACAGATGTGCAGGAGAGAGGCCATAAAGCAGGCTAGGGAGCTCCATAGGACAATGCTGGGACAGGCTGGACTCTGGTACCTGCTTTCCTGCCTTCCACCAAGTTCCTGTTGGCCAGTACCAACAGGAGCCTGTCCTGCCTGTGGCTGGGCAAGCCCAGGCTGTATTTCTCATTTGATCTGAGTTTTGGCTCCCAGGGAGCAGCAAACCTGTGGTCCCTAACCAAGGGCTCATCACAACAATTTGCTCCTCTAGGTAGGTCTGTGGACTGCAGACCTGTTTTGGTTTAGGGTAAATTTGGGAGAAAATTTTTGAATGGGGTTTTTCTAGGAAATAGATTTAAGCAGTTCCTCCCCCAGCTGGTTCAGAAAAATATTTCCTTGGAGAGAAGTGGAAAAAAAAATTTATTTAATAGGCAAAGCACTGTCCAGCACAAAAATGAGCAATATTAAATAGCAAAACCTCTTGCTGTTTTGAAGAGATGATACATTTTGAAGAGATTTTTTCGTGGGTTGCAGCTCAGTTAGCTTAGTTTGTTTTCAGTCCCTCCAGTGCTAGGAAATGCCACGGCCCAGGCCAGGCACCAGTGGGTCATGGGTGTGAGCTTTTGGTGCTTTTCTGGGTTTTTAGTTTAAAGTAGGTTTGAATAATTTTAAGAAAAAAGGGAAAAAAAACCCAAAAGCAAAAAACACAGTCCAGGGAGCTTTTCTGCCTTAGTTAGAAATTAACTAAGAGCAAAGGAGAGCTTTCCCCTGTCTACTGTAGGCAACAGAGTTTGTGTGCAGGATGGTGGGGAGCAAGTGTAGTTTTTGATAACAAATTTTGTACTTCTTTTCTTCTTCTTTATTTCTGGAATCAGTTTTAAAGTCGCAGAACTTAGTATTTAATATTTGCAGAACAGACAATTGGAGATGCAAGCATTATAAAGTCAACCTAAGACAAGACTCTTCACCAAACAGCCACCACCAGCCACAGCAGGGCAGGACACTCGAGCCAAGGGAAAGGAGCCAGGCCCCTGCAAGAACCAGAGGAATCCACACAGCAGCAAGGCTCAGGACAGAAACCAGACTCACAGAGGCCTAAGAATGCTGCATTGCACAGACACTGTGTTTTGCAGTCTGGCCTCCTGGCCCTAATATCCTCTGACAGCTCCCAGAGCAGGTTACAGCCATTGGATCACGGCACAGCTCCGGCGGGAGCTGCTGCTCCAGAGTCCCTCTGCCAGGGCTCAGCACAGCACGCAAGGAGCTGCAGGGATGTGCAGCCTCCAGAGTTTGGAGCAGTGGCTTATCTTCACTAGAGGAATGCTGGGTCCAGCCCAGTCCTTAAAAACTGGAGTTTTGGAAGGCAACTTGTTTGGAAGACTGCTTGTTTGGTGGCTGATTGCTAATGAAAACAGAAGGCACAAACCCAATCTGTGTCTTCACCAAAGCCCACAGAAACACCCACCCCAAATCAAACACTGCCTGTCTGAGACTCTTAGTGAAATTTTGTTTCTGACTCCCTGTCTGTCAGGCTGCAGAAGTGAAAAAGCTGAAGGCACCCCATTTCATCAGGAATGTGTTAAGTTGCTCCACAAACTGCGTCCCCTTGCCAAGCAGACACACAGAGCTGTGAAAGGACGTGCGTGCCTCCCAGTTAGTGTCACCTTCACAGCTTCCACAGGTCACAGCACCAGCAGACACCCACACCAAAACAAGATGCCAGGCAGAGCACAGAGCATTCTGAACAATGCCACGGGCCCGGGGAGAGATGAGGAATTTAAGAGAAGCAGAACAACAGGAAATAAGGAAAGTCCCTCCAGCAAAGATCCTGTGGCCCATCACAGCACTGCACAGGGAGGAGTGACACAATGGAGTGACTGCCTGGCAGCCAGCATTCCCATGGCCGTTGTTGCCAGCACGGGAACTACACAGATAGCAAACAAGAGCTGTGTTCCCAGGCACTGGCAGAGACACAACCACTACAAATAAAATGACTTCCTGAAGCTCCTCAAGGCCTGGGCACACCATGCCATCATAACTGGTAAATCATATCCTGAGGCAGGAAAAACTGTGCCAGGAGGGGATAAAGAATCAAGCAACCTGGATGAGTTTTTGCCTGTGTCCTGTCCTGATATTAATTATGAGGATAGATGTTACTTGAGAGTCATTGCAAGGAAGGAGAGTCTTTGTCTGACATAGGGGATATATGGGAGAAGTGGAGGATGAATCCCACCCAAATGCAATCTCACTAGAAGAGCGTTGCCTCTAGAAGTCACAAGGCTTGGAGAAAGAGGAGGGATAATTTTAAAGTCTCTTTTCCAGCAATAAAGCCCCTGTAAGATCCCAGGGAAAACTGCTGGAAGCACAAGCTCTGGTCAGGAAAGGAGAAGCTGGACTGCCCTCGGCAGCAGGGTGGGAGCATGGCTTTTTTATGTTTTGTAGCTTAGTATGGTTCTTTTTTTGTACTGAGAAGTGCTTTGCCTGTTAAATAAACAGTTTTTTCCCCACTTCTCTCTGAAAAAGTATTTCCCTGAACTAGTTAAAAAAAAAACCTACTTGAATCTGTTTACAAAAAAAACCCCCATTTAAAGGTTTTCTCCCTAAATTTGCCCTAAACCAAGACATCATGCTGGATAAGCAGCTCTCTCCAGAGGATGCTACACGCAGGCCATGCATGTAGAGGACAACAACAAGGGCAGGCCAGGGGATCCATGTGGTGCTTTAGCTCTCAAAACAGCTCCTGCAGGGATTCAGAGCAGGGGCGTTCAGGGCTAATCTCTGCGTCCCCTCAGGGAACCTGGGGATTACTGCTCTACATCTGCTCACAGGGTTGGGCCCCACCTTGAAGAGGCCGTGGAAGTGCTGACAGCCACTCTCAGCTCTTTAATCGGTTTGGGACAAACAGCACTGGGCTCTGTCCCCTGTGGTGCAGCATCTCTCAAGTGACTCCCTCACTCACAGGCCTGATGGCTTCTCTTCAACGAGCCTTGGCTGGGGCAGGGATGCAGAGTTTGTCAGCAAGGGCAGCTACAGTGCAGCTCCTGGTTATCTCAGCATATCTCAGGATATCAGGGCTGCAAAAGGCCAGAGTCTGGCCACCACTGGTAGCTCCCCAGCTGCAGCCCAGGCCAGGGTGGGATGGAGATCCCTAGGCTGTAGTCAGAGCTGTGCTTTCAACTCTAGACCCGTGCTAACTCAGCTTCCCAGCAGAAGGGGCTGCAAAAACCTGGATGGGCTCAGGAGTTCGTGCTGTTACTTATGCACTAAGATCACCTGTTTGCTTCTCTTCCCGCTCTTCTCTCCCTCCTGCACATGCCTGTCAGAGCCCAGGCACACACCACTGATCCTTCCTCCTCCCTTTCAGACCTGGGGATGCTGGTTTGGGATCGGCTCTGGCTGTGCCAGTCCCAGGCAGTCAGCCCCATCTGCTGGCTGCTCTGGCCTTGGCTGCTATGGAAATACGGAAAGCTCCAAGGGAAATTTAGGTTGGATGTCAGGACAAAGTTTTTAATTGAAAGAATGATGAAGTAGTGGAATCGTCTGCCCTGTGAGGTGGTGGAGTCACCATCCCTGGATGTGTTTAAAAAAGGATTGGTTGTGGCACTCAGTGCCGTGGTTTAACTGAGGTGATGTTAGCACATGAGTTGGACTCAATGATCTTAAAGGTCTCTTCCAACCTGGTGATTCTGTGATTCTCCAGTAATGGACAGCCTTGCTTTTAGCCAGTCTTCTCCCAACTCTCACATTCTTCTGTTGAAGCCACAAGTCCCAGGGCTGACCCAAATAATTTAAATGATTCACATTTACGAATAGGGGGTATTACATCGAAAACATTTTATTAAAAAATGTTACAAATAGGACAATACATATCAGGTTAAATGAGAGATTTTTAATTTATAATCATAACTTAAATATAAATTAGGAGAAACTCTCATTTGAAGACTTCTAACAGTTCAAAAAATCATACTTTCAATACATAAACATACAAATCTCAGTCTTCCAGTAGTAAACATTATGCAGGCATGCAATCCTTACAAACACCTCCAATTTATTTTAAAATAAATTCTGATCAATTGATCAACAGCCACAGACCTACTCAAGAACATATAATACATGTACAGTTAACAGCACAGAAATATCCACAGTAAAAGCTGCACAAATAAATATGTATGTATATACACATATTACAGTACACAATCCCACAGGGATGAGAGAATTTCAGATCTACCTGCTGTGTTCAGAAACCACAGTACCTTGTATAAGCACTATGGTTCCTAGTGCTGTTATAGTTTTAAAAAAGTATTTAAGTTTTCTGGGATATGCAGCAGAAACCCAAATAACTGTCCATATTACTGCAGACATATCTATTGACTGGGACATCTTAAAATAAACTGACTCCCACAAACCAGATCAATAGTTTCAAAACTGTTCAGCGAATATTTTTTCATCCTGATTCTTCTGTTTCTGCAAGCATAACCCCTGTGACTCCAGAAGAGACAGGTCCAGCAGTGTAGTAAGTGATGTGAAATAATGCATGTCTTCACCTCACCTCGGTACCTTTGAGTGGAGCAGAGGAGGAACCAGCCTCCTCTTTAGGCAGCAGAGCACTATTTGCTCACCATCTGGACAGGAGATGGCAAGCTCCCAGTTTAGGATAACTACAATGGCTGAATGTAGGCAGGATTTGGCCAGAAGGCCAGAGTTTTCTGCTTGTCTTCAATGGAAATACCATACAGCTTGAGTTCAAGATTTCTGAATCACACACAAGGTCAATCATCTTGTCAGCAAGAGGTAAAAACATCTGGACAGCTGCTGATTTGCAGGCAGTTTCATTCTCCAGAAATCTGAGACGTAAGTGAAGGTGGCTGCAATTCCTGTAGAGAGAACAAAATTCCTCCATAAATCAGAAAACTGGCAGAGATTTGTATTTGCTCTCATCTCAAAGGAATTTTGTATGCAGCAGGTAGCAGAACTGCACAAAAGTGTTCCTAATACCATATGCAGCTGAACAGAATGCTAAGCACAATAATCCTTAAGGAGCTGAACAACTATTTCTATAGCAAGAAATCCATCAGTCTTGTTAGGAGCTTCCATGCAATGCCAAGATGCTTATCAGGAATCCCAAAGCACATATTACTGTGTCACCAATTGTACAGCAATTAGCAGCTCTGATGGATTGCTTGTGTGATTAAAAGGAAGAGAGTTTTTGAGTGAAGCCATCACATGTGCTTACCTGAAACACCTGAGTTAGACATTCTCCCCAGCACTTTGGAAGCTGCCTTCACTGGCTGTTTCCTGCCAGTTCCTATAAAACAAGAAGTGAAAAGTACTTTAATGACAACAGGTTTTTATCAAATGGATTTCAGCCAAGTGATGGCAGTGGTTTTTTTATGTTGCTTTTTGAGACACAACTTACCTGAATGGAATAAACTTCTTTGCTGCAAGAAGAGTAAGAAAAGGTATTAGCATTTCAAGACAAAAGCCCTAATTCTTGTTGTCTAAATATTTGGGGTTTACTAATTTTTTCTTTTTTTTTAGATGTTCATCCAAAAGCCAAATGTGGCATACATGGAGGGTTCTTGAAAATAATTTTGGAACTTATGTAATTATTTGAATTACCACTTTTTCAACAAGCAAGGTATAGGGCTCTGGAGGTTTTGTGTGTTTTTTCCTCCACTGAAAACTTTTCAGAGAGATAAATAAAGCAGTGGAGCCAAACCAAGTGCTCACCTTTTCTCCGGAAGCGCCTTGCAAGCCAAAGGAGGAATGATGCTGTGGACAGCAGAGAGGCAGAAGTGGCTGCTATGCCCACAGAGATGTAGCTGGCTTGGTCAGAGGCTGAAAGGATGAAAAGGTTTCAGTGAGGTCAAGGGGCACACATGGTCTTTGGAGCCCTCTCTCCTTCCCTTTCATCGTGCTCTTCAAGAGAAAGCAGAACTGCAGCTTGTAACACTAGTTTTCTCTTGGTGAAACAGGACAGTTCCTGTACACAAAGTAGAAAGCTAAATACCAAAAATTACCCCATCCATTGCCAAAATAATGGCAAGGCAAGAAGCTCCCTACACCAGGGTCTGTCTCTAACCTCCAGCCTTGCATAGCAATTTGTGCTCCTCTTATTTCTCATGTTGCAGTTCATATTTTAACTCCCTACGTGCTATCTTTTTCTTTGAGCAATCCTGCTGAGATCAATGAAATTATTCCAGGATTTAAATTCTGTTCAAGCAAATGAAAGTGGAATTGAGGTTTTAGGACCTCAAGCAAAAGCATTCCAGGCAGGCCAGGGGTGTTCAAGCTGAGGGGAGTGACAGAGCTCTTACTGCCTTAAATGAGAAAACAAGGCTGAGCTTTCTGTCCTTTGAAATTACAGCCTCTGAGAGAAAATCCCTGTGGGGTCTTTTGGCTGAAGAGTTCATCCAAGAAATTACCACACCAAATTTAAAAACTTTAAAATTTTCCACTGAGAAACAGACTCATGAATGCAGATTTCCCCAAAAGGTTCTGTTTCTCTAGAAAAGCTTTTGTCTCTATTCACATGATAAAAAGCTCATAGTGAGAAATATTTTGTTTAAAAACCAAACAGAAAGAACTGAAATCTGGCTGCAGAGGGTTTTTTTTTTTAATATAAAAGAAATCAACATTTTCTCACATGATCTTTTAGGATTTTTCCCCCCTCTTCTATTTTCAAGCATAATGAGTGATTTTGAATTCACGGATTTCATTACTAGCTCATTGGTTGCTATTACCACCACTACCACTCTTCCACACCTCATCTGCCTAAAAATCCAGTGCCACAGGCAAAATACCTTCACAAGTGGGCAGGCTGGCACTCCAGTTTCCTGAATGGCTGCACTCAAGAACATGAGAGCCATTGAGACTCCATCCTTCAGTGCAGCTGAAGTGGCAGGAGGTGTTGTAGGTGAAGATCCCAGCCCCGTGGGAGCAATCCATGGAGCCTTTCTCAGGAGAGCTCAGTGGTTCACACTGTATGACTGAAACACAAAAAGATATGGTTAAGAGTCACTAAGTTCCTGTCTTTGGCCCAGTTGCACTAGTAGATGTACAATTTATTTTCAAATTAATTTGACTTTGGGATGGGAGCTGCTCAGAGCCATGAGCAGGCATTCCAAGGTTGAAAACATGGGAGCACAGAGTTTAGTTTGGAGCCAGAGCCCTATAGGAATATGGATTTCTGTGTGTTCCCAGCGACCAGAAAACTGCAATTTCCAACAGTCTTACCTTTGCATTTGGGCACTGGCTCTGACCACTGTCCCTGTGGCAGGCACTCAGTGCTGGATGAGCCCTCCAGGACATATCCCTCATTGCACTGGAAATCACAGCGTGAGCCAGAGGTGAGGTCTGCAGGAGCGTGGTCACAGCTCACAGAGCCTTCTGCTGGCCGGGGGACAGCCTCACACCTCACAGCTGCAGCACAAGGAGCACAACAGCAATCAGCACAGGAGCTTCAGAGAACAGCACACAATGCTGACAGCCCTGAGGGCTCAGGTGAGCAGGGATAAAAGGAATTTACCTGCACAACTTGGCTGCTGCCTGTCCCAGGCCCCGGAAGAGCCACACTGCAGTGTAGCTGGTCCTGTCAGGGTGAATCCTTCCTCACAGGTGAACTCACAGGTGGTTCCCCAGGTGAGCTGCACAGAGGAATGGGAGCAGTTCACAGCCCCATGGACAGGCATTTCCAAGGCAGGACAGGTCACAGCTGAAAGGCACAAGGGACAGCACAGAGCTTAGCTTGCAACAAACCATAAATTTTTTTTTTGTCTTTTCTGAAGCTTAGCAACACACCAACTAAACAGGAACAGCTTTAGAAAGGGGTTTACTATGCCACCATCTCAGAAAGCAGACAGAAGGGGAAATATTTTAACATGGGAAACTGGCTCTTAAGGCAAGACTGTTAATTCATCTGCAGCTCATGACAGCCACTATTTACAATCCAAAATTTCCCTGTTTTGACTGCTGCTGGGTGATCTTCAATGCTTTTTTTTTTTTTTTTTTTTTTTTTTTTTTTTTTTTTTTTTTTTTTTTTTTTTTTTTTTTTTTTTCTTAGAAAAATATCTCATTCTAAGCCAAACACCTCAGAAAATTATTCCTACAGTCAGGATAACTGGCCTGTTGAGAGCAGTCTCACAGCTAGGTCATCTCAATCCCCTGTTCCCACCTAAGAGTTGGAAAAGTCTTTCCCTGCAAGGAACAAGGCCAGAGCATTCATCCTACTCATTTCACCTTCTCAGGAACAGAGACCTGTGTGCTGAAATAAAATAGCACCCACACCACGAGATATGTAACAAAGGAATTGGCCAAACTTCCATTTGTACCTACTGCTAGAGCAGCACTGAGGTTTACAGGCCCATGTAAACAATGAACAATGCAGAAAGCTCACCTTTGCATGCTGCAAGGGGGGCAGACCAGGCCCCAGAAGAGGTACAGTGAACAGATTCCAGTGCAGTCAGCTCATAGCCCTCCTCACACTGAACTGTGCAGGACGAGTTGTAGCTGAAGTCCCCCAGTGGATGGTGGCACTCAAGGCTCCCATGATCAGGTTTCTTTAGTGGATCACAAGTCTTAACTTCAAAGAAGCACAAGAAGGTACACAGTCAGTCTCTTTGGCTGAGCAGGTAAACCAAGAAGCCAAACTGAGCACTAGCTAGCATGAGTTGGTCAAAAAGAAGGATGAAATAATCTTACCAAACTCGCATTCAGGCCCATAGAACCCAGGGTTGCAATGGCAGGTGTGGTTGTTGATAGTCTCTATGCATTCTCCATGGCCACTGCAGAGAGATGGGTTGCAAGAAGCTGGAGAAAAAAAATAAAGCAAATTATGAAAGAATCAAAAACAGCCACTAACAAAACCTGGCTAGTACTTTGTTTATCTTTCTGACACTTAACAAGCCCTTTGTACAGCAAAAGAAAATCAGAGGGTTTGGTATTTAGGATTATCCTGTCATTTCACACAATTATTTCTGAAATGCACACCTTTTACAGACTAGCTCACAGTAAAAGGATTCTGCTGGCTGGAAACCCCAAGACCACTTGTTCTGAGGTAAATATTAGATGAAGTGAAACAGCTCATCCTAGCCACCACCTCATCTCCCCAAGGTCACACTGGAGTGACCTTTATCACACCGTACCTGTGTAGCACAAGGCGACCTTCTTTTTCTCACACTGCTCATCATTCCATTTGCCATCATCCTTCCCTCTTTTGATGTAGATCTCAACGCAGTCCTCGTTGTTCCCTTTGCCATTTGGCTCCCCTGAAGCCCAGTTTCTTGCTTCTTCTGTCAGTTGTTTGTTAGTTCCAGTCCAGGTCCACACATCATTAATTTTTCTGATTCCAATCCAGTAGTAGCCTGGATTGAAGGGTAAGAAGGCATTGAGATGCTTGATTTCCTCCTTGTTCTGGATGGCAACCAGGTTAGTATACTTCTTTCTGCACCAGAGCTCTGCTTCACTGTAGGTCATGTTTGTGTCTGAGTAATGGTATGTCCACCCATTCACCCCCTGCAGCACTGTAAGTCCTAGAATGAGAAGATATACAAAAGTTGATGTCTGATTTCTCCCCTACTCTCTCTCTAGAAGAAGACATTTAAGTTCTATAAACACTGCAAACTTGTTAGTATTTGAAAATGCATAAAAACTAGTGGGAATTATTTTATAAACAATCACCTGGCAAGCTTCAAACCAGGCAAGTCAGCTTCAAGTACAGGGACCTCAGCCTGTGAAACTATGTCTGATCACACAAAGCTTTGAGACTACAGGAGCCAATTATGGCTTTGACAAGCAAGCAGGGAAAACATGCCATTGCATCCAGAGGTTTTTCTGTGTGAACACAGGCTCAGATTAATTAGGGCAGGTTCAAAAATTCTGTTTGATGCTGAGCTCAAAGAGAACAGTCACACTAATATTGTCATGCCACTAGTTTTCTACACAGAGAGATACACACTTACCATAGATAAGAAGAGATAGGAACTGCAAGCAAATCATGTTTCTGAGAGTTTTCTCTGTCTTTTAAGCAGATGGCTACGAGAAATCAAAGAAACACATTTGTGAAAAACAAATACTGAACTGTCAAAATTCCATATAAACTACTGACCATGCAATTTTTGCTACATGCTTTTAAACAAGACTTAAGTAGGATTTCTACTTCTAGGAAATTACACATTTTAAAACAATTTTTAATATCAAGATACTTTTAAGGAAGATGAACACAGATTTCCAGTTCTCCTTTAGCTGGACAGTGAAACAGAATAGCAGAATTTCTACTCACAGTGTCCAATGACAGAATTCCTCTGCGCTGCTTCCCAGAGACTGCTTTCCGTGGCTAAGTGGATGAACTCAGCCTTGAAAATCAAGTTCAGCTCCAAGTGTCTGGACCCTGTCATGCTCTGCCTTTTATTCCCTCAACCAGCCTGCCCTGCACGAGACGGGAAACTCCGCGTGGAAAAAAAAACCATCTCGGAAAATCCCAGGATCTGGCCCTCGCACACGTCAGGACGGATGTTTCCCTTTGCCAGACCAGCCCTCCCAGAAAGACACACTGTGCTGACAAAGTGCCAAGAGCCACATTACAAACTTTTACTGACAGAGACACACAATTCCAGGATATCAAGGAGGAGGATGACAATTATCTTGAATTAATTGCATGATTAAGCAGATCCCAGTTTTTCTCCTGGCATAACGTTTTGCAGCAAGGAGGTGTCAGTTCTTCCGGTCTCTCGGTAGGAAAGGCACCAACACTCAAAGCTGGTTCACCAAGTTTGGGTAAAAATGGAAACTGCAGCACTGGAAGAGCCCTTCCTTGTGGATCTCAACTGTGCAGAGCTGTCACTTGTGGTTAGGTTTGCCAGCCCCAGCATTGCTGGAACTCTTCATAATACAAGTTCATCAGTCACTTGTAGCAGCCAAGCTTGAAAAGTGGACCTTGCTTTGAAGAGTCCCTTGGACCATATTCTTCAATGTCCTGATCTCAACAGAGTTATAGCTCCTCACCAGGTTCATATAATATTTCAGGTGGACACTAGGAATTCATGCACATTTATTGTGTATACCCTGATTAACCATACTCCTGCATAAAGCTTCACTGTTATGGATGGGATTTAATGAGCAAAGGACACAACAAGTGCTTGCAGCAATAGGATAGCACCCACTTCATATCTGTAAAGCATAGTTAGAGTTTATACAGTGCATGATTTTGGAGCCTTAGCCTGTTCTTACAGATTAAAAATCAGTGGCTTCTGGATTCCAAGCTAACATCAGGTGGTATTGCCCAATTTTTTCACACAAAAAAAAAGAACTGTAAAGTAGCCAAAGATCTCTGCCCATCAAAGAAATCATCTCAGAAAAGAGCATAGAATCAAGAGTATGTTCTAAAACATCCTTAGCTACTAACAGATCAGGAGAGTTGACTAGGAATTGCAACAAAGTCTTAGAAAGCAAGTCAGTTACTGAAGAGAGTGAGGATTATAAACAACCCCCTGAATATTTGTAGGCAGAGGAACTCTTTCTAGCAGGTGTGAACCAGCAAAGCTAAAATCACAAATGGACAATGAAGAAACTCTGGAAAGCTGAGGTTAGCTTTTGGCTGGCCTGGGCAAGCCTTGCTTAGAACCAGACTTCTGAAGCTTCCAGGCAGCATCAGATAAATAAATAAATAAACTGCTGGTTTTTTAGCCTCAAACTGGGAATGAAAACTCTTCCTGTTTGCCACCCCTTCTCTGTTGGGAGGCTTTACCACCTGGAGAACACAGAGAGAAGCTGGTATTTTAATGCACCTGTACATCACATTATGCAACTGGGCCTGATTTCACAGGGGTTCTGTAAACACTATTCTACTACAAACTAATGGTAATCAGTCTTGATAGGGCAGGATGCTTTGTATTGTTTTGTTTCCTAGAATTTTGATCAGCTGTTAAAACTGCACAGAAAATTTATAGACAACTTCAGGACAGTTTTTATGCCCCTAGGCACCAAGAGGCAGAAAATGCTACGCCTTTTCCTGGAGATTCCCTTTTCCAAGCCATTTAATGAGCTTCCTACTGGTAAGCACTCATCCTTGTCATGGCAAAAACTCCGAAGAAAGCTCTTAGGAAACTTTATCAGAATTCCTTTGCCAATGGAATCTCCGGAGGAAGGAAGAGCTTATTTCATAGTTTAGAGTAGTCTTCCTTTGCAGGGGCTGTCTGAGACCTCTTGTCTGCAGCAGATAAAGAAAGCCCCACAAGAAATAATAAAACACCAAAGCCTAGAAGCAATATGCTTGTAAAAACTCCAGCCTAAAAAAAGACTGCTTCTTTTTGTTGGCTGTATTCCCTTGTGCATCACTGGCATGGGGCTCTTTTTGGTTTTTCCCAGGGAATTCTGCTATTCACTGCTTATATTCTTATTATATATTCTTATTTCCCTGTACTGTACTGGAAGATGAAGGCAACATTTTTCAGGGAAAAAAAAAGCCTGAAAATCATACTCAAAACCCCACAATAGAGGTTAAAACCTCATTATTAAAAGTCAAAGGCATTTAAAAACTTCAGGGAGATTGGGATACCTATGATCTTAAGCTCATGTTGGAGGCTAAACTTCATACATATTTCAGGAAAAATACCTGTGATACAATTACTTAGGTTGAATTGTAGATAAGCAAGCTAAAAATGCCATACAGCCTGACCTTAGCTGCTTTCTGTGTTACTTATTTATTCTCTTCTCAAAGTTATTTCACATTCCTGCTTTTTTACTCTTTTGCCAATTGTTTTGGGAATGTAAGATCCTCATTTCTTGTGCTGTACAGAGCTGGATGAAGCTGTTGCTCTCTTCTTATGCTACACGAGCACAGACATAGTTGCTTAAAATTAATACAATTCCTCTCTGCCAGAAAAATAGGAGACTCTAAAGACAAATTTTTAGAAATGCTGAACACTTCTTGTTCCTATACACTCCAGACTTTCCCTTGCACAAGT
This sequence comes from Toxostoma redivivum, assembly GCA_013397375.1. Classification (NCBI taxonomy): domain Eukaryota; kingdom Metazoa; phylum Chordata; class Aves; order Passeriformes; family Mimidae; genus Toxostoma; species Toxostoma redivivum. Next base: position 140,389 of record VXBI01004301.1, read on the forward strand.
GAAAGCCCAGCTTTTTATAGGGAACACTCCAGATCACCTCTTTTCCCTTACAAACAGAGGTGCATTGACAATAACATGGCCACAATTAATTTTCCAGTTGGAAGGTTCATTTAAGAGGCCACTATGAGACATAAAAGGTAAGAAAGAGCTATATAAACATATTAGGAATAAAAACAACAAAATCCAGCCAGGTCTGCTATTTAAAGGACTGCAATTGACAGAGGATATGTGAAATGTAATTTCTTTCTATATGAAGGAAAGTTAATATTCACTGCAATAGTGTCATGCCTTAGGAAAAGAGAACAGGTCAGATTATGGAGTGAAGACTATTTAGGTTGGTTACAACCAATCAAGCTACATTTAAAAGATCCAAACCCTCAGGAATTAACTTTGAGAATATGAGAAAAAAGGTGTAAAAAGGTGAACAAAAAGCAACTATTGTCTCTCTGTATCTCAGAAAAGATCAAGGTAATTAGAAGCCAGGCCTTCCACTGAGCACCTAGAAAAGATGCTAGAACACTGAAAAATGTTAAAGAAAACCACTGAAAAATCAGCAGAAGGCTGCTAAGCTGTCAAGAACAGCTGGCATTGATAGGATTGATCTGTTCCTGGCAGAACAACCTGGCTTGTGCCTCAAGGCTGTGTCAGTAATAAAGAAACAATAGTGCACTGTGGTTTGTTATATTTAAGATTTTTAATATTGTCCCGTGAGACATTCTTATGAGGAAACAAGTGAAACAATGCTTAGTTAAAATCACCATTAAATGAGCACACAAGGGATAGAATCACTACTCAAAGGGCATTTTTTCAAAGACCTGTTTTATTCCCACCCTACTGTAAAAAGAGTGCTGGAAGAAAGAAATCTTTACAATCTTCTAAACCCAGAAGGTGTTTCAGAGTTCTTAGGAGGCACCTGATCAACAGTGTTTCACATCCACTTGGTACATAACAAGTAGTGGTGGGTTGATTTGTAGTAACATAGTTTTAATTAAAATTTTTCCAAAGAGGCCATGAATTGCTAAAACTGGGGTTTTGTAGAGTCTGCCTTTCTGTTGGAAAGTTTTAAGTTTTGGTTTGAGAAAGATTTTTTCAGTATCTCAAGAAAATTTAACGCAGTGGAAAATTATTTTACTTCATCTGAAATTCTGTTGAACTCGAAGAAATCACAAATCCAGGAGAAATACAGAATGTGGTGGGATCTCAGGTAAGCAGAGTATATAGATGTATATTTGTACATATAGAAGAAGACAGGGATTAATTTCCCATGTCTTTTTTAAAGACTGGTTCTTTATCTAGAAGATTACATCTGCATTTACATATCAACAGAAAAAACCAGAGCTTTAAGTGCCTCTGAGTAATCCAGTTCCATCTCTCTCCTGGAAGATATTTTTGTCATTCCTAAATTAAAACACTTGATAAGTATTTTTTTCAAAGTGCTTTGTATAATGGACATTTATCCCATGGCAAAGAGGCATAGAACCACTTGAAATTTTGAAATAGTGGAAAAACCTCCAGCTTCACCCACAGTAATACCCACTAGGAGAGGAAAAGTAAGAGATTTAGCCAGCCTTGAGAGGGGAAAAGGAGTTCTAGTGCCAGTAGTGAAGGTGTTTCCTGTTTGGAGAGGAGCTTGCAACACTTAATTCTTTAAAAATTAAGAGACAAAGGGTTTAAAGGCACAAATTTTCCCTGAGGTCCAGATGGGAAGAAAAGATAATTTCCGAAAACAAACTCATCCCTCAGCCTCTGTGTCTGATTAAGTGTGAATAAGGTAGGCAATGCAAGTGCTGCAAAGACGCTGGAATTTCTCAAGGCTGCCTAAGGCAGTCTCCACTCTGTCTGGAGTGGAACCCCAGGAGTCAGAAAATCTTATCTCCACTTCTCATTTCGGGAATTCTGATGTGACTCACAGCGTTCAATTTCCTCCAAAGAGGCAAAAATATACACTGAAGGATCTAAGCTGAGCCTGGGAGGTCACTTGCACTGGCCAGGTATGATTCAGAGCACTGAAACATGAAACAGAGCCAAGGAGCAGAGGAAACAACAACTCTCACCTCGAGCTAAGATAAAAGCAGGACTGGCCTTAACACCACTTACTGGCTGCCTGCAGCTGCAGGTGGAACTGATCCTATGCAGAACTCGATTATTTCTAATTCCACTCTTGGAAATCGTGGCAGAGAAGCTCTTGGAGCCTTGTCACCTTTCATGTACACATAGAAAGAATAAGTATATAATGCATGCATTGACTTTTCATTTACTCTGTTCCACAGCCACGTGGTCTCAGCAGGGGAAGTGTCCCAGAAGTGACACTGATAGGAGATGCTGGCTCTGAGGAACAGAAGAGTTACAGCTTTTGGCAAGTGAGAGGAGTGAGAATAAGTTTCAGGATTAGGAGATTAAGTAGGTGGTTGAGACTGTAAAAGTGTCCTCATGAGATATGGTTTTTGTTTTGCAGATTGTTTGCATAATTCTTTTGCCAAGTTATCTTCCAATAAAATATTGTTTTGACTTATCAGAGAGCACGGGAGCTTAGCAGCAGCACTGGAGTCCTGACATGACCCACCATTCTTCATTTGCTGTGTCAGGAGGAAGAGGCTACAAAAAAGAAGAAGATGCAGCAGGTTCACTTCATTACAAACGCATTTCACCATGAGTTCATGAATTCCAAGCTTCAGGTCTGTTCTCTTCAGTGCTCAAGTTCAGCTTCAGTTACATCATTTTTATAAATCAATGGACACAGTATTTAACATGTTTGAGTCCTTAACTGCAGCAGTATTCAAGAGCAATCATTAAAAACAACATTCATTATAACAAATATAACAATCATGAAAGGTCCATCACCAAAACTACTGGAATTCTGTGGAATGAGAACCTGCCACTGGCTATCTGAAATCTTCAAGGCAGAAGACCAAAGCACAAGTAACAACTAAGCACTGAGAAGTAAAACCAGACCCAAGAAAAGCCATCAAAGTGTATCATTCATACCACTCATGCCTTTTCTCAGTCAATAGAACATAAGAGAACAGAAGTTCTTGAATTAAGGACTCTTTCAGGAACTTTTTTTGCCACAAGCATACCATCTATGAATTATTCAGAAAAAGAAATTTATTTCCATCAGCTGGATAAGTAATTACTTTTTAGGACAGGCATTTTAAACATAGGATCATTAGTGAAATCTACTTTAATTGCTGCATATAATTGTTGTTTTAAGAACAAAGAACTCATCACTAACGTTGAAAGCAATTACTTGATTTTATCACTTCCCAGACAAGAAAACCCCAACAAATCAGCACCACAAAGCTTTTTAAAGCTCCAGTTAACTGGTACCAAGAAAATTAGGACTTCCCTTATTTCCAGGGCTTGAAAACAATACTTTTAACTTTTCCAGCAAAGATTTCACACTTCCAACACTTTTCAATTTCTTGACTCATCAGGAAGGATGATCTGTCACTTACCCAGAAATTGTTTCACTGCTTTGTTTGAGCCTAAAAAGCGATCCACAAAGTGAGTTTTCTCAAGTTCTGAGCATGCACCTCACCCCACAGACCCTGTAAATAACCCTGCATGTAAAGAGTTGTCAAGCACCAAGCCCAGGGAACTGGTGGAGATATTTAGGTGCTTAGAGAAACCTAAATATATAAATATATTTTGTGGTGAATTTGGCAGTGTTAGGTTTCAATTTGGATTCTGATCTTACAAGGCTTTTCCAAACAAATGATTGATTCTGTGATGCTGTATTTATCCTTCCTGGTGCATACTAGTAGTGGTTTTTTCCTCTCATTTATCAGTAGGCATTTACTCATCATTTGTAGTCACATGACTGCAATTAGTAGCAGAGGCTGGTTATTTGGCCCACAGAAATAATATCACTCTCACAACAGGTATTGTAGCAGCAGGAAGAGAAGGAATTGCCATTTACCAGCTATAAAATAATACAGGGCCTGCAAACAACATTCTTACTTCAGGCAGTTAAGAGTTCTGTTAATCTAAATCTACACAATAGGGGTACATAAATACAGTGGGGAAGCTACCCTAGTCTCAAAATAAAATGAAAAATCCAGATTTATGCCCACCTGAAGGTAAGTAAATTAGGAGTGCAGTTGCTCTATACCCTCTGGAGTGAAAGACAGACAAAAGTTTATCCAAAGGTTAAGTCAAAGGACATAACTTCAATTTATACCCAGGATTATGCTAGTAAGACTTCATACCATTACACTCCCCATCCATCATCTTCATTCTGATTTTTTCTTAGGAGCTGCAATCCCAACACCATGACAAAGGAAGGGCATGGTTTCCCTGCTGAGTGCCTCCAGCCCTAAATCTACCAATCAAAACCCCCTCATATCTCTACTCCATGAATGCAAATGTGTGATCTTATCTTGAAGAAAAGCAGCTGAAAGGCCCATCCTGATATTCAGGATGTCACATATCCCACCTAAATGAACTCTGATCAATTAAACAACTCATTCACACTGTTTGTCTCTGCAGACCACAAAGGAACAGCTGGGCTTCGAGAATCATCACCTGCACACTGCTTCCATCATGCCCCAAACATATGGTGCAAGGCACGGACACCAAGAGCAGGGAAGGACAATCAAAGGACAGCAGAGGCCTGGAAACAATCCTAGAGAGCTATTTCATTGAATGAGGGGATTCTGGGCATGTCCTGTGCTCTCTCACTTCAAACATTACCAATCCTGTGACAGACAGGTGATATTCATGGTCATTCAGAAGGAGAGCCAGAAGAACAACGCTTCCTGGGAGGAAAGTGCAGGCTTTTCAGGGAATAGATATATGCCATGAGGTCCCTTCTAAAGAAATATCTCTCCAGGAGCCTATTAGAAATTTGTGTCTAAGCCTGCGGAAGAGGAATCAGCTAAGAAGGTGCTCAGAAGTTTTAACAGCTGTATATAAACAGCTACAAAAACCCAAATGGATAAAAAAAAAGACCTTTTGTGAGTAAATGTAGATCAGAAATTAAATGGGGTTTTGGTTTTTAACCAGCAGAGCAATGGTGTTATAAAATTGCCTTCTATGAGGAACAGAACAAAACTCGGTTTTCCTCAGATCTTGTTCAGTTTCTGAAAGGGATAATTATTTATGAAAGCAAGATATGAGAGGTCCAGAAGAGTCCCTTCACACTCCAGCATGCTGGAGGTTGGCCTGGATTCCTAAACTTTAGCACACAAACCAAACCTTTGCCTCTTGAACTATAAACACACAGATGCCAAAGATGTTAATTCCAAGAGAGATAATGTTATTATCTTGCATTTGTTCTGACCTCTTTGCTAATCTGAGGAGCTGCTAATCAACAGCTGTAGAAGAAGAATCTTTATTAAATCCTATTAAACTGAATGGGCCAAGCAGCAAAGAAGACCTGTGATCTTTGATGTCCATGGCAGAATTTACAACAGTGCATTTCCTTTGCACAAGTGTATTATGCGTTCTTCTGATCAATCCCAGGGGTATTCCTGCTCTGGAATAAAAAATAAATTTGCAAGTACAGCTAAATATTAGCCTTCATTTTGCTTTCTCTGTTATGTGAGGGTTACATGCAATGGAAAGCACCTACTTCAAAAGCCTTTCCTTAATATTTTCCTGTAATACAAGCATGGGCTAAATGTATCCTTACATCTTGTGCACTCTGTCAGAGAGCTCAATAAAAGGAGAAATTTATACACCTGGAGTTCAAAGTGATTGCTTCCCTTTTCCTGACTCTAGTAGCCTGGATTGACCCAATGGCCTGAGAGAATCTCATGTTGAGTTTCACTGCAGCACAGTGTATAGTTAACAGCTTTGCAAAATAATAACATTACTTTTCTAGTCACTTAGAGTTTAAATTGCTAAATAAATGAAGAGGTTTTGGCATTAGGATGCTCCTGCCTCACAGGATCTGATGATAGGAAGGACAAAAAAAGAGCAATTTTAGCCATTTGGGCCCAGTCCAAATCCTGCAAACCACAATGCAAAACAAGACCAAAACAATGTTTTTTAGGACTCCACTGCAAAGAGACAAGATGTCACTCATCCAAATAAATAAAAAACCCCTTAATTATTTCAGAGAATAGTGCCAAGCTCCCTGGCCCAGCTAGCCATGAGGAAGCCCATGACAAAAGGAAAGTCCCTCTGTGCAGGTTTGCTGGAGACAGGCTGTGTCTGGCTGAAGACCCCTGTCACCCCGTGCCATCCTCTCTGTACCCCTGAGGCCCACAAAGTGACGCACCAACAATTCCCACCAGCAGCGGGGAATTTTTGTCTGCAGCTTAAAAGGAAGCTCCTATACCTTGGGCATGGCATAGGAAACCACTCTTGGATAAGATGGGTGCTTGGGAAGGGAAAAGCACTAAAAAAACAGGACAAAACTCTGCTGGGACTATTACTAAGTCACAAAATGCTCAGACTCGTGCTGGGTGAAGCCTGACGCCTGTCCTCTTTGTTGAGTGCAAATTCTTTTCAAGTTTAGCTTCTAAGGTATGCCACAAGTATTTCCTTTGCCATCCTTACCACTATTGTTTGCTGCTAGTTCCTGCTGTGCATCATAACTGAAATGGGGCAATAAAGGTTTTCACAGTCATGCAACAGACTTCTGTGCTTGAGGAAATGAAGGAAACCATTCTAATGAAAAAGAAAAAACAGAGCTTGTGCAAACAAATAACTTCCATAACACTTTGTTAATGCAGGATAAATCAGAGCATGAGACATTAGGGTAGAATGGTAAACAAAGTAACCAAGGTATGAGCTAAATGCACAAAACCCATCACAACAAAACCAGACCTTCCTAGATTACTGGAAACAAACTTAAAGCACTAATCCTAGAGACCCTTACTACTAGACAAAGCAAGCTCAAGCAACCACCCCAACTCCACAAGACTCTCTAAGCCTTGTTATCCTAACTAGGCACGTCTATCACAAGTGATTTTATCACTTTCTCTGCCTGCCTTGAAAATCCCAAACAGCTGAGGCAGGAGGCTTGGTTTCTACTTAAAGCCCTTCACACCTCTTCACCCCTTAAAATTTAGTTAGTAAGGATTCAGCTCCCCAGGGCTCTCATCTTTTTTCCTCCCAGCTTTGCTGTTGCTCTGTGCACAGACAAGGTAAGTAAAAATAGTCTCTGAAATAATAAAATGCTTGAAATTTTAAAATTAATGTTTGTTGCAGTTCATAAAGTAGTGCAGGAAGCAACCTTAGTTGTGAAGTAAAAATTCTCAAAATAGTCCAACTAACCACCAATTTACATTTACCTTTGTAGTATCTCTAATTGCTACATATCTCTAAATGCTACATGTCATCTGTATTTAGATGATATGTAATTCCTGTGTATATTCTTCTGTTTTACTGATGCATTTTACTATACCTTGCTTTATATAGCATTTTATTTGCGTATTCAGAGGAAGCATTCAAGTACTAGATTTAGATTTTAAAACTATTATTGATAGAGAAATTAGTTTCAATAATAACTTAATTTTTGTATTTATGAAAAGAATAAAATAGGTCAGTTAAAATAATCTGTCATGTAACTTAAAAATGTAGCTATGTTGAAGTCCCAGATGTTTTGAAGTTTTAAAAAAAATTCTAGTCTTTAAAATATGAAATTTTCCTGATTTTGGAATAAATACTTGATACAAGACTATGCTCTTACTTCAGCACTGCTTGAAAACAATTATTTTCCTTTGGTGAATATTATAGGTTTGGCCTTCAGTGAAGTAGTAACAAGGGGGGGATGGCTTTAAACTGAAAGAAAATTGGTTTAGATTGGATATGGGGAAGAAGCTCTTTGCTGTGAGGGTGATGAGACTCTGGTTGCCCAGAGATGCTGTGGATGCCTCATCCCTGGAAGTGTTCAAGGCCAGGTTGGATGGGGCTTGGAGCAACCTGGGATGGTGGAAAGGGTCCCTGCCCATGGCAGGGGTCAGGAGTAATGATCTTTAAAATCCCTTTCAACCTAAACCACTCAGTGATTCTATGAAATTATCCAATCTACACATCTGCAACTGTACCATCAATTTGTGTGGGGTTTGCCTAAACCATCAGGTGCACCAATAAAATAAGGCAAACACGAGTAAAAATTGTATTTCTTATTCAGTTCCAGTAAAATATAACCTATGGAACATTGGCTGTTAGAGCTCCCAACCTCCCTGTGGCCTTCTTCTTCAAATAAACACTTTGTTTAAGAAGAAGTCCCAGCTTGAGGACAAGTGGATAAAATCCCAGAATTGCAAAGGGAGGGATGCTGAACAACAGCTCTCTGAAGGGCAATTTAGTGTTAGAGGCAGTGGTCAACTCCTCTAAGTTGTAGTCTAAGCAAAATGCTTCATTTCTCTGCTTTTGGTGCCTTGATGCTCAAAGAGGAGAATCAAGAAAAAGCAGAGTTTTATTGCCACGAGGGCTTCTGTCAGGTAGAGACCCTGAGCTCAGATAACCTCAGTCCCGCAGGTCAAAAATTAACATATTAGTTATATGGGTTTAATGCTTCTTTTGACTTGGGACCTCAGTCCTAGGCCAGAAGTTAAGATATTAGTTATATTGGTTTAATGCTTCTCTTGACTTGGGGATTCGTTGTAACAGAATCACCTTGGTGTTTTAGTGAAACCAGAGAAACAGTCATTTACTTCTTTATTTAAGCAGACACCGTGCTGCTATTTTTAAGGCTGGATGTGGTAACCAAGGCAAGAGCGATCTGCAGAAACGCTGCTTTGCTTGCCCTAACGCTGTAACTCAGCGTGTTTGCTATCGGCGGGCGCCTTGCAAGGGCCGCTCCGCCCGTCCCCTCACGGCCGCCATGGCGCCTGCCCCGCCCCCTCCGCCTCCCCCCTGCTGCCGTGGCCATGGCGGCAGTGAGGGACGTGGAGATCGACCCCGAGGGCACCTTCAAGTACATCCTGGTGCGGCTGCAGCGCCCGGGCGGCGGCGAGCAGCGGGACATCGTCCGCGGCACCAAGGCGGCCGAGTTCCACAGTGCGTGGGCAGGGGCGAGCGGGCGGCGGCCGGAGCGGGGCCCCCCCGGCGGGGCTGAGGCGGAGCGGGAGTCCCGGCTTGAGTAGCTCAAAAATCCCCTTTTCCCACTTTCGGCGTCCTCCGTTTCATATATTTCACATGCGGTTTCATATATTTGAACTGGGCCGGTAGATCTGTCAGGTGCCGTTTCCGAACGGGGCTGAAAGGAATGAGGAGGTGTCTTGACGCACCAGCTTGTTTGTAAGGCCGGATAATGAGGGGTGAAAGAAGCAATGGAGGGGGAGCCATAAATTCCATAGGAATTCCACTAATTGACACAGCTTATTGGAAGACTGCTAAATCCCTGGATTTACAGAAAAAGAACAGACACACAAGGAAAAAAAAAAAGGGGAGGGGGCAGGGAGTACACATTAGAAAAGGCGATTGGGGAAGTCTGTACCTCTCAAGTACCTCAGCCAAGGAGAAAAAGGGAAATACAGCCAGGAAATTTGGGTAAAAAGGAGGCTGTGTCCTCTAACAATTTGAGAGACCCCGTGGGAAATGCCCATGTCCTATTCCTTCATCCGAATAAAGTTACAGGACTCCTCTGTCTCCTTTCTGGATATAAAACCGTGGTGTTTGTGGATTAATTTTCCTGACAGAATCAGCCTCATTTTGGACAACAATATATCCTAAATAAAAAAATCCAAAGGGCTTTGAATGCAGCTCTTCTATACCTCTGAAGATAAACCTCTTCTCTTGTAGGTGAAATAAGAAAGTAGTTAAAAATTATTTCTGAACTGTGTAATGCCTAGTTCATCTTCTAATGGCTCTCACCATTCTTCTTGTGCAGATCATATTTTTGAAAAAGTAAACCCTGAGATGGAGAAGCTGGGATATGAGTGCAAGTGCCTTGGAGGAGGGAAAATTGAACATAATAGCAAAGACAAGAAAATCAGGGTATTTGGGCTCTCAACAGTAAGTGCATCTCTCATTTTCCTTCAAATGCTTGTGTTTCTAATGCTCTGGGATTTTTGGTTAATTGCATGGTGGCTTTTGGCAATTTACATCACATTTTAAACATTTAACTGGAAAACTAGCCTGGCTCACTTGTGATACAGATTAGAAAAACAGTCATTTTAGGGCAGGAGACCAAAAAGATAAAGTTGGTATTACTCAGCGTTAGGTTAAGTTAGAATTAAGACTAAAAATGGAAGTTGGCATCTCTTGACTCAGAATCTTTTAGTCTTGCTGCTGGAGCAGGAATAGCCCATTTGTAGCCACAGGGGCTGGATCCAGCTATTGTGTGATCTTCATCTGCCAATAAAAATGTTGGTTGCTAGCCACCAGCTAAATTGTGAATGTTGTTCTGTGTATGTGTTGGGTGAGAAGAGTGGACAGAGTTTAGGTGTGGCAAACTTTTAGTAGTTGAAAGTGCAATAATGCATTTTGTGGGAATAAAATTAGCGATTTCGTTACCTCTTATTGTTCTGTTTAAATTCATTTTCTTTGTGAAAGATTCAGTAAATGATCAGAATTTCTCTAATTTAGGGAATGTGCTGTAGTCTTTTTCTGGAATTCCTCAGTGATGAAGCATAGCTGCTTCTGTACTAATAACTGAGTAAAGCTTTTAGGCTTCTAAAGGAGTCAAGAAAATAGTTCTATTAAGTTCATTTAATTTTCTATAGAAACTGAGGGTTACTTCAAATCTGCTTACCTTTGAGCAGTGGAGATTGGACCTTGAATGTTTTAAATTATTTTAAACAGAACTACCAATTCTGTTAGTGCTGCTTTTGTTCCAAGATGATTCTAGAATCATAAGAAAAAAAAAAAACTCCTTAGAATTTGTGTGGGGTGGGAAGTCAGTGTGTAGTGCTTTATTAGACTAAATTCTTCTGATGGTTGGTGTTCATCATGATTGCATTTTTAGGTGATATTTGACACCTGTATTATTAATCTACCTGCCAAATTAAGTGTTAGAGGCATTGAAGTCTGAGACACATACTTTATTCTCAGCTTTTGGTGCCTTGATGCTCACACAGGAGCATCAGGTAAAAGCAGGGTTTTATTGCCATGAGGGCTTCTGTCAGGAAGAGACCCTGAGGCTCAGATGACCTCAGCCCCAGGTCAGAAGTCAAAATATTAGTTATGTAGGTTTAATGCTTCTTTTGACTTGAAGGTTTGTTGTCAGACTCCTAAAACAGAACTACCTTGGTGTTTTATGGAAACCAGAGAACTTACTTTGAAGCTGTGCTGCTAATTTTAAGGCTGGATGGGGTCTTCAAAGTGGTTGCCAAGGCAAGAGTGAGCTGTGGATCTGTTGCTTTCTAACTGACATAACTATGTTACCTGTTATTTTTGAAAAGCTTGCATTTTATAATGCATCAACTTTAACCTTTTCAGTTTAAATGCTTGTTTATTTAAGCTTTTCCTCTTTGGGGCCGTCACTGATGAGTAAGAGTATGTTTTGTTTGATAATACAAACTTGGGCTCTTTTTTTCAGTCTTCTAAGTAAACTTTCATGTGAAATATTATGGGGAAAAAAATCACCTGTAAATCAGATTTCTATCAGTATACTCTACTGTTGTTACGTGTAGTTCTGAAATAAGAAATCAAGATAACTCTGATCATGTAAGACAATAATGGAAAGGCCACTTTGACCACAACAGCCTTAAATTTCAGTGAAAGAGTAACATTGGGACCAGTGATTTTTAAATGAGAGTTAAAAATAACATGGGTCATCTGACCTTACCTTGGAGTTACAATGGCTGAAGAGCACAGATATTTAAAATTGTGCTATTACCAGCTAAGGCAAGATGGGAAATAAATAAAACATGAAGACTGTGATTTCTTTAGTGGCCAGAATTGTGCTCACACTTGTTTGCTTATTCCCTTTCCCTTCAGCTGAGCCAAATCAGCTGTTTGTACGCTCACACCTTAAAGTGGGTCAATGCAATCTCTGTGGTTTAAAGGAACATCCCATAAATGCAGTGGCTGATGGGTTGGGAACATTTTTAAACAAGCTTTCTGCTGGAGGAATTGTGTGGAAAATGCATTCTCTGTTTGACCCCATCACATTTATTTTCTAGAAAAATAAAGCGTGATACTGCAGGAGTAACTTTTTTAGAACTTGTATTTGATTTGCATGTGAGCAACTTGTGTTGATAAGAACTGAATGGTTCTGAAGACTTAATGTCCATGTCCAATTTGTTCTGTCTTGCAGGGCTATGGAAAAGCAGATCACTCAGTGACTGTAGAGATACTGAAGAAAGAGTATACAGATTATGAGATTACATGGTCAGATGACAAGAAATAAACTTGTGCACACAACGAGCAGTTCCAACCTGGTAACTGTGAGCTGTACTTTGATCAATAAAATTGAATGTGTGTTCTATGTATGTAACCATAAATTTGGAGCAATTGGACTCTGCCACAATTTATCATATGGTTGGTAATTCTCAGATATAGCTTACTTTTTAGATCACTCCTTTGTGCAGAATCTAAAGTTCTAATCTTTTTTTCCTTTCTTTTTGATGTGCCCTTTAGTCAAACACTCCCACACGCTCTTACCTCTAATTTGTTTTCACCCAGTCCCATTTTATTGATCAGTTGTAGGACACCTAAGGATTTACCATCAACTTCAAACACCACTGGACCAAACTTGTTCACTGGTCTTTTGACCATTGTAGTTTTGATTTATTTTTCGATTAAGTTTTAGGTTTTTCATCCTTCTTACCAACATTTTAAAAAAATTGGTGTGGAGGGTGGGGTTGACTGTTACAGTTCTTCACCAATAATCCAAATCTTTGATTTACTCAATAATTTGAAAATCTAATATTCTGCAGAAGTAATGACCAAAATATTTGACTTTCCTGTAAGAACCTTCCCCACCACAGAGTGATGGCAATGTAAAATTCTGCCAATGCTTCTTTCATTCTGATTCCCCTGGACTGCTTTGATTTGTGTGAATTTGATAATTCTTTTTTTTTTTTCTAGTAATAATTATGTTTTAGTAAACTACCTCCTCACTATACCTAGGCAGTGTCTGAATTAGCTAACATCACCCCTGTTGTGGCAGGATGTTGCCTTTTGATTGTTGTGAAATTACTTGCTAACAATTTCCACTTTGTTTCATGATAGTTTTCATTTAATTCATTTGTGGATTTATTGATTTGCTATCTTGAAGGCTTGCTGACTTCAAGAGATTTTTATATAAATTCCAGCTCTTCCCTTTGCTATGGTTCCTACTGCACTTATTCAGCAGTATCTGGTGGTATAGGGAAGCTTTTTCTTTTCAGCATGCAAGTGACTCTTACAGTACAATCCAGAAAATCTGACAGACTTCAGGCCAGTTTCTATCACCAAAAATCCTGGTTACTCCCTTCTTACAGTTGTGATCCATCTTAAGTCACCTTTCTGTGGCTTTGTTTTGGTTGGGTGGAGAGAAATTTTCTCTTCTCATCCTCAAACCTTTCAGTGCAGTCCTCATCAGAAGAGTTCCAGGGGTCTCCATCCCAGTAATCTCATTGGAGCAGAATCTCCTGAACCCGGTGCTACAGATCTCTTGCTTGGCACCAGATTCCCCCCACTTTTTGCAGCTTGGATTTTCCCCTCCAGCACCCTCACCTGCTTTTGCATCTGCTCTTTGTGCTTCTCTTTGAGTTCTTGTGCAATGGTTGTCTGGCTGCACTTCAAATACAGTGGTAATTATTACAAGATTGATTTTAATTAACAAGATTTTGATTTCAGAGAATTATATAATGCCTGTGTGCCTGATAACCAAGAATAGCTCACATGGCAGTAACCTGCAAATTGGGCACTTCCCAGTTCCATTATCATGGACTTTTTTCCCCTAAGCTTCAGTAAAATAACTGTAGTTGCCAGTATACAAACCTGAGTTTTAAATAGCCTCATTTCCCAAAACTGGCAAATAGTCTTCAAATGGAAGTCATCAGGTAGGGATAGCTGTGTTAAAACAAAACAAGCCTTTGAATTTAGTTTCCTGAGGTATTTAATGAGTGATTTTAATCTTTGTTTCCACAATACTTACAGGAAAGACATAATTTAGACCGGACTTATTATTGTAATGACGTGTCCAAACTATGAGGTGACTGCATGAGGGGAGACAAAAGGTGATTTGAAGTGAGCTGATCAAAATTGAATTACCAGCTGATCTCTACCTATTATTTTTTCACAAAAGAAGATTTTTAATGTGTCATAAAAAAAAAAAAAATTGAGGGGCCTCCCAACTCAGTTATTTTTTTAGTGCAGTGTCATTAGGGGCAATTTCATTTCCCTGGTCATTAAGTAATATGTACAAAGTGTTACAAAGGAGTGAAAAGTTTATTTTCTTCTATTCCAGTTTGTGAAGAGGAGCAGGACACTGGTCACTAGGGTGGTGAGGATTTCTCAGGTAGAGCAAGCCTTAATGTAAATGAGGGAAATTAGTAATATTTGAAGTTGAAACATCAGCAGCCTACAAAACTAAGTGTTGAATTCTGTTTCCTCTCAGCATGTATCTGCTGAATCATAAGAACAGAACTCATCTAGAATATGGAAATGCCAATGCTAATTGTGCTGATTTCACCTGAGAAAAGGCATCCTTCATTTTCTAATCAGATTCTGAAATGGGAAGCTAATTATGCTGTGTGGGGTTACTTGTTCTGCAGGTGTGCAATCACTGTAAGATTGTGGCTCTGTCATTCTTGTCTTGAAGTCCTAAAAATTCTGATTCTGTATTTGCACAAAGCCAGCAATGTTTGAGCCAAATACTGAGTGAAGGCACAGTAATTAAACCAAAGATGAGTGAGGGAGATTGATAGTGGAATATTATCAAGAGGAAATATTATAGTAGAATATTTTAAGTACCTTCTTCATTTATTCATCCAAAATTACATGAGATTCTTGTTCCTAACCATACTGTCATAGTGGTCAACATTTCTTATTACTTTAGGTATGGTTCTCTGGAACTGCACTGGACTAGCAGGTGTAAAACAACCTACTCAGTGCAAGCCATGATTTATCTTAGGATTGAGTCTGAAAAATGACAAGTGGTAATCCATTTTTTTCCAGCTTCTTTGTTTTGACAGGAAAAAAAAATAGCTGTTAACAGTACCTTCTTGATTTGCCAAAGCTAAAACTTTTTTTTTTGTTCCTCAGTATGTAGTCAGCAGTTACCATCATTAAGTTTCAGAGTCAGTGCAGAAAAATTCCAGAGCACTGTGGCAGTCATGGCAAAACTGACTTTTTTCCTCTCTCCTATCCTATGAGAGGGTAAATTCAGTAGTTTCCAAAGCATCCCTTTAAAATAGTCTGAACAGTAGTGAAGGCTCTTCTGTTAAGTACAGGAAATCCTTTACAACTCTAACTTAATAGCAGCAGGTTCAGAATAGGAACTTTGGGATTGACTTTAGCATCCTCAGTGGTGGAAACTTTCAGATCACTGCTGTACTAAGTTTCTTTCCATCCCCTCAGACTATTGTTCCTTCTGCTCTACACTGAATATACTTGCATCCAGTTTACTGCAGTGGTCATTGTCTCTAAGTTTATATTTCTGCAAGGGCACCTGATAAAGCAGTGCATGATGACAACAGCTGTCTAACAGCTTTCTGTCTGGTTTTGGCCAAGGCAAAACATGCAATGGATGTCCTTTTTTTTGGTTTGAATTGCCAGTGACAGTGAGTGCTCAAGACCAGGTTTTGTAGTTCCTTGGGGGTTTGTTTGCATTTTTGGTAAGGCAATTTTTTCATCAACATCCCTATCTTCAGCCTAGGAAAGTGCCTTGTATTGCAGGCTTTTCTGAGTGCTTTCTGTCCTGTGAAAAGATTGAAGAGGTGTGGATGCTCAGTAGTACCCCCAGCAAGTTTTGAAAATGGGGCAATTGATTTCTGGAAAAATCTTGTTAAAATAGTAGAACAATCGATTGAACTCCTGTAATAGCACAGTTTATCTCCTTTACCATTTGTCTCCTAAAGCTCAGTTCTATCATTCTCCAGTATTTAATTTCTAGGCTTATTGGTTGGTAGAAGGAGCTTATCTTGTGTAGAATATTCTTTCAAGTCAGCTTCTAAACCACCATGGCTTTTTCAAATTCCTTGCTGAAATTTTCTTAGCCTCTGGCAGAATCTGAATGTGAAAATTTACAGGCCACGGTAGTTAATATTGTTACACTCTTTAAAAAGGCTTGAATAAGTCATGTGTGCATTACACATGGATACATTAGATTTCTGAGATCCCAGCAGGGTAGAACACGAGTGATAAATACAATCACATCCCCCTCTGCTGGCAAAGCAGCAGAGCTCAGAGGAGCGTGGTCCCTGCCTGAATCTGGCTGCAGTTAGGCTGCCCAATCCTTGAGAAAAGCCTCTTGCACTCATTTTGGATGCTAAATTTATCTCGTTCAGCCACAATATGTCATGCATGTCATTCCCATGTCATGTATGTCATTCCTGTGATGTACAGTTCTGGTGCTGACAGAGAATTTGAAAGCCTGGCTGGAGACAATGACTTTCTTCATCTTTATAAATAAATTAATTACCATAAACAGATGCTGCTTTAAGCAGAACTCTATGCAAAGTCAACATTAGAAAAGTCCCTCACTTCTAGTCAGACACCAGAATTTGTCAAACATTTCAACAACCGCCATTCTTAATTTGTCAAACCAGAATTACAGAGGAAAAAGAGACATGAGAATGAAAACATTTTTTGAGTTTTTGGAGAATTAGTAGTTTAATTTTAACAGGAATTTTTAAAAGCAATTTCCATAATGCATCGCTGCAGACCCTGATCAATTGTTTTAACCATCCTGGTTCTAAACACATTTCTCTCTTCAAGGAATTTCTCAAAGAGATAGACACCACCACCAACTCCAAAATAATGCACTTTGCTTGCCAAATACACACGGCCATTTCTATCCAAGAGCTGAGCCAGTGTGTCATGCAGAGCACTGTAGTAGTCAGGATTATAGATGGTCTCAGAGGTGAGAATTACATCGTACTTTGAACAGGGTTTGTTGCTGTTTAACAGGAGCTGGCTGACTTGAGACCACTCTCCAGAAAAAAATCTGCATCTCTTGAGCACATCGGGTGAGCCCTCTGCTTTCCTGGGCCTCTTTGCAGAAGGCTTGCTGGCTTTTCTGTCCTTCCCATTGCCCATCCTCCTGCCTTCACTGGTACAGTTGGCCACCACATTAGGCAAGGTTATTTCATCAATCACTGTGCTGTTGTAGTCCTGAAAATGGACTCTGGCAGCTTCACCCCGCAAAGCAGCAATTCCCAGCAATCCAGCCCCACAGCCAAGATCCAGTACAGTCTTGTTGGTAAATTCTATTTCAGCCTCAGAAAAGTAGTCCATGAGATCAAAGGTGCATTCCCAGATTTTCAGCCCTCCTTCATAGACTCCTGGGATGAGATCAGAGTGAGAAGAAACACTTTTGGACACGATGCCTTCGCTGTCAGCATCACCTGAACATGTCATTTCCACTACAGACAGCTTTACATGAAACAGGTCCAATACTGTTTCCATGACTTTATTTTCCAATACTTTGTTGAGATCTTCGGGGATGCTGTGCTCCTTGGCAGCTTTCACACAGAGTTTTTTCTTCGAAGCCGCCCCATCCCGGTGCTTAGCAGCAGCCAGCTTCGGGCTGGAGTCTGCTGCAGGATCGGCAGCTTCCCTGCTCTTTTCTCTGGATTCCTGCTTGTCTTTTGGAGAGCCCAGCAGTAAGAAGTGAGCATCTGCCTCACTGTTCTCATTTTCATCAACAGCAAAATTAAATTGAAAATCCATTTTCAGGAATAATTTTTTTAAAAGCTTAATTTATTACAGCCAGCTTTTATATAGGTATCGTTGCAGGACAGAGTATTTCACTGGTGCAGTATCAGATAGCTTGCCAAGAGCCAGGTGAATTGCTGCTGGAAATAAGAGTAAACAGTTTTATGTATCGTTAATATCAGCACAAACCGTCTTATTGTAGCATCCTGATTTTCATTACTCGGCTCCCCCGGAAAGTCGTGGAGTCTCACTCTCTGGAAATATTCCAAATCCACCTGGACGCGTCGCTGTGTCACCAGCTCTGGGGTGGCCGAATCATCTCCAGCGCTCCCTTCCAACTCTAACGACTCAGTAATTTAGAGAACCCGGTCTCTAATCAGTTAAGTTTATTAAAAGACAGCGTCACCGGTGCCCCCATCTCACACACCATAGGTACAGGCATGGCAATTAGGACAGCTAAAACTCGCATTTCAGGTCTGCCTTTCAAGGGGCGCTACCTCGGCCGGGTGAGGGGCTCCGGGAGCGTTTCCCATCCCGCTTTCCCCGCGGCTGCCGGTCCCGGCCGTGCTCCGCTTCTCCCACGTGGAGCCGCTTCCGCTTCCTCGGGCGCGGGGCATTGTGGGAGCGCGGGGCGCCTTTCCCGCCGCGCCGCGCTGAGGGGAGCGCGCCCGCCGCCATGTCCCAGGCGGACCCCGAGCTGCTCCTGCGGGAGCTGGGCGGCTGGGATTGGGAGCTCTGCCGCCGGGAGCTGCCCGCCGTGCTGCCCCGGCTCCTTATATCCTTCCCAGCAGGGCTCTGCGGTGGCTGCGGGGAAGGCGCACGAGTGGTGTTGGGGCGGTGCGTGAGTCCTTTGGAGTTCCACGCTTCAGCCGAGTCTGTGTGAGGGAGAGCGATGGCAGCTCTGTGAGGGGCCGGGAATCTCGCTGGAGACGGGTACAGCCTTTCCCTGGCATCAAAGATTCATAGAATGTAGAAAGTTGCGTGTGGTTCATTTAGCACTGTAGATAACTCCCCGACACACCTCTCGCTTATCCCCCTCCCCCAAAAGAAAAGAAACCCAACCCCCTAGAAAACCCCAAACCACACACCACCAAGAAACAACAAACAAACAAAAACCCCAACCAAACAAATAAGCCCCTCAAGACTTACTCTCTAATACATTTTGGAAATCTTTGTTGATCCTGTGGGTACTCCGGGCTATGAGCCTGCGTTGGTTGTGGAGTATCCCCGCCAATTTCATACGTACATGAGACAGCGATAGAAGTGATGTGGCTTTCTGCAGGTGCCTTAACAAATTTGATTTTCTTTAACGATTTTACTCAATGTATCAAGAGTCTGAAGACTGGACTGAGCATATTCGTAAGTAGTGGCTAAGAAGTCCCTCTTCCTGTGGAGCCCTCTATTGCAATTGCATTAGAATCTGTGCAGTGCTTAAAATACTTCTGCTACAACTTTTCAGAGTCTTCAGCAATCCTGCTGGGTCTTGCACGTTCCACTAACTGCACGTTGAATAAGCTTTATAAATGCCCCTACTTAAAACTCTGCTGCTTTTTCCTTTCTGCTACTTCTGATTTTTAAATACACGAAAGAATGGTGTTTTTTATCTGGTGTTTTATTGTCTGTTGGGCTGTTAGCTTCCAGGTGACAAAACTGATAGGTAAAAAAACGAGGCTCATATGTAACTGTTTATGAATGTTGATGAAGCTCAGTGTTACATTGCATATTATGTTGCATTATAAAATGTGGAACTATTTGCAGTGGCAAATACTAGATCTGTAGGCTGGCAGTTGTGCTCAGCTTTCAACTAAGTTTAGTCAGGTGTGCTGCTATTTTTGATGGCTTGTGCATGTTGGAGCTGTTACAATTATTTGATTTTTCAGGTAACGTGTGTGTGTTTTCATGTATTTCAGATAAGGCAAATGCTCTGTTGCCTCTCTCAAAATCAAATACCTGATCTGTTTTTGCTTTCTGCAGTTCTTTGTTTCCTCTGGTAGGTTGCTGTATATTTCTGAGAACTACACATCGTAAATGTTTTTCTTTGCAGGTGTTTTGAGGATCCTGACTGAAATGTTTTTGCCGCATATCAGCCTTGAAGATTTGGAAGAAACTTTTTTCTCAAAAGTATTACCTAAGGTAGGACAGCTTCAGTTATCAGTCAGTCCATTGTTAGAACCTGCTTAGATTGCAGTGATTCTTCTTCTGGGATTGCACAATATCTATGAGATAGAAAAATTGAAATAGAAATTTTACCCTTTAAGAGTTTTCACAGTGTTGTGTTGAATTGTTTCTGTGATTGTTCTTGCTCTTTATAGTAGGGAGAGAATCAAATATGCAATGTTCTGCCTTCTCTATTCAGCAATAGACTTGGGTGTTATTTCTTTCTGAGAAGATTGGGCTTTTTATAAAATTACCAAGGTGGAGAATTTTTAAGTGAGGGAGCTTCTCAGGACAAGTAAACTGAAGAGCTCAACATTCCCAAATCATGAATAAATGTTGTGAAATTTGTGAATTAATATAGTGAATAAACTTTTAGACAATACTGACCTCACACATATTTTCTTTTTTTGATTAAACAATGGAAAAATTTTGCTGCAGTTGTATTAAAATCAGTGCGTGCATTTTAAGTGAAGTAAAGCAGTGCCAAATTACTGATTGAAGTTTCAGGCCTCAGCTTATCCATTTAAAAAGCCAATAAAAATGGCCACTTGATTTCCCTTTCTCTTATTTTATCTCGAGTAACAAAATTTTGGAGATTGCCAGAAAATTGTCTCACAACAGGCACATCCAGAAAAAGGATCACTGTACCACTGTTTATCCTGCATGTGCCCAGAAGCACCTCACTGCCTTTGCAGTCTCATCAGATACCCAAAAACCTCAATAAAAGTAGAAATTGATGTTGTTTGTATGTCACAGACTTACTTTTTAAAATTCAAAATGTTAATAATCATTCTCAGCAAATAAATATCTTTTCTTAGAATGAAAATATTTTTTAAATTATGTGGTTTTAACTAAGTAAAAAAATCTTTGGTAGAGTGGGGTATATATATTTCAAGCAAATTAGCTGTGAAGCTTGTTTTAGCAACAGATTTTAGAAGAAATAACAGCTAAAATACCTTCTGTCTATAATGTATATATAAAAATGGTTTTTACTTCTTGTTATATGATGCTTTATGACTGAAATGCTGGAAAGTTGTTCTGCTAGGAGTTCTCTGTGTGCCTCCATGCCAAGGAAGCAAGCACATACTGAATGGTGTTATTATTTGCACATGTACCTTTGTGAGTGAAACGTTTCAGTTTTGTTGTGTTCTGCCAGACTCTACAGTTCTTTGATAACTTGATGTGTGAATTATCCAGCAAGGCCAAAGGACTGACCAGCCAGAGTACAGAGTTGTGCAGTACTGTAAGGAATCTGCTGCAGGCAAGTCCCATCACCTGAGCTGTCAAAATAATGTTTACATCACTCTTTGCTTTTACCTAAACTACTAAAAGGGTTTTGGAATGTTTTTGCCAGCTACTGATGGTTAAAATGTAATTTAATCTTACTTTGTAGTCAAAGTTCAGTTAAAATTTTGTGAATTATGTGATTGCATCTAGCATGTGGTGCTAGTAATTTTGTAAAAAATCATCTCATATTCTATTTAAGTCCCTTCTGCAGATGGAATGTGACTCCCCATATTTAAGGGCGAATCTGGCACCTGTTTATTCAGTCACTTCATTCTGAGTTTTAACATTTTTGTAAACTGGGAACAATAGTCAAAGAAATAAGGAGTTTTCCCAGAGGATAATGGTATTGGAGAAAAGCTCTGGAGCTTCATTCATCTTTAGCAAACTACTTACTTATGCAAATAGCGGTGAACTTTAAATGCCATAAAAATCCAGGTGCATTTCAGCTAAGAAAAGATGCTTTTGGAGGTATTGCAGGAGTGCCTGATGTTGTTCACTCCTGCTGTCAGGCCGTGGTGCAGCTGCTGGAGACGCTGACGGGCTGTGTGCGCTCTGTGTGCTCGCTGCAGGAGCTGTCCCTGCACAGCATCCACTCCCTCCCTTCCTCCGTCCTCTGTGTGGTCAAGAGCACCTTCACACACTGCAAGGTAGGGCACTGCTGGGAGCACAAAATTCCTTGTGCTCCTTGCCTTTCAGGAAACACTTTAGAAGATCTTATTTTGAAATGATACTGTTGTCCAAGTATTATTCTTCTAATTTTAGTTGTCATTTTCAGAATGCGCTCAGTGCACAAGTGCAAAGATGATTTTTCAGCTGGTGAGAGGCACAGACTGGGCTATTTCCATACTTTGCATCAGTGTTATCTGAACATTCTCCTCATGAGCAGAGTGCTCTGAGAGATCTGTGCAGTCCTGATGGCTGCAGTGTTTTCAGAGCTACAAATGGCAACTTCCAGAGTGGATTGAAAGCTGAGATTAGCAGGTTTATGTTGGTTACAGTGAGCAGTGTGGATCGGTTTCAGATATGGACTGATCTGGATTTGCAGGTGCAACAGTAATTCTCTCTAAGCATTGAAAATAAAACAAGATTATCATAAGGACACGCTAACTTTTGGTTGCCTTTCATTTTCACTTTTAATATTTCTTTCTTACAAGAACATTTACATCAGTTTTCCATGTCAGGACTCAAACTCAGGTGCCTTATCTTTATCTAGTAATTTTAATATGGAAGTTTTGGGAAATCTTTGGAATGCTACTTCCTTTGCTGCTGGCATTGTCCTATTTGGTTCAGAAATAGGATCTTAGGTTCATACAAGGAGGGCTGATCCAGAGCTCCCTAAACTCACAGACTTTGTTAGTTTCCCACCAGCTGCAGGTGAACATATTTTATATTGAGTGCTTAGGGGCTGTGTATTGAGTTAAAGTAGGTACATCTGTGCCTTGTTCTTTTTTCCAGAGAAATGTTTGGCAAAGCTCTTTTTCTGTTTTCTGCATGTGAAAAACCAGGCTGTGAGTCCTGAGCTCTGTTACAAACTTCTTCCTCCCCATTTCAGGACAGTGAATCCATGTATTGTGGGCACCTGCACCTAATTTCTGACCTCCTACAAGCCATGTTCAAGGAAACTTACTCCCTTCAGAAACAGCTGATGGAACTGTTTGATCTGATTTCCATAAGCTCTGCTTCCACTGAAGATGACATCACATATATGGTGTCAGGTATATGTGGATTTGATACTTTTTTAGTCTTGCTCAGTCTTTTTTTCCTATGGGTAGTATGTTTGAAATTTTAAAACAGGTTTCTTAGTGTGCTCAGTTTCTGCTGTCTTGACCAGCTTTTCAGAAAGCAGCATCTTGAACTCAAAATATTTCTGTTTTCCTCCTGAAGCTTCCTCTATGGGAGTGTTGTGTAAATTTGTAGGAAAGGGGCAACACCTAAACACTGAGCCATTTTCCCAGTTCATGTCAGTGTTGCTGGTATTCTCTCAGTATTCTCTTGGCATTGCTGTGAACTCATAAATCTGATTTAACTGTTTCTGCTGCTGTTATTTCCTTAGTAATCCACACTGTTCTGGAGATCTGCTCTGTCATTTCCAATATGGACCACGCTCTTCATGCCAATACGTGGAAGTTCATAATCAAGTATGTAGCTAAACTCTTTGGGTTTTATCGTGGTGTAATTTTAAGTAATGAATGCCTCAAGTGCTTTGTGCTTGGAGTTTCCAATAAAATTAAAATGAGAGAATTCAAAGTAGCTATTTAGTTAGGAAATTTAGAAATTTTGCTAGGAGGTAGGTAATATTAAAGCACTGCCAGTGAAAGTAGGTAGGAATTGGTATGAAAAGTAATAGAAACTTGACTTTCTGTATTGCAATGCAGTAGAAAATATGCAACACTGTTATCTGAATGATGAACATTAAGGGATCTGACCAGCAATTCTGTAGATATTTTAATTTTTGGCTTGAGTTGGCTATCTCATGCTTCCCTCCTGCTTCTCCTCTGGATTTCAGAGAAGGTTGTTCTCTCTGAGTTTCTGCTTTCATTGTTCACAGATATTGCACCAATCACTGCTGTATAAAAGGTTAAATAGAAGAATTAGTTATATGGATTTGTAAGAACTCATTGCACTGATAATTAAATACCTAATTACATTCCTGTCTTTCAGGCAAAGCCTGAAGCATCACTCCCTGCTGCAGTGCCACCTGAAGCACGGTGACATCCTTGGTGGCCTGTGCAAGGACACTCTTCTTTCTTTTGACTCCTGTTTGCAGCTGGCTGAGCAAATGAAGGTGTCGCAGATACAGGTGAGTTAAAAAGCTCCCAAAGATGCCAGTGAACTTGAGGAGGAGAAATTCTTTGTGCTGTATTATTCCTTGGGGTAGTTTGGTTTGGGTTTTTTATTTGGGTTTCTTTATTTTATCTGGTAGACAGAATACCTTTGAAACCACATGACAGTGAGGCCCACAGCTTTTTGTAGATTGAGGATGCTTTAGTGAGACACTAAATTTTCACCATGTTATGTGAGATTTTTTTTTTATTTCCTAAACTGGCATTATTGCAAGTTCAATCAAATCCTTAATATTGCTCTGAAAATGTTGAAGCATAAATACTGAATATTTTTAAAGTTTTCCCCCCTTAGCTTCAGAGTCTGTAGAGACTCAAATGTGAAATAGGTTTTGAACACTGTTACCAATCTAACTTCCTATTTTACTGTATTACTCTATATTAAATTTTAGAACTGCTTCTTTTGGGCAGGAGGGCACTGACTTCAAGCTGTTCCAGAAGACAGTGAAACTGTGCAGGTTCTTTGCTAACTCCCTTGTACACTACACCAAGGTAGGTTTTAATACTTCAATTCTATGTTAGTATTAAATATAAGCCTCTGGTCTGCAAATGGAATAATTTTGTACTGCTTAATATCTTAACAATTTACATCTATGCCATATGGGCAGTATAATTAACATCCATACATAACCTGCTTTAGTTCTGTCACCAGTAAATACTTACAAGCCCATGCAGGGTTACTGCTGGGATTCCCCAGAAAAAATAAACTATAACAGGTTGTTTCATGCAGTGGCACTGAGTAGTTGGCAGGAGATGTCCAGTAATTAATGTAATTAATAATGGATTTTATTTGAAAAGTATCACTCAAAATTGATGGCTTTTGCAGGAATTTCTTGCCTGCTTCTCTGATTCCTGTTCTCAGTTACATCAGCTCTTTCTTCAGATACACAGGTATGTGAAGTACAAATAATTGATTATTGATAGTATCTTAATAACATTTCCATATTGCATTCTTCAATTACAAATATTTTGAGATGTAAAAATGTAGTTCTCATTCCACAGTTGTTGCCATCTTTTTTCATGTACAGAAAGCTAAAGTATTTTTTAATAAATTAAGTGGCTTAGTGTTTTATAGTTACCTTAACCCCATTCTTGATCAATGCTGTGCATGTCCCATAATGACAAACCATTATTAAATCATAATTAACTTCATTGCAACTATTTATGGCAGGATTTATTAACAGATTATGTGTAGGATATGCTGGAAAAAAAAATTCCTCAATTAAATGTGGGTGTCAGCAATGCCTTTTGACAGATTGTTTCTACTTTAAGACAAAGTTTGGAAAAATTTGTCCTAGAGAAAGAGGGGGTCAGAAACAGAGTGTCCTGAAATTTTTCACAACTTTACTGTTGTGTTAATAACCTTATGGAATCTCACACAAGGACTCTGGTTCTCCTGCAAGCAGATGCTCTTTTAATGCTACACTTATAAATGGTGGATTATCACTTTCCTTCCAAAAAGTTTTGCTGCTGCAGTGGTGGGGAAGCATGAGAGAACCCAGACTTTGCACTAACTATTCAGAGGGCTGATTTCAGCCTTTTGTTGGCATTCAAACCAGGTTCTGTGGTGAGATGTGCACCTGAGTTCACTGCATGTTCCACTGCAAGATTGGGTGGATGGTTTTTTATGAGTTTCTTCTTCTAAGTTTACTCACCTTGTAGGATTTCCTCAAGTGGAAGGTTGTAAACTTTTATTCACTCAGGGAAACTGAGTGGGATTTCTGAGTAGGAAGGTAGCAGTTTTACGGTTCACTTTACAAGCTGCAAGAGTAGAAGGTTTTCATTTCATGATCTCTTGCTTTATTCTCATATTGGTTCTTTTTTTCTTTTATTGCCCAAGGTTTTTTTCCTCTTCAGAGAAACTATGACACCCTTTTAGGGTCATGGGTTAAGTTACTGCTGTGACATTTATGGCTGTCAAATTGTGTATAAAGGCATTTTCTTGGCTTTTCCCTTTCACTTGACTTTTTGGGATTTAATGTTTCTTCTGAGAGATGTTATGTATTCTACACAAGTTTTCTGCAAGCTTGTAAGGTTTTCTTTAAATGTATAGTAAAATATTGAATTGTGATGCTTTTTTTAAAGGCTGAATGCACAGTTGTAACTCTTGAGCTATAACAGATATTCTAAAATGGGGAGCCTTTTCTGTCTTTTATTTCACAGGAACAAGGAAATAATAAATTTGCCTTTTTGTATTGTTGAAAATGCTACTGAGAATATTTAACTTTTTTTTTTTTTCTTTTTTTCCCCTCAGCAAATTTCCTCCCAGTCTTTATGCTCCAGAGATCTTGGAAGTTCATCAAGATGAAATATCCCGTGTTTTTCTTGTGGCTCTGGACCCTCTCATCACCCAGCTCCTTCCCTTTAGTCCTTTCATGGAACAAGTGTTAAGTGAAAATTTAGGTGGGTTGAAAGTACAACTCCCAGTGCTGTCTGAGGAATCAGCATTGACATTTTGGCTTTCTGGACCATAATATTCTGTATAATAATAATATTCTGTACTCATTTGCTGGTTCTTTTATAAGTACTGTGATAGAGCTGTTTGCCTGCTAACTTGGATGGATTTTATAACAGATAGTTTTATGTTGTTGCTGAACTCATCTTTTCCAAAGTACTCATAGCAACTGCACTATTAATCTGGTTAACAGAAATCCTGTCAATTCTGCTCTTTTGCATTATCAATCCACATTTGCCACAAACTTTCAAAGTAAAATGGATTTTTTTTCTGCTGTTCTGTCGGTAAGGGAGGCCAGCTTTTTTCCCATAAAGTAAATATTTTCTGTGATAAGTAGAATGCCTTTAAACTGGGAAAATGTCAGCTTTTTGTTTCAACAAGCTCTTCTTGATTTTTGCCATGACCAGAATCTCACAATTCTGACATAGCTCATCAATTTGCCTTTACACTTGCATAAAAGCCAGTTTACACACACAATAAATATATCCAGACAACTTGCTTCACATTTGAAACCCAAACTTCTACAGGTCTTCCTCCTGAGCAGCAGCTGCCCCAGTGTCTCCTTCTGCTTACCATAATGGACAAGCTGTCCTCTCAGCCTGAAGAAGTGCAAACTCTCTGGAACACAGGAAAAAGGTACTGAAAAGGTTTTTGTTGCAGTTGTTCCATGCAGGCAAGCAAAGGGGCTCAGCTGCTGGAGTTTCCTTTGCAACTGAGCATATAAAATTGTCACTATGGATTTCCATCCTCATGCCAAGACAAACAGGATCTGATATTCATTGCCTCAGGAGTGAAGGATACAGAGACAGAGAGGCCTCTGGTTTTTCAGGGAAGGAGTGGTATTTAGAGTCCTTGTAGGGTAGGAATAAGGCTATGGGTGTAATTTGTTGAGATTTCACTAAGTTAAAATCTCAGACTTTTATGCCTGAGCCCTCTGATAATCACCTGAATTGGTAAAACAGGAAAGCAGTCAGGAACAGAAGTCTGGTGTGAAAGCACTGAAGTTATTGCCATCTTTTCTGGCTGCAGACAAAGATTCTGTAATACCAGTGTTGCTTGCAGGATTTGGGACTTAAATGTCTGTAACCAAACTGTTCTCTTTTTTGTTTTTTTTTTTCCCTTTCCCCCTTGCAGCCTGTCTTTGTTTTCAGCTCTCTTCTTCAGTTTCCAGCAATGTTGTGGGGAGCTTTCTCTCCCTGTCTGTTTGCCACAGGTGGTCAGTACTGGACAGCCAGCAGTTCCCATCACCCTCTATCACTATGTCTGTGTCCACCTGTGCTCCTTCATTGCATCCACACTCCCATCACACTTCCCTCAGCTGGTAAGACTGGGTTTTCCTTGTCAATTTTTCAGCTCTCATGATGCATAGGTGCTACTTTAAAAAAATGGGTTCTTTCTAATGATGTGGCTCTAAAAAAGATGCTCAGAGAGAGCCATCTCAGAGGTTGTTTTGTAGAAATCAGCTGTGACACAATTGCATGGCTGGAGTTCAGTTACACAGCAAATGTCACTTGTGGGAAAAGGGAAAATAAATTTCTTGAGGATCTCAGAGGTTTTGGCAATTTTTATTCTCTTTCAGAGGAGGGAAAGCAAAGTTGTTATAAAGTTGAGTGCTTTTTTTCTGTAGTATTCAGATTGTGTTCATGTTCCCATTTCTCCTCAGGAGCGTGCCCTGCTGGATGCAGTGCTGGGCTCCAGTATGATCACATCTCTGCTGGCAATGGACTCCTGGTGCTTCCTTGCCCGGTAAGATGCTTCTAGAACAAGTCAAGCAGGTTTTCCACAGGTCCAGTTCATTCTATCATCTGCAATTGGCTAGAGAGAGTTTTGTAAGACAGAATTGTCGCAGATTTGGATTATTTTCAGACACAGAACATAATTTGAAAATTAGGAGTAGAAATGGCTTAGCTATTTTTAGGTTCTTGCAAGCAAGAGGAGCATAGGTTCTCTATTCAATCATTGATTTTTGAAATGGTTGTCTCAAGTAAATTGTGTCTCTGCAAATCTAGTTTGAATATATTAGAGGAAATGGCAATTTGTCAGACCAGATTTATGATATTTAGTCTGTAGAAGAATAGAAACTACAGATTCACAAGCTGCTGTCTCTCATGTTTCAGGTATGGAACAGCTGAGCTGTGTGCTCACCACGTTGATGTGATTGCCCACTTGGTAAGAACCATAGTGATGTTTGCAGTCTGGCACCAGTTTTAATTTGAATGCCACCAGCAAAAATTCAAATGGAGATTGTTTCAGTTCCTCAAATTGGCTTAGTAATTAGCAAAAGCAGTACAGTGAAAATATAAACCAATATGCCTTGCTTATTTTATTTACAGTGTTACTGCTGTGATCCCACACAGCAACTCTCAGAACATCCTGTATTGAATTTGTTTGCTCAGAGGTGATTCTTCCCTCAGTGTAATGAGGTTCATTACTTCTTTATCCTAATGCAGGTGAAGGCTTGGCCCAGTGACTGCTGCCAGGTCTCTGCCCTGGCTGTGCTGCTGAGGAGAATGCTGTTCCTGATGGCTCCAGAGCATCAGGCAAGTACAGCACCAGCATCTGTTGGCAGTAAATGAGGTTTGAACCAGTGGCCTGTGTTCAAATATTCCCCTTCAGTGCTGGAGGAGTGGCAGGATGTTGAATGCTCACTTGCTGCACTTGTTACTGTACTTGTTATTACTTAATCTGTCATTAAGTCACTAAGTTATTACTTATTGTGGATGTTACTTTGTGCAGATGTGCTCTTTAAAACAGGAGAAGCACATTAACCTTTCTAATAGCAATGAAATCTTTTTTTTTACAAAGTATGAAAACAGCACATCTCCCCAGATTTGCTGAAACTGTGTCCTGTCGTTGCATCTGTGACTGATGTGAGTGTTCTTGTGACATCAGGTGTCAAGGGGAGTGTCCTGTCCTGTCACTGCCTCTCTGTGCACCCTGCAGGGACTAAAGCCCTCTCTCAAGTCACTAGGGCCATTGCTTCAAGCAACTGAAAGAATCATTCTGATGTCCTGTATGTGACAGGGGAGGTGGCAGTTTCTAAACAGTTTTCATATAAAAAGATGGATTTTATTGCAATACTTTACACAAATTTTTTCACATAATAAATCCGAAGCAAACCAGCAGTGCATTTCGGTTTCTCATCTTTCAAGCTATCAAATTGTTTTCTGGTCTGTTTAGTTTCTATTATCTTTTGTTTCCAGGTAGAATTTGCTCATAAGTTTCCTCCTGAAGAGGTGGACAACTTGGCTGTGTGGCAGCACGTGTCCCTCAGAGCCCTGAATCCTGACCTTAGGGCACAAGTGGCATCTCAGCTGTGCTCAGCAGGGCTCGCACAGTGCCGGCAGTGGCTGAGCAGCAGCCGTGCCTTGGGAGGGCTCCCACCTGTGGTAAGGAGATCTGCTTCTCTTTGGAAAAATGAATCAACTCTCATTTTTCAAACTGCAAGGATTCTGTTGCTGTCACCTCAGTTCTGTTATTCAGTCTGTTGCCTAGCTGGCATATGCATAAGCAAGAACTCTCATTTTAATGTTTTCTTGTAGTATGCAGCACCTTAAGACCTCTACTCTGCTAGTGGAGGTTCTGTGATTCTGTGTCTGCTCTCTGGCTGAGCAGATGTATTTTTCTTCAGAATTTCTGATTTATGCTGTACCTTAGCATACAATTCATCTTCAGTTTTAAAGTCCTGGCTGGTTTGATGCAGCATCAAATCTGAAAGATGCTCACTGGTGTCCTTAATGAGGGCATGTGAGAAACCAGAGACTTCTCCTGCCAGTGCAGCAAATGACCTCCAGGGTGTGAGAAACTCACAGGAGTAATGGATGGTTTTCCTGCTCTGGAGTCTTCGTTGGCTGCTCTCCTGCTGGATTAGTTGTTCTGTACATTGAGCTTCTTGCCACCTTGTAGCATTTTAGATGTTTCATGAGAGCCTGGGATTTTGGGTTGGTTTACATGAAGTGTGTTTTGGTTGGTCTGACACATTTTTTCCTCCTAGAACACCGCCCTTTCAGTCCTGCTGGCTGCCTGCAGTTCTGCTGATGCCACTCTGGAGGCAGAACTTAAGACATCTGTCTTGGGAGTGCTCAGTCAGCTCTGGTCTTTTCTCCAGGCTAAGCAGGTAAGGGAATTTGCTGCTCCAGCAGTGAAAGTACGTCTTGGAGAGGCTGGTGCTATTTCCTCAGGTTGTTGTTACTCATTTGTTTTATCTGGATTGGACTGTTTCAGTAAAGCACAGTGTACCAGTGCTGCCCATCTGCTCTCAGCTGGTTTATCTGTGGGGCAGGCATGAGCTCTGGGAAGCTTGAGTTTGAACTTCCTGAATGTATGGTTCCTTGTTACTCCATCTGTTACTCAGTGTCACATTCAGACTTGTTCAGGGAGAAGCCTGAAATACCTGATTTTGCTTCATACCAGTTGTGAATGTGGTGTATTTTAAATATTCTTTGGAATGTGAACAAAACTCAGGGTGATTTGATTAGAGCACAGCCCAACACACATGGAGACACACAGGGCACTCACCCTCCTCCCAAGGGGGTCAGGTAGTGTCCTTGTGACTATATACCTGTTTATGGCTTCAGTTGCATAAGGGAAAGAAAAAAAAAAAAGGATTTTCAGGGTTTTCATCCTCCAGATTGAAGAAGAAAGCTTGAGAGTGGGAGTGAAGAACAAACAATGTGTCCCCTCAGAGGTATTTTCCAGCCTCAGCTGTTCTGTGATGACATTTTGGCAACTGAAAGTGAAAAGAAATAGTTCAGATAACCTTTAGGTGCTTATTTTAGTGAGTAGTGGAAGGAGAGGAGGGTTAAGAAATGTTCTTCAAAAAAATCAAAGAAAATAGTCTCATAAAATATGACTACCTAGAAATACTGATATGATTATTTTAATGTTTTCTTTGCTGCTTGCAATGCAGTGTTTTACATGTGTGAAGTCAGGCTAACAATATTGGAATGCTACTGTAACTTGACATTCTCTCCTAAGCAGTTATTCCATGAGCTAAAATGCAATATTATTGATACCTTGTGCTCTCTTCAAGGTCTCAGATGAGCCATGTCTCCAGAAGACACTGTGTTTACTACTTCACCTTTTGGAATTTTTCATCCAAGCATTAGATGCTCAACTGATGACCCAGGTAAAAAAAAATCCTAAAACCCCCAACAGCACCTTATGAATAATTCACTACATGAAAACCAAGTTCTTTGTGATTTGTTGAAATCTCAAGTGAGTTATTTCATGGTGTGGCCTTCTCTTAACAAGAAAATAATCTTCCTTTAAACCAAGCACGTGGCATTTTGGTTAACACTGCTTTTGAGAATCCCTTTCCTCTGTAAGATAATTGAGATACATGTGGAGGTGCTATAGAGATAGCACACTCATTTCTTTCTAAAATGAGCCCTGCAGCTTTATCTTGCCCAGTTTTATTGAACTCTTTCAGGTTTCTAAACTCCATGTGTTTGCATTTAAAGATGAGCCTGCTCATTTTTCACCTGCAGTCTGTGTGATGGGGCTTTGCTGGGCTTTGTCTCCTGCAGGTTTTTGCACTGCAGTCATCCCTGCTCCAGCTGCATCCCCCGGATCACGTCCGTCTAGCAGTGGTGGATTTTCTGTCTTCCATGGGAAAGGTGTTCATTCCACAAGAAGCACAGGTAAATGGGATTGTGGCCTGAATTAAATTGTCTTGTCTTTTGACAGAAATACTTTTATTTAACAGTTTAAGGATCAAGTTCATTAACTACATACAGAAATACCAGGACAGTTGTCTTGGATTAATGGTCTGCAGCAGGTTTATTTTTCATCAAGGCATGCTGAGTGTATGCAAGATGCTTGAGGTTCAGATGCCAGTCCTTTCTCACTGGTGAGAGGCAACAAGAAGTGAGAATAGAATGTCACCTCCCTCACAGTGGTTCTTAACCAGACAGGGCAGTAGCACTCTCACATTTCCCAAACCTGTCCCTCAGTCTTAGAGTGATTCTTTAATAATCAGTCCTGATGGTGGGATATGCACAACTAACTCTTGGGAGCTGATGGCTGTTTGTTCCTGTTGCAGAGGCAGGTTGTGCCCCAGCTGTCCTGTCTGTTTGCCTCTCTGCTGGCTGACCAGACCTGGCTGATTCACCAGCACGCACTGGAGGCATTCACACATTTTGCAGAGGTGAGCATAGCACAACTCAGTGCAGGCATTTGGTTCTGTTAACTTCTGCTGTACACAAATTCTCCTGTCTCAAATGTTTGCTGCTCCTCACTGCACAATCTGTATGTGAGTTACAACTATTGCACATTAAAAGGGCTGAGGGCTGGTGCAGCTGGAAGAGATTTCAGGAGCTGGAAGTGAAGAAAGATTAGGCACTGGCTGCTTAGATTGGTTGCAAGAGGGCAGGGACTGTCATGGAAACATCTGCTTTGTTCCCTTGGTACCATGAATGTGCTGAACAACCACTAACATTTTTGACAGGAAACAAGACATGAAGATGTTGTTCCTTGGTGCCTTAATTCTGAAGAAGCTAAGAACAAAGTTGTTAATTTTCTGGCTAAGGTATGCATATTGTTTAACCATTTTACTGCTATTTTAGTTGATGCTGTACATCTGCTATCAGCAATACACAGCATGGATCTACACTTGCATTGTCTGCATGACCAATAATTTACAAAAGAACGGCTAGCTGCCAGTGATGCTAACCCAAAGTTGTAGATAACCTCAATCTTTGGTCAGAAGAGTGTGTGAGAAATAATATTCTTTGAACTGCACATTAAAACCCCTCCCTCTCCCTTTTGTTCTGGCCTATAAATTGAGCCTATGAAGGTTGGTAATGCTGCCTGGGTTTAGTTACCTCTCCTGGGGCTTTCTCCCTAGTCAAGGCAGGTGGAAGAGACAAGAGAAGCACGAACAGAACGCCTGAAGCAAGAAAGGATTACCTGGAGTGCACAGGTTTTAAAAGTGGATAGAGAATTGGAGACAACAGGAGAGGTAAGTGTGCTTCTTCAAACTGTTAATTTCTGTCAGTTCTGGGGTCTCTGAAAAGGTTGAGCTGCCCTCCATGTCCTAAGAAAAAAGGTCCCATGCACTCCTGGCCCTTAGTCTGATAGCCTAATGGTCTGTAGTGCCTGCCAGGCAGCAAGAACCCTCACAGGACAAGGGACTTTTGCAGCTCTGTTCCACCTAAGGGGTTTCTTGCATTTGGATGATGACTGATCCCTCAAGTACAGTATTAAATTGATGTTTCATGTTTACTTCAATCTGCAGCCTGTGGCCAAAAGAGCCTGTCACCCCCCCTCTGAGGAGCAGTACAAGGCGGCAGTAGGCACCATGGAGGGGGCAGTGGAGGCTGTGAAGCTGCTGCTCCAGAAAGGGTCCCCCCCAGGCTGGCTTGCAGTGAAGCTGGAGGCTCTGCACACAGCCATAGCCACCCTCAGGGACAGCCTGAGGTAGGTGCTCAACAGGGCTTGGGGCCAATGACCCAGCTCAGCTCCCTGGTGGGAGGGAAGAGGTGCCTTTGTGCCAGGAGTGCTGCAGAAGAAAAAGCTGTGACGTGGGGCAGTGCTCTGCAGTACTGCTGGCTCTTGGTTTGTGTGCCAGAATGGACTGAGGGGTGCAGTGCCAGCCTCTCCTGCATGGCCTGATGGACTGCAGTGGACACTACTGGACATCAGAGCTGTGGGTTTGTATAGTGCTTGTTCTTCTACTGTGTGGAGATAAACATTTCATGATGTTGTATTCTGAATTGTGGGAGCTTTGAATCTTGTTCCTGTCACATGCAGGTGCCCAGGCAGTAGGTGTTTTTATCTTTATTTTAAAATATACTCTGGAATAACAATTAAAGGCTCTCTACGTTCTCTGAACATACCTCTGCTGCTGCTTCCACTCCACACTAGGGTGATCCTTTAAAAATAATCTTTATTGGTCACAGTTAAGAGCAAAAAGAGCAACATTTAAGCAGTTTGTGGTCGTTCACTTTATGGTTCCTAGCACCTCTTGTGCCATCCATTGACAGAACTATACAAACAGAAATAAATAAGTTGAATAAACTGTACATTCATCTTAAAATAATCTCTTAGCTGAAAAATTAAAAGGAGCCATTTCTAAGGGCTTTATTTTTCTGGGAAAGAAAAAAAAAAAGAAAACCAAAGGAAAAAGGCACATTAACCAAACTCAGTGTGACTTTCATTTATTGTCAGCAGTTTTTCAGGGCAGGGGTGAGTTCTGGATCAATCTCCTACATCACTCTTGGCCTCCAGTAGCACGTCAGCACCATCACCTCCATCACGCTGTCCTGTGGCCGGGAGCAGTGGCAGCACCACAGCTGGGCCTATTGCTCGAGTGCAGGCTCACCCCTGCAGCTTTTGGCACACACTGGGAAGGAGCATCCCTGGCAAGAGCTCAGGCCCCAGGGGAACTCGTGGCTGTGCAGCAAGTGCCTGCCTTGTGGCAAAAGCAGTGCTGAGGTACTTTATCCATTGTACTGGGGAAGCAGCAACTCCTGTCACAGGATCCAACACACCATGAATCGCCTTGGTCTCCTTCAGAACTGTTACCAGTTTGTATCATCTTCCCAGTTCAACTCCTCTTCTTCACCCCAGCCTGTAGCTTCAGCCTAGAATCACATAAAATTATCAAGATTAAGCTATGTGGAATGTACTTGTGTGCTTAGCACAGCCCCAGGAGCCAGGCAGGAGCCTGTGTGGCTTTAGATAGCAGAGCATTCATCCGTAAGGCAAAAAGCCCAAAATGAAGTGTCAGTATTTGCAGCTTATGGTCCTAAAGAACTTGGAACTACAGGAGGAATCAAAAGACAAAAACAGACTTAACAAGGAGTCTTACTTTTCTTTTACTGTTTGTATCAAACCCACTTTCCATTAAAAAAGGCTGCCATACATTATGATTTCTTTCCCCAGGAAAGAGCTTTTTTCTTGCTGTATTCTAACACTAAGTTTGATCTCCCCCTCCCACTGACACAGCACTGACTGCCTCCCCCCAAAATGGGATGGGTGTCATGACAGTCACAGGACACTGCCACTTTCAAATGTCACAAACAACTTCAGTTTACAGCCCAGGCTCCTCTCCCCATGCTCCCTGCTATTCCTGGGGTAGCTCTCTTGAGGCTGAATGAGCAAAACAACTTGAAGTCAACACCTATTCCCTAAAGGAATAACATGTTCAAGTGGGAATGCTGCCTCCCCTCCTAGGAAACAGCAATGGTCTTTGGAGTCTCCCTGATTGGGCTACAGGGATTTATGTGCTTAAAGAAGCCCCAGTTTTGTGACTCTCTCCTGTGTCTCTGAAATAGAGAAATGGTTCATCTATTCTTTCATGAAAACACCCAAAAAGCTTTACTGTGTAATCCAGAGGTTCATGTTTCCTACACCTTAATTTACAGTGCTATCATGTTTTGCTAGAAGAGTCAGGAAAAACACTTCAGCCCTGAGCATTCTCTTGTGCCTGAAAGCCCCTTCTGTTTGTGCAAGGGACCATGTCTGTTCAGCAGCCAGGATCCAGCTTTGCTTTACCTGTCTGACAAACCAAAACCCTCCTCAACAAATCACAGGATTCCTGCATCCAGGATACAGCAGCACAGAGTAAAAGTTGGAGCTAAAACTCCTTAGTATTCTAGTAGTGTACAAATGGAGTCCATTCCCTGTTTCCTAACAGAGCTCTCTTTGCTGTGTGCTGCAGTAGCTGGTGCCTGCTACGATTCTGTGTGGGCTGCAGTCACCTAAACCTGGAGCCTCTTACCTCAACTACATCAGCTGCTGCAAATTTGGATGAAAATAGCACAGTCTGGGAGGCACCTTCTCTGCTGGACACCCCACCCAAGTGAGTGGGAACAACTGCTTCTGTCCTTGCCTCAGGTAAAATCAAGAGGGAGGAAGAAGGTTTAATGTCTGGGATCATGTCAGCAAACCAGTCCAGCTCAGGGTCTTGTACAGGTTTCTTCTTCACTTTGATCGTGTATTCTTCTCCCAGGCCAGACTCTGATGAAGACTTCAACCTTTCCTGAAAGGATTTTGGCAACACAGTTTCTCCCAGTTGTTCCTCATGGTCCCACTTGTCATTGCTCCAGCTGTTCCCATGGCAAGACTTTGTGGGGGGATTCAGCCTGAGGCTTTTGAATTCTTTGCTCAGTTGATGGGTACCTGGCACAGGCCTCGGCCGTTCAGCTGCATCAGCCTGTGTCACAGTGGAGCAGTTTCCTGAGGACAGTTTAGGACTGGGGCTCCTGGGTTCAGAGTCATCCCAAGGCCTCTCCTCTACATCATGATCAGCAAAATAAGGTCCCGTGCTGCCCCACAGCTCCCGGGGCTGAATTTGAATGTTCACAGTTTTCTCAGTGTCCATCTCCTCTGGCTCACTCCAGTCTGGCCACTCCTCTGCTGGCTTTTCTGAGGTAGTCTTGGAGCTCCTGCTGCTCCCCAGTGTATTAATGCTTCCAGGAATTCCGTTCAGGGGGGGCTGAGTGCCTTGCTCACCTGTGGAAGACAAAGGTGTTACATACCCATTTAAAGAGAGCAAGTGCAAGCAGCATGGAGTTGTGTCTAAAACTTGACATTCCAGGCACCACCTAGCCTGGGAACAAGGCAGTAATTGATTGGAAAGAAAGCTCCTCTTGGATTAGAAAGCAGGGACACCTTCCTGCTTGCAAAGGAGGGAATTCACCTGTGAGCCCTGGGGCAATACAAGCTGATGGCTGATAAGCAACAGTGACTGAGAAAACGCCATGGAAGGAAACAGAATCAGCTTTGACTGTCAGAATGAGCTGACCTTACTGTAAATCCAGAGTATCTGCTGAGCTGTGAGAGGGGTGAAAGCACAACATAGAATCTGCCATAAGAAAGCAAATTCAAGCCCAGGCACCCAGTCTGTGTATGTCAGCTTCCCAAAGAGTTATGCCCTAGGATGTTAAGGATCACACTCCCCTTCCTTCACTGTTGCCTTCCTTGGTGCACTGAATCTTTCAGATCAGCACATGGGGGGAAAAGGCACATCTTTTCAAGCACCACTGCACTGGTGAACACTTGACTCCAGAAAGGAAGCATTAGGGTATGTTTTACCTGTCTTTGAAGGCAGGGAATTGTCCTGCTGCACAGGAAGCTTCTTGCCAGGTGCATTTGCAGAGCTGGGGAACGAGCTGGGACTGCTCTTGAGGGGCCGAGAGGTTTGGTTTCTCTGATTGTTCACACTGTGACTGGGGGAACCTGCCAGGATAAAGGGAAAGAAAGGACTCAAGTCCACAAGATGTACTGTCAGTCTGAGCTGAACTGCCTGCAGCACTGGAATGTTCTTTTTGAACAACACTGAGGCTTGGCACAGCAATCCAACAGCTGCACCTCCTGATCCATATATAACACAATACTCCTCTGTTCCTGCTGCCTGCAGCTCTTGCCAGTACAAAGTTATGGCAACTGTACATGGTCAGCTTTTGCTGACATGTTCTTTCAAGAAACACACAATGAATAAACTGATTAGGATCAGAGCAGATGCTTTAAAAATGCTGTTTGCCAACTGGCTGGATCCAAAATCCCAACTGCATCACAAATCCCCTGGTACCTGCCTTATACAAAAGCACTGCACTCGCTCACAACAATTCCAAGCATAAGCACACTCACGACACTACACCAATCCCTCTCCATGCCTGGGCATGGGCACAGCAGCTTCCTGGAATGAGTCTCTACTCTGAAGGCTGACTGCCAGCTGCCCTCATATCCCAGCCTGAGGTGAGGTGGGTGGTGGGCAGTCAAGGCCGTGCTTTGGAGCTGCCCACTGCAGGTGTATTTTCCTGGCCCAGTGATGACAGCTTGGCAAGCACCTGGTTGCAGTTCATTTTTGGGAGCTGCAGGGTATGATCAGTACTGGAGGTGGTTTGCCAACACCAGCCTCAGCTGTGTGGGACCCTGTTGCCATCACTTCAAAATGGCACAGACTGGGTCAGTGCTGCACTTCCTTCCACAGGGCTCATGTGTGTTCCCAGCTATGCCTGCCTAGGCTAGGGACCACCGGTGACATGTGGCCCACTGGAAAGGACTGCAAGGGACACACAGAACCCACCCCCTCCCCCAGCACCCTTCATAAAGGGCACATCCTTTGAGGGGCTTGAGCAAACAGCTTGTTAAGCCTCATGTGCTCAGCCTCTTGTGTTGCTTTTTGCAGATCGTCACTCACTGTTGAGGACAAAGGTGGGGGTTTTATTGTTTGTCAATAGTTAAATCAGATCTAATTTTAAATATATTTTGAAAAATAAACCTGGTTTCAGCCTGCAATCCAAAGTGGTTTATTTACTACAGTCTACTAAAATACATAATGTAAAGAAATAATGCAGTGAGCCATCCACAGATTTTAATGAAGGGTGGTAGCTGCCAGTACACACATGAACAGGAAGCAAGCACTTAAAACTGATCTCTGTTGTGTATTTCATTTGGTATCTCTATGTCTAAAGTTGCACAGATGCTGACTTTTCCCTAGTTACAAACATTCTTAGTTTCAATATCCACAGAAGCTTTCCCTTAGCACACTTGGTTCCAAGTTATCTAGCAGGTGCAGGGGCTACTGTCTTCACTTGCATTAGCTGGAAAGCCTCCAGAGAGCTGATAAAATAGGGAAGTTCGTATTCCTTTTCCAATCTATGAATAGAAATTGGGGGAAGAACATGAGATTTACTGTTTTTAAGAATAGGAAGGACAGAGGGAATACTGAATAACTGCCTATGTAAGTCCTTTAGAAAGGCAATATAGTTTTTCCAAAAAAGACACACACATACACACAGAGCCTCCTTTACTTCCAGGGATTCTTAAATGAAGAAGAGGTTTCACTTTTTCCTAATATATTTGATATATTTAAAGTACTTTTATATAACTCCTCTTCTGATATCAATTCTGTATCTGCAAATAGCACCTAACTTAAAATCCAAGTTTGGCTGCAAATTAGCTTTTTTTTCAATTAACCTGACACCAGGAACAGATTAATAATCAAACAAATTCTGTCTACGCTGCTTGGACAGAACAGGCAAGCATCCCAAGAACACTCTGACTGTATCTTTTACCTTCTGGGGAGAGATCAGTAGTTTTCATGAAACTTGGTGCAGAGCTTTTGAAGATCTTTGTTCTTTCTCCACCTACAACCACCTCAGGCCCGAGCAGGGAGACGAGGACAGCCAGGCTGTGCAGGGTTATTGCCACGATGGAGTCACTGGTGTCCCGCAGGCCCAGCAGCACCTGCACCCACAACACACTGATGTCAGCACAGCACAAAGCTCTGCTTCTGCATGCTTTCCTCTTCAAGTGTTACTTTGGCAGAACATCTCATTTCTAATCCCCTGCAGTTCTCAACAGAGACTGGATGTTGTTTCACAGCATAAAATCAGCCTTCCACTTTGTGCTACCAATTAAATAGGGTGGCTGATCCCAGTGGGTGAATGGGGCTCTGAACAACCTGGTCTAGTGAAGGTGTCCCTGATTAGATGGTCCTTCAAGTCCCTTCCAACCCAAACCATTCAGTGATTCTGTGAAATCCCAGGTTCCAGGACAGACCACCCACTGTTCTGCTGTCCTTCACCTGTGGCAGTATGATGTTCTTGAGCTCCTCATAGGAGAACAGCTCGGCGTAGGCGTGGATGTGAGACAGCAGCACCATCCTCACGTGCTCCTCGTGCACCTCAAACAGCTTCAGCAGCACAGGGATCACGTGGGCCTGGAACAGGGCTGGAGACAGCAGGCAGCTGGTCTGGCTCTCCCCACTTTGCTCTAGGGAACAGAGGTGAGGATGGGAAAAGGCTGCTTCACCCACAAGAGACAGCTCACCCAGAAGTTACTGAGTGGTGACACCAGGATCATTCCTAATTCTCCTCCCAGCATCAGCAGAGCAGTGCAAAGGAGGAAGCACAGATAACTGTCCCTTCCAGTTCTATTACAGTATTTGTTCTGTTTAGGGAAACACCACTATTCCCTTGATTCAATGAAACAACGGCTCTGAATTAATTCCAAACTTGTCAGGAATAATTGTGATGAGGAAGTATTTAAAGGTCACCTTTCTTTGGGCCCAGCAGATGAGGAAGAAAACTCTTGACAGCTACAGGCTCTGCAAACACAAGTTGATTGAGTAGGAGAGGCACCAGCCGTGATGCTATCAGCTCCTCTGACAAGCCAGCCACCCTGTCCAGCAGGAATCTGCATTCCAGGAGACAGCAATTAGTATCAAGGCAGCCTTCCATGCATTTATGCCTGTTTCCCTTAATATCATCTTCCCCTTTTTGTGTCTGACTGTTCCAGAGTCAGTGTCCCACTGCAGCTTCTCCCTCTGTCTGCACTCTGACCTACAGAGAGAAGCCTCTGCTCCTGCTGCCTGAGGCAAAGACAGCACAAGCCAGGAGCCAGAACCACATCCTGTAAAACCCTACACCCGGATCATGGGCTGGCACAAGCACACCCAGCTGGCACAGGAAGCTGCTGGGGCATCAAACTGCCTCAGAGCTGGCATCTCCCAAGAAGAGCTACAGTCAAAACTGCAGCAGGGAGTTTTCTTCTCACTCCACACCCTGGCCCATTAC
Organism: Toxostoma redivivum; assembly: GCA_013397375.1. Lineage (NCBI taxonomy): Eukaryota > Metazoa > Chordata > Aves > Passeriformes > Mimidae > Toxostoma > Toxostoma redivivum. The sequence continues at coordinate 181,362 of VXBI01004301.1, forward strand.
AAGGACTTTCCTGCTGCTTTGGAAAAGGATGTTCTACCTACCACACAAGGGAAGTTTCCCTTCCACAAAGGGAATCCCATTTTGAAACCACTTCCATCTAATGAGGCCATCAGAGTACTGATTGGGTTTATCAGAGTTTAATTTTGTGCAACTGCTCTTGTCAGTCAGATGTTCATTTTTAAAATATTAATTATCAGTTACTACTTTTTCTCTGTGGTTAGAGACCAAGAGAAGGGTGCACATGCTGTGAAAACCCCTCTGCCTGATAAAAGGCACTCCCCTCTCTTCAAGCAAAGTGTTCATCCCCTCCCTCAGTAAACACTGCTGACACAGAGATAGTGAGAACCACTCTGACCGTTCCTGCTAAGGATCCCCATTCTCCTCTTACTTCCTCCACTTACGCCTCAAACTAATGAAAAATAACATGTATAAAACAGGCAGAAAAATAGCTCTGTGAGAACACCAAGGCTCTTTTATATAGAAAAAGAAAAATTAAGCTTCTCCCCTTTTCAGGCCTAGATAATACCATGATTATACAGAAGATTCCCTGACTGGAAAATTCTTGCGGACCACAACAGTGGGATTTTCTGCAAGATGTTCCACTACTGCAGCCAAGACATCCATTACAGGCAGCAGCTTTACTCTTGGCACCATGTGATTAATTCACCCAACAAGTCTTACTGCAAACTCTCTCATTGGCAGCTGCATCACTCTGGAGGCTGGGGAGCATCAGGATGATGCAGAGCCCAGCAGGGACTGCTCCTCCCAAACACCAAACCAGTCACAAGGAATTGGGAAACAAGAGATGAAGAGTTTCCTCTTTGATAGGACTCTTAACTTTGGCTGGAGTACCCAAAGTGTTACAGAGTGAACAGTGTTCTGCCAAAGCCACCAAATCTGCCACCTGAGGAAGTACTTCTGGCCAGGAGCCTTCTCCAGGCCTCCCACAATCCATCTGCAGAATGCTTTATCATTCTGAAATAAGAAACTTCCACATTTCACTTACTTGAAAAATTCAGTTTTCTCCTCCTCAGACTTCAGTGTTAAGGTCTTCAGAAAATTCACAACTTCCAGAAAATCATTCCTAAGAACAAAACCAAAAGCTGTCAAATGCAATCCTTATTGATGCTTAAACCACCCACGGTGAAGAGACTGCAAGCCCCCACCATTCCTTTAGCAGAGAGAATGAGACAGAGGAGCCCAGGTCAAATGCTGGTGGATCAAGAGTGCCAGCAAGGAGGTGACACCTGAAGGCTGCTGCTCAGCACCTCTTTGGGAGGGCTGGAAACTCCTCCTTAGTTTAAGGAGCCTCTTTGTCAAAGATCCCTGTAAGAGACAGGGATTCAGCCTGCACTCCCATCCCACCTTCACAAAACTGATGCTTTGCAAGACAGAAATAAGCAGTATCAAGACCAAGGCCTGATATTCCTGTCCTCACCTGAAGAACTCGTGAGACAGTAAGCTGGACAGTGGTGGGCGACACTTTGGGTCTGGGTGCAGCAGTGTACAGTGCAAGGTTTGCTGAAAGCTGGAGAGAATATCTGCTGAAACTGAAATCCAGAGCACCTACAGTTAGAGTTCTCTCTCCACACTGAACAAGGTATGTTCAGGAGTCCTCCACCCCTCCTCCACCCCCCAAAAAAACCTTACTTTTAGCTCTAATTGATACCAAAAGTGCAAAAGGAAGGGGAAAACAGCATTTCCATTTATCTACCCAACCTGCCTGGCTACTGGGCCTCCAAGGAGTGCTACTGTTCTCCCAAGAAACTTCCTGCTGCCTCTCTGCTGGAAGTGGCAGCCCCTGCTCAGCTGTGCCACTCAAGACCCACGTGCCACATCCACAACCCTTGGTAGGACCAGAGCAGGTTTGGGAGTGCTCGTGTCACACAGGCTGGTGACCTCCAGTCACATCTGACCACATCCCCACAGGAAAAGGGGAACACAGGACAAGCCAAGGTCTGCAAACAAGGAACAACACTGGCCACTGAGCCCACAACACTCCTGCCAGCTGCAGCAAAAGGTGAAATGTTCAGCCACACAAGGAATGAACCACAGGGCCTGTCACCAGCAAAACAAACCAGTGTCATTCTCACCCTGATCATTGAGAACTGCCAGGAGATTCTCAACTGTTGTCCCAAATGCGTAGGCATCCCTCGCATGCCCGTAGCTGCTGGGCAGGATTTTGAAGTCTGCAGACTGAAAACAAAACAAAACAAAAAAACCCCAGCAAAGCAGGAGCTTATGAAACATGTGGTGTTTTCCATAAGTCTTTATTCCCACTCCCCAGCATATACACTCTCCAGTTCTTTTTATAGCACCAAAGCTCCACTGTGTACCCTACAAGTAGAATATTATGCTAAAAAAACCTCCACTGGGGAATTTATAACCCAAAGGAGCAACTCCATGATGATGGAACAACTCCCCAGTGAATGCATGCAGTCAACAGCTTTCAGCATTTCTATGGAAACAGGCAGTAATTAGAGAGCAGAAGCGTGCTCCTTCAGCACAAGCAGCTCCAAGGATTCTCAACAGCTAGGAAGTGAATAACAGGTAGGGAAAAGGCTGTGGTGAGTTATGCAACCATGGCACCACAGTGATCTGGGTAATCTCAGCAACTACTCTGTGATTATTGCAAAACTTTGGTGGTTTGGAAGCAACACAAAGCATTTGAAAAGTAGCATTACCTGTGCCCAACACCATTCCCAAACCAGGGATGGGACAGAGGAGGGACAAAAGGAACAGAGGAAACCTCAGATATTATCCAAGAGCCACTTCCATGCCATTTAGGTGTGAGGAAATAGAATATGAATGCAAAAACATTTCCTGCCCATCGTGTTTTTCTTGGCTGGCAGCAGGAAGCTCCCTGAGCCGTCACTCACCATCTCCTCGCAGGGGATGCACGCCTGGTCTCGCACCGACTTCACGTGGCAGAGGAACTGCAAGGACAAGAGGGGGCCACGAGCTGCCTCCACGTCCCCTCCGTGCCAGGCAGAGAGCAGGCTGTGCCCATGGGCCAGGGCTGGCAGCAGCTGTGCCCCTGCCCCTTCTGCTGGCACCCAGGGCAGGCTGTGCCTGCTGCTGCAATGACCCTGCACACAGGCAGCAGAGATTAAAACAGCAATTGTTCTTTCTGCTACCAAGCAGTGAAAATGCCACCAGCACAAGCTAAGGAGGCATTTAAATTATTTTCCTTAATGACTTGTTTCAACCTGAATCTTCCTGCTCTTTTTTCTATTTTTGTAGCAGTCTAGAAAGTCAAAGATTTCTCACTCCAGCCAGCTACTTGAAAAGTAGCTGCATTTTGGCTAATGGAAAATTAATTTGTGTGGACATTCTAGTTTATAGTTATGGTGTCCTTAGAGCAAAGATTCAGGACAGAGCTGGAAGTGAGCCAACACATTTAATAGCAAATCCAGCTAAGTGGAAGGCCTTGGGCCTTCACATCCAGAGATGGCCAGATTCCATAGGCCAGGAATCCTCCCCTGGGCATCCAGGGTGCACTTGGCTTGGCTCTTACCTCTGGGGTGGCTTCACTGAATTTACAGACTGTTTCCATTCCTCCCAGCTTCCAGTGCCCATCCTCACTCACAAACACGGATGACAAACAGACGTTGTTATGCGTTAGGTTTCCCTAAAACATAAAAACCAAAAAAAGGGTAACTGACCTGGGGATAGATGAAGATGTAAAAATTTAATCAGCACTAATTAGGTGCTGCAGGAGGCTGAGGGAAAGCTGCCAAAAAAGCACACAGTTCCTCTGGGATTTTGTAGGTGACCAGCAGGTGCCAGGCAGGAGGGCCAGGGTTTTAGAGCAGACAAAGCCCTAATTGTCACAGCCCCTGCAATGGAACTGTAAATCCAGGAAAGTTCTCCAGCTGTGAACACAAAACCCCAGAGCCACAGTCTGAGCTGGGATTTCCCTGCAGTCCTGGGCAAACACACAGTGCCCAGGCAGGGCAGCAGTGACACCAATCTCTGGCATGGGCCAACAGCTGTAAACAAACACCAAGGCCAAGCAATCCCATTTCTCTAAAGCAAGAAGGACTACAAGCAGATCCATGAACTGTGAACTGCTTGTTCCCTCATTTCCACAACATTTTCAATTACCCTTCCTCCTCCAAAGCAGCTAAGTTTAGCAGTTTCAGCCCACAAGCACCGTGGGGCAGGTGTCTGTCTTTTTGGGAGGAACCAGCAATGAGTCACCCAGACAAGCCCAGGTACAACGCTCTCCTGTCACATTTCCTCCATCGCCCACCAGAGCCTGATGCTGCTGCCAGGGGTACCTACCCTGTCATGGAGGAAGATGAGTGCCAGCAACACATCGTAGATCCCTGCACAGATTTCTGCAGCAGAGAGCGTCTCCAGGACGATCTCCAAGGGCTTCACCCGCTCTGTCACCAGGTGGATCCCGTTTGCTTCCACAGTGCAGGACAGGAAGCGCAGAAGGCAAGGGTGGCGCAAGGTTTTCAGGTGCTTCCAGAAACAAAGGTGTCTGTTAGACCTCTTCTGAGGCATCTCCTCCAGAGCAGAGCTTAGTCCTGCCCCCTTTGCCATGTTTCCTCATGGAATTCAGACAGCCCATCCCTGCTTCTCACCAAGCACCCAGCAAACTTCCTCACACTGCACAATTTTTATAATACATTGAAACAGAATCATAGAACAGTCTGGGTTGGAAGGACCTTAAAGACCATCTTGTTCCATCCCCCTCCCATGGGCAAGGACACCTTCCACTATCCCACGTTGCTCCAAGCCCTGCCCAGTCTGGCCTTGACACTTTCAAGGATCCAGGGGCAGCCACAGCTTCTCTGGGCACCCTGTGCAGGGCCTCACCACCCTCACAGAGAAGAATTTCTTCCCGATATCCAATCTAAACCTACTCTCTCTCAGTCTGAAGCCATTTCCCCTTGTTCTTTCACTACATGTTCTTGTCTCTCCATCTGTCCTGTAAGCTCCCTGCTGGCACTGGATGGAGAAAAATCTTACACAGAATAGTCTTACTCATAATAAATATGGTATTTTGGGTGGGATTCACCCAAGAAAGACCCTGACTTGCATCTGCAGGAGGAGGCAGCACCCTGCAAAGGCAGGCAGGTACTGCAGCACGCCATGAACTCTGCAGCCACCAACCTCCTTCTGCCCCATGGCCAGGTTGGCTTCCACCTTTTCTCCTGCCCTCTCTCTCAAGGGTTTGGCCCCTGTTAACTGATTTCCAAAAGGAGGGACAGCTGTGGAGCGTGTGGCAGGCACAGTGCAGTACCTTGGCAGCTTTATTGACCTTCTCCTCGTTCTCCCGCTTGTACACGAACACGGAGGCGAGTTTGCCATCCTGGAGCACGGCCGGGTAGAGGGTGTGGCCAGTGGGCAGCGTGAAGGGCGGCTCCTCCAGGGTGTAGCTCTTCAAAGCACTGTTCTCCGAGCCCATCCCTCGTAGAAGTCTCCTCCCCACCACAAACAGGCTCTGGCTGAAGGAGGAGTTTCTTTGGACAGATTTAGTTCCAGCAGGCGCTGTCCAGTTCACATTCAGAGCATTTTCTGCAAAGCACAAAACAGCCATGGAGAATCTCCTGTCAGCATCCTCTCTTTGAGTTAAAGGATAAGAATAAAATCCCCAAAGTTTACTTTGTAAAGGAAACCCAGTGTCCACAAAAGGGTTTGGATCAGCAGCTCTCACAGCAGGGCTTGGACTGCACTGGCACCTGTGTCAGCACCAGTACCAGCTCTGAGCCAGTGCAGCACCCACAGCCGATCCCAGACCCGGCTGCCAAGCTGAGAGCCACCCAAAGCAGGATCCACCAACACCCCCAGGCACACAGACACCCACTCCAAGGGTCTGACTGACACTGAGCACAGACTGCAGTTAGGAAGTGTCACTGCCACTCCACGAGGAGCCTCTGCCCTTAAAAACACCACTCCTCAATTCCCCAAGCCAGAGTAGATTTCAGTAAAGGAGGAAGGATTACAGGATGGATTTCAGGAGGAGGTTACCTATAGTCGGGTACCCTCTTCCAGCAGCATGTTTTCCCCCTTGATTACCTTCCCTCCATGTGACAAATATTCCTTCTGCCTGCCAACCCTTCCTTCCTCCCACAGCCCATCAGGAAGAGGCTGACACAGATTTCTGTGCCGTTTCCTCACACACAAAACCGGTAAAACAAACACACTGATTGCAGAGGCTCTTTTGCAAAACACTGACCCAGCACATGCTCTGTCATCAGGCTTGTGATCACGGGCCCCGGGCAAGACCTGAACCTGTCTGCACACACAAGTCAGCAAACTTTCATCAGGAATCAGAGGCCCGTGCCACGGCCTCCCCACCCAGGAAAAGTGGGAGGAAATTGCCCATTCCCAAATTTTTTTTTTTTCTTTTTGCAAATGGAGAATTGCTGTATTGCAGCTGTTTCCAGCCATGACCTGAGGCTTCAGGAAGGCAACAACACAGGAGTCTCCCAGCTCCCCAGCAGAGCTGTTCCACCAAAGCTGCTGCTCTGGTCCCTCACCTGTGTCTCCAGTTAGGTCTCCACAAGCCCTGAAGTCAGGAGTGCTCAGGGCCTTTGGAAGGAGAGCTGGTCTGTTACAGCTTCCTGGCTCCTTTAACCCTCCAGAGGGTGCAACAACCCCTGCAGCCTGAAGTGCGGGGGAGAGGGGCTTTTAGTTCAGTTTTTGTGTTCTGATCCACCTAAAATCTAAACTGAATTGTCTACAGAACTTGCAGCTTCCTCATTGTCCCCCCTCTGGTGTCAGGCATGGATCTGCACCTTTTCAACACTGATTCCTTAAAGGAGACCTTTAAGACATAAAGGGAAAGTTAAAGAAATCTAAGCTGCAGCTTCCCAGCACTACACAGAGGGACTGACAGGTGAAAAGGAAACACAATGCAACAACAGCACACGTCTCTAAACTGGATTTTTTTGGGGGAACTCCCTGGCACAAAAGCATTCATGCTGCCCCCAAACAATATTCTCCTCTCCAGCCAGAACCTGAGAGCTCTGCCCTGGCTACCCCAGGTTATCCCTCCTCACCTTATCCTGCCTCACCAGGCACCAGCTGCTGCTCCTAGGCACACCCAATGCATTTCTCTGCACTCTGCTCTTCCCGGCTGTGCCTCATTTAGTTGTTCTACCTCCATCATTTCTCACTCTGGACACCTGAAAGTATCCGGGCTGATCTGATGTCTCAGGTTCCTCCAAATGGACATATTTGGCTTCAGAGACACAGTTCAGGAACAGAATCATAGAATGGTTTGGGCTGGAAGGGACTTGAAAAGCTCACCCCATTCCCCTATCCCAGCCTGCTCCAAGCCCTGTCCAACCTGCCCAGAACACTTCCAAGGATCCAGGGGCAGCCACAGCTTCTCTGGGCACCCCGTGCCACGGCCTCCCCACCCTCACAGGGAAGAATTTATTCCACACACCTCACCTAATTTTACCCAGGTTTAATTTGCAGCCATTCCCCCCTTGTCCTGTCACATTTCCTGATGAAGAGTCTCTCTCCAGCTTCCCTGTAGCCCCTCCAGATACTGGAAGGCTGCTCCATGCAACCTTCTCCAGGCAGAACAACCCCAACTCTACCAGCCACAAGGGGAGATGCCCCAGTCCCCTTATCAACCTCATGGGTTCCTCTGGACTTGCTCCAACAGTTCCACGTCCTTCTCATGTTGAATACTGTAACAACACAGTCATCCTCATGCCTGTGATCCACCTGAGATCCAGCTGCAGACACACCTCCCCTCTCCAGGGCAGCTCCTCTCAGGAGGCACCCAGCAACTCTCAGGATCAAACACGGAGCAGCCTGGCACCCCGAGCTTTCCAGATGTTTTTATGGCTATTGAAACTCCAGCTGGCAAAAGCATCTGCAAAGGTCTATGCCCAGGTGCGGCTCTCCAGAGCCAAAACAAACCATTACTCACGCAACTGTGAGTTAAGAGCATTAACCCTTTTGTATCCTTATTTTCAACACATTGTAAACATGAACGTCAGGCGAAACACACACACCACCCAGGGACAGACGGGAGTCCGGCAGGGAAAGCCAGAGAGATTGGTAGTTAAGGACAATGCGGATTTGCTACCAAAAAGAGGTGGAATTTCCACGTAGCTTCCTTGCGGAGTGACTGACGGCCACGCACAGGGCATTCACCTGGAACACGCCGAGCCCTGGCGCTCCACAGCTCAGAGAAAGGCAATTCCNTGGCCCCGCCGGGCCGGGGGTGCCGGTGCCGCTGGGCCCCACCGGCCGCTCCGTCCGCCCGTCCGTCTGTCTGTCCTTCCGCCCGGCCGGCCCGGCAGCGCCGCCAGCCTCGCGCGCCCCCTGCCGCCCGGCGGCCGCAGCGCCCTCAGCCGCCCAGCGCCCGCCGCCATCTTGGGCGGGGGCGGGGCCCCCGGCACCCGCAGAGTCAGGCGAGGCCGGAAGGAACGTCCGGGATCATTCCAGCCAGCAGTGCCGCTGGAACCGCTGAACCGCATCACCCAGCGCCTCCTGAACACCTCCGGATGGTGACTCCAACACCTGTTCCAATGCCTGGCCACCCTGACAGTGATTTTCCTTTTTTCTTTCTTTTTTTTTTTCTGATACCGAATCTGCATCTCCCCAGTCTCAGCTGGGCCATTTCCTCCTATTCTGTCACTGCAAGCCCCGCAGAGGAGGCACCTCCTGCCCGGGGCCTTCTCCAAGCTCATCGCCCCCAGCTCCGCAGCCGCTGTTCACGGGATGTTTTGTTGTTCACGAGCCTGATTGCCTTTCTTTGGACACGCTGCTGCCCCACAGCCTTTTTTTTAAAGGCCTTTTTAAACATCCTTGCCCTCCCCGTGCCCCGCTCAGGCCTGCCTGCAGCCTCGGAGNCTGCAGACACACCTCCCCTCTCCAGGGCAGCTCCTCTCAGGAGGCACCCAGCAACTCTCAGGATCAAACACGGAGCAGCCTGGCACCCCGAGCTTTCCAGATGTTTTTATGGCTATTGAAACTCCAGCTGGCAAAAGCATCTGCAAAGGTCTATGCCCAGGTGCGGCTCTCCAGAGCCAAAACAAACCATTACTCACGCAACTGTGAGTTAAGAGCATTAACCCTTTTGTATCCTTATTTTCAACACATTGTAAACATGAACGTCAGGCGAAACACACACACCACCCAGGGACAGACGGGAGTCCGGCAGGGAAAGCCAGAGAGATTGGTAGTTAAGGACAATGCGGATTTGCTACCAAAAAGAGGTGGAATTTCCACGTAGCTTCCTTGCGGAGTGACTGACGGCCACGCACAGGGCATTCACCTGGAACACGCCGAGCCCTGGCGCTCCACAGCTCAGAGAAAGGCAATTCCCGGCTCTCCAGGCGCCCTGCCCGCCACCTCCCCCCCAGCAGAGCCTCCTGGAAGTGCTGTCGGCGCTGCCGGGGGCTTTGCTCCCAAAGGCAGAGCTCTCCCATCGTGACACGTCCAGGTGCCCGCCCGGCACCCTGCACAGGCAGACCCTCGCAGGCAGGTGCGCGATCCGCAGCTCCGGGGAAGGCAGCGCGGTCCTACCGCACTCCACAAGGCCGCTCCGAGCCTGGGCACCGGGCAGAGCGTGGTTTTAACACCCGGGCTCCCGGAGCAGCAGAGCCAGAGCCGCCCCTCGGGAGCTCTGCCCGGGAGCTGCAGCCCGCGGGTCACACCCGGCCGGGGGGCGGCAGCGCCACCGCGTCCCCAGCGGGGCTGCCGGGGCCCGGCCCGNTTTCCTTTTTTCTTTCTTTTTTTTTTTCTGATACCGAATCTGCATCTCCCCAGTCTCAGCTGGGCCATTTCCTCCTATTCTGTCACTGCAAGCCCCGCAGAGGAGGCACCTCCTGCCCGGGGCCTTCTCCAAGCTCATCGCCCCCAGCTCCGCAGCCGCTGTTCACGGGATGTTTTGTTGTTCACGAGCCTGATTGCCTTTCTTTGGACACGCTGCTGCCCCACAGCCTTTTTTTTAAAGGCCTTTTTAAACATCCTTGCCCTCCCCGTGCCCCGCTCAGGCCTGCCTGCAGCCTCGGAGCGAGGCAGGTGGTCTGACAGTCCCGCGTGAGGGGATCCATTTAATGCCATTAAAACTAATTGCTCTCCGTGCTGCGGCCTAAAGCGACTCCGGGGAGAGATTGCACTCACTCCAAATGTGAGTGTTTTGGACGGCGGAGCGAAGGTTGAAAGGAGCGGCTCCAGAGCGGTGGGAGGTCTGGGCTTTTCACACGCTGTGCTCACATCGCCCGTGTTATTCCAGCTTCCTGCAGCGCCAGCCCGTCAGGATGTGGTTTGCTCAGTCACTCTGAACGGCAGCACAGCCCAGCCCCGTGGCCTCGTCTAGACGCGAGTTTAATGGCCAGGGCAGAGTGTTTAACACAGGTGGTCTGAGCTGTGCGAGCGCCTTGGCTTTCTGTAGTAACTCAGCTCCACAAGTTGAACCTGCGCTGAGTTTGGTGCTGTCAAATCCAGCACGAACTGCGTATGGTGTGTTCTTTAGCTCTGCCTCTTCCATTTCTAGGGAAGCCTTCCAGTGCTTGGACAGACACAGGTCTGCTGGACAGTGCCTCATCAATGCCAGAATCTCCTTCAGCACAGCTAAAGCTCTGCTCTCTGGATAGCAAAAGGGATTCCAGTCTCAGCTCCACACCCAAACCCCGCTCAGCTGAACCTCACCAACTATTCAGGCAAACGAGGAGAGAGGATTTCTCCTGTGACTGTGCATGGGGAGGGCTGTAAGGTGGCACGTCAGGGTTAACATCCCCATGCTAGGAGGAGTCTGCTCCTCTGTCAGGATATGCTGGATGATCTGGGGCTTTTTAAAAAAAGAAATATGATGGGAGGAGCAAGGTGCAGGAAAGTAAAATAGGTCACAGATAGTATGACATATGTAGTACATCACACATTACAGGGTCATATAATGCACACGGGAACAGAAACTATATGAAGTTGCAGTACACTTCTGTCAAAAGCAGGAATGATCGAGTCTCTGGCCCAAATGAGACAGACACCCAGAAAGATCCTGGCCCCAGAATGCAAACTAAGGGGAACTCTGAACATTAGTCACCAGTTTATTCAAGGAGCCAAATGTGAGTTTGTATGTCCTGTGTATGTGGCAGGGCAAAGGCAGAAGGTCAGAAGCTGTGAATAACTGGAGGTAAAGATAAAAACTTAATAAGCAACAACTGATTTCTACTCAGCCCTTGGCTCCAGCTTCAGGCTGTGGTGTGATTCATGTGGCTGTCAGGAAGAAAAAGCAAACTTTGGCTGTTCTGCACCATTTCTGGTGTGTTTCCTTTGCTGGGCTCTCCCTGTGGAGCAGCATTCCTTCCCTTTACCTGCTTTTCTCAAGTGATTCCATTGTTCCACACAGGCTGAAGTGGCACTGAGGGGTGCGTCCTGCTCAGGCCCCTGTCACCAGGTGCTGCACAAAACCCCAGCTGGGCTTCTGCCCCCAAACTTCACCCTTTGCCTTTCCTAATCACAGCACACGTGAGCTCCTCCAGAGAACAATCCAGGATTAGGGAGATGTGAACCCCTCTCCTTGTCTTCAAGGGCTGAGGGAAAAGCTAGAACCAGTAGGATTACAGAGCTCCTAGCCTCATTAGGATTGGAACTGGTTCTTTAATTTAGCTGGGCAATAAAAGATTGGCATAGAGGACAGCTGGTGATTGTAGATGGGGATGGAGCAAAAATCATTTCAGTAGAGTAGAGCATTTAAGGTCTAAGGGGACAGCTGAGGAGCACTGCCTGAGAATCCCAGAATGGTTTGGGTTGGAAGGGACCTTAAAGCTCATCTCAGTTCAACCCTGGCCCCGTCCAGCCTGGTCTTGAACATCCCCAGGGATGGGGCAGCCACAGCTCCAGCCTGTCCAGCACACTGGTGCAGGATCTCAGTAGTGCAGGGATGTTCCTCAGCTCAGCTCTCCCAGGCCAGGAAAAGGCACAAGGAGCAAAGGCTGCAATGGTGCTCCCAGCTGATGCTTCTCCAGTGCTGCCCCACTCCTGCATGGCCATGTAAATTAACAACTACAGCACAGCAAATTTGCTTCCAGTGGTATTTCTCAATTTCTTAATAAACAGAAGCAGGTTTCTTTTTTTTTTTTTTAGGGGGCAGGGACCCCAGCATATTTTTTCCAGCTTTGGAAAAGCCCATGTTTTTATTCAAGTGGGTGTCCAGATCAAGTGGCTGCAAATACCACCTTATGACTGTGAAATACCTGCAGGGGAGTGCAGTCCTCCTCTGTCTGTGCAGCTCCAACATCTCCCTTAGCACCTCAGAGCTCTTTCAGAAAACCCCAAAACCTTAACGCGAAAGAAAAAATGAGCAGATCACAAGAGCTTCAAGGGTGACATGAATTGCACCAGAAAGCAATTTGTGTATTTCATGGGTTCTGAGGATGGTCACAGAAGGAATGGAGGTTGTCACCATTCTCAGCCTCTGGCCATGGTGCGTGGACAGCTGAGTTTATCAGTGCTGCACTGCAGGAACTCCATTACAGAACCTGCCAGAGGGGCCCAGAATCTCCTGTATCTAAACAGGACCTGTCCTGCTTATTCCAGAGGAAGATACATCTTGTTCCTGTTTCATTTAATCCAGAGTGGACAAAATTAAACAGGATCATGGCAGTCTGATTTCAGAATGAAATGCACATGTTAAACTGTTAGCAGACAGTTCCACAACCCCCTGGATATTTGAAGGACCTTGAATCAGGTCCTCCAGGAGCTCTGAGGGAGGAGAATATTTGTTTACTCTTGCTTTCCCCCACCCTGTTGCCCTGGAAAGCTCCTAAGTACTGGTGTAGTACAAATAATAATTGAACACAAGATCTTAGGCAGCTGCATGGAGCAGATTGCTCCTAGAAATGAGCCCGTCCATCTGCACAAAGCCTCTCTAATAGCTACCAGACGTAGGAGCTTCTCAGCCATTGCTTATTTCATCGTGCTATTAACTTTACAGCCTAATTATATCTAAAACACTTGCCCAACCAAACTCATTAATTAATTAGCAGCAGGCTGGGAAAGAGGATACTCCTAGGATGGTTTGGGATTGCTGCTGTAGGGAAGGAAAAGAGGAGCTCTACAAAGCCAGGGAGAGAAACTAGGAAAAAATAAAAAAGAGTACAAAAGTTGCAGAAGTTGCTAGAAGAAAGCAGATCCCTCCTTGCCCTGTTTTGTGCAGGGTAAGTTCAGTACCCAGGGACTGCATCCATAAAATACAGATAATTAAACAGGTCAGACTTTCCCGTCTTCCTTTGACACCCACAGGAAATGTGATGTAGATTGAAAAGTCTATGTGCTCCTATCTTCTGGCTCAAGAACTGTAATTAAAGGGAAAATCAGCCTCTCTCCTGCCTTGAGAGTGCAGTGGCACAGCTGGTTTTCATCTTGGCGAGCAGGCTCTGTCCTCAGGCTACCAAGTGCTGAGTAATTTTTACCAAGCTCTGTTTGCAGATAAATGATGTTCTCTTAGCTGCTGCCAGGCAAAGCTACAAATACTTGATCTTTTATTCTTTTCCCATAAACTCCTAACATTGAATACTAAAAATGCAGCCAGAGATTTTTCCACTGCCATTTATTCTCAGCATGGTCACAACTGTATTACAATTACAGACACCCACCCTTCACTGGAGCTCCACTGCAGCTCCTCGTTAACCTGAAGCTTCCAATTAAAGGCTCCTTCAGTTTCATTGATAGTTTGCATATCCTCCAAGGACCCACTCCATTTGGTTTTTCCCCCAAAACACATTCCATGAGAAGGGCAACTGCTTTAAATAACTTTACACTAATTTTTGGAAAAGCCTGACAAGCGAGTGCCAGTCTCAAAAGAAAAGCCTGAGTGTGCAATTTGGGTAATTTCTCTCACAGCTATAACTATAAAAATATCTGAAAGCTTTTGACTAAACGTGGCACAACCTCTGGGCAAATCCAGTGTGGGCTCAGAACAAAGGAAAGAATCTAGAAAGGTACAACACTGGAAACCTATTAGTGTAGTTCAAGTTTTCTGCCTTGTTTCTTAGTGAGATTTTACCTAAGAAATTAGCCCAAAATAGTAGAGAAAATAATTTTAAAAATACTACTTAATCTTGGCTGTTCTTCCACCTACCTCCAGTGAGTGAAGCCCTAAACAAGAAGCCAGCACAGGGAGAAGGCTGAAAATTGCTATGAAATACCATGGCTAATTTTAGACTCGTTTCCAGTCATGCAGCTTGAAACACAGGGAGTAATGGTGCTCATAAAAGCACTTGCACACTTTGTAAAGATAACACAGAGTTTCAAAACAATTTTTATTTCAAAGGTATTTTTGAAATATAAGACTAAGAGTTTGTCAGATTCCCCAAACAATCCCATGCCTTTGAAGATCACCTTCCCAGCACAGAGCCCAGTCTTATGGAATTCCTGGTGACTGGGTTTGTAGGATCAGCCCCTGATGCAAGTCAACTTTCTGTTTAAGCCATAAAGGAGGGAAGAAGAAGGAGAAGAGCAAATCTGCAAATCAGTAGGCATTAACAAAAGAAAAAGGATGAGGTAGAAATAACTTGTCTTTTAAAAAGTGAAAATTTGAACTGCTGCCTTGGTAGCTGTGGCAGAGAGGGCATTACCATCCCTGTCTTTTGTCTGTTACAGTGAGCATGCACAGCTGAAGATCAGCTTTAGCCTGAATTCTGTTTGCAGGTTGTTTCAAAACATGACATAAAACAATCACCACACTGTGAGTCCAGCGTGAGGGGTCCTGGCCTGACTCTGCTGCTCACTGATCCCTGCTTAGACCCAGCTTAAACCCCAGAAACAAGCAGGACAGCATGGATTTGTGCTTCCAGACAGGGAAGCTGGGGTAAAGGCTCTGCCTCTGGATTCTGAACCAAGGTACAGTGTTTCTTGCTCTTGCTGGCCCTCAGCATGGATGTGGCTGTCTTCTCTCAGCCCACAGAACTCTTTTTAAATGCTAGGCTAAAAGTATTCTGTTGTGTAGTTTCTAATTGTAAGTGTTTTCAAGCATTTAAAATAGACTGTAAATGTCTGAAGCTGCAGGGGAGTGAATCTGTGCCATCTTTCCATTATTAAAGTGCTCAGACCCAGGACTGGACTTTGGTCCAAACTATGTGTCAGGGCAGTGCCAGGAGATGCTGAGGCTTAGTGGTGTGACTGAAATGTGAGAGGGAACCAGTCCATGTTAAACACACTGCACATGGAGCACTCTTCTTAAGTGCCTTGTAAAACACACAAAACATTGGTTAGAAATACATTCACCACTGCTGACCACACAGGTTTTTATATTTAATAGAAATTAAATTAGTAGCTTAATATACATAATGTGACACTTTCCAGTCCAGTAGTTTCCAATTCCTGCTTTCAAGTCACAGTTACTGTACAAAAATAAAAACAACAAAGAGCAACCAAAGAGTAAACACCATCACTAACACACCGGACCCAGAAAGGCTAAATTTCTGTGGAGCTACACATGCCAAAGGATACAGGGAGCTGGAGCCATGGTGGTGCAGTCATGCAGGAGCAGGGCAGGGTGAGCTGGCAGGGTGAGCTGGCAGGGCGAGCTGGCAGGGAGACAAAATTACCGTAGCTGTAGTAGAAGGGCTCGTCCGGCCGGTAGCCGTAGGCGGTCGCCGGGCGCCCGGGAACCCCGGTGCTCTGACCAAACCCATCCACTCCAATGCTGCAAGAAACAAAGAGACAAACTCCAGGGGCTTGTATGGTATGGAAGGGACACCAGTGCTGGGTGCTTCAGCTTCTCCTGCTGATGCCTTTTTGAGCTTACCTGAAAACAGAGGTCAGACAAAATTAAGGGAATAAAAAGTGGTTTGTTTATTAAAGGGCCCTCAGGTACATTTGGGCAGACAAATCCCCCCAGGGGCTACACCCCAGTCACAAGTTTTCACACTTTTATAAGCTTGGTCCATTTGCATATTGGGGGTCAATCTTCCAATTACAGCTTCAGGTAATGAATCCATTTAGCCCCAGTTTGCTCCCCCCAACTCACTTCTGTTTCCATCTCGCAGGGCCTGAGGCAGTGAGGTGTCCTTGATTCCAGGCCTGGAGAGGAATTGTTGTGTCTGATCAAAATGAGAGAACAGTAACACTGTATATGGAGTTCGGTTACACACTCAAGAACTGCAGGATTGCAAATATATGAGAAATATACAAGCTAAAATCCTAAGGCATCACTGCCACAGAGACAGTTTTGTAAGGAAGCTTTGCCAGCCGTGTTCCCCTCCTGGACACCGCTTCCCTGGTGGGAAAAGAAATGGTGCAGAGACACCAGTGCAACTCCAGTCAGGGAAAGGCTTTCAGGTCCAAGAGGAATCCCAGGAGAGCCAAAGTCTTCCCTTCCCACCCTTCACAGATTTACTGGACAAGCACTTTACTTCCATCACTCAGTGTCTCCCTAACATTGAAGTTACCCTGTCCTTCAGGCTTCTGGCAAAACCTGTTGTAACCCTGCCCTACACAGCACCTGAAGAGTGTCATTCCCTACCTTCAGGGAATTTCTGAGGTGATTGGAGAACACCACTGAAAGTGAGAATATCTGGTAACAGATGGTGCTTCTGGTGGGATACAAGACCAGCAGCCAAATGGCAGAAGGAATTAATCACATACTGAAAAACTATGTACTAATGAGACAGAGTAATTATTTTTTCATGCAAAACAGCATCTTTTACACCTAAAATGTCCCACAACAATGAGTCAGATACTAAAACACAAGAACTGCATAGGGAAAAGTGGCACATATTTCATACTCAACAATAGCTCATGCAGGAGGTAGAGGAAAAATGAGCATTGCCTAAGACACTGGATTACTGCCTATTCATAGCTATGTCACTTCTTAGCTTCCACTTCAGTAGGGGGACAAATGGAAAAGGATCCTGATTTATTGTCTGACTAAAGATGCATTGAAAGGAGCTGAACTTCCCCTCTGAAGACTGTCAAAACACAAAGAACCAAAGTGCTTTTGGAGTGGGGAAAAGCTGAAGCTCATTACTGCCAATTATCCATATGGAACATGGGTTATGCAACAGTCAAGGCTGGGAAAGAACGACCCCTGCAGAAGATGTACAATGGGTGGGCCCCAGGCCCTGGCTCTGCAAGGAGCTGGCACTGCTGAATTGGTTGGGCTGAAAGGGCTCAGCTGCACAGGGGGGACCATGTCCATCACTGTCCTCACAAAGGCACTCTCCTTGGATTGGATCTCAGTGAGGTCCTAGGAAAGGATCCCTAGTGTCTGGTTTCTCAGAAAATGAGTTCACTCAGGGATATCCTGATAGTCGGGAGAAGGTGGAGGGTCTGAGGCTGAGATTTGTTCTCTGAGATAGAAGGGACAATCAACAGCCAAGCGGCAGAGAAAAAAAAATTTAAAAATCACTGTTTTCCTTGGATGTATCTTGAGAAATGCTGTGTCCTGAAAGTGCTTTGTATTTCCCCATCTGCCCGCGTGTATCTGAATTGGCCACACCCATCTCCTAACTCCTGCACAGCGCCATCAGCCCGACCTTGCAGGCTGCTCAGCCCTTCAGCACAGCAGAGAGCAGCAGAGAGGCCCTGGGGTATCCTGCAGTGGTGCAAAGCTCTGTGAATACATTCCTCTGGCCACCCATTCCTTCCTGTATCCACTCCAAAGTCCTCTTCCCCTTTTCCAAGCCCATTAGGAAATGAGCTGGTGACCTCTGAGGCACCTTCCCCAGATGTCTCCTTTGTACCTGGCAAACAACAGCTTTCTCATTATCAGGCCTGAAGCTTTGAAAGACTCCTGAAAGAAGGGATTAAGAGAAATCCTGTTACTTTGTGTTTATCTCTCATCTCCAGAAACCCCAAACCTGAGCACTCACCTTAGCCAGTCCCTGCCTCTCCCGAGTCACTGATTTGCAGTGTGCAAAGGGATTGACAGACAGACAGACCTCACCCAGGCTGCCCTTGGCTGCAGTGCCTCCCTCTCAGGCCCAAAGCTCTTGAGCTTCTTGAGCATGAAGCTGACCAAGTTTGTTCAGCAGTTCAGAAAACAAACCAATTAACAAACTTCTATCAACCAATGCCAATTCCTTAAGGATTCCTTCAGTACTATCAGTGCCATGAGTTAACAATGCAACAAAGAAAGGCACAGTGGGAATTTGAAGCACAGGGTCCGGTTCTGTTGTGCTTCTACAAATTTCCAGTGACACCAGGCACACTGCAGAGAAGCAGGACCCTTTAAGGCTACCTTTAAATTCATTATTTTACTCCACAGATCTTTAAAACATCTACAGTTGATTTATAATGAAGAGCTATTTTAACAGAAAACGCTTTTCTGGGTTTATCTTTCCATGATGTTTTCTGTGACTGTAACAATCTTAGTTGTGGATAAGTTGTTTTTATCACAAGTGTGGTAGAATAGGGTAGAATTTCTGCAAAGCTCCTTCTGGAATGATATTCAGGCTCTGGGTGCCCAGGGCTGCTGGCTGACTGCAAGTCAAGCTCGTAGCAACCATGCCCAGGCTCACAGCAGTGCCATCCTCAGGTTTCCTGAGGCAAAGAGGGACACAACAAAAACAGGAGCCTGAAACCTGTCCTGAACTCCTTCGAACACCCCAGGCTAAACCAGCACGGGCTTTTGGGGCGCGGTGCAATAACGCCCTGAGCCACGCGGTGGCAATGGGCCTCTATCCCTGCAGGCTGAGCTTTTCCAGCCACTTCCAGCTCTGCAATCCTTACTCAAAGAACTTCTAAATGTATTTAAACTGATAACAAGAGCAGAGAAAATATGGTTTCAATCACATTCTCAACAAATCAGTTTTTAATTTTTTTTATAAATGTGTAAGTAATTAGGTAAAGATCCCTAGAGTCTAAACTTTGAGGAGTATCAGTTATTTCCAAATGGTTCAGACATATGTTAGTGTCCTGAAGAAAACTGGAAGAGATGGATCAGCTGATAACTGCTTTGGACAGTCAGGGAAAAAAACCAAAACAAAACAGAAAATCACATTAAAACACCTTGATCAAATCACTACTCTCTCCTATCTAAATATTTCCCTGAAGTAAATGAAGTCTTGACCATGCTTGAAAAAAACTGCCTTCATTTTTCTACCTTGGTGCTCTTGAAGCATACCAGCTTTGCCTGTTGGATTGTTTGCACTGGCAGCCTGCAGCACGGAGCCTGTGGGAGCTCAAGGGAAGGGTCCTGAGCCCAGGAGGTGACAGAGGGGCAGGACAACCCCAGAGCCAGCACACGCCTGGAGAGCAGAGCCTGGCTCACTCCTGGGGCTGCCAGGCCAAGGGCACAACCCAGTGAGGTGAAGACGGATTTAAAAACAAGTCCTGATGAATCCTTGCCCCTTCTGCCAAGAACAGCAGAAGGGGAGAGCCAGCAGAGATGGCAGTCCTGCGGCTGTAAACACTTGCTGGATAACGACTGGCCTGAGATCATGATCTGTGCCATGTGTGCTCAGATTTATACCAGCAATCAACATCAAGGCTTGCTCCTACGAAAAAAAAAAGTTGTTGGCTTCATGCTACAGCATCTACCAGGACACTCAGTGCTCAGCAGAGCAAGCACCAAGCCTAAATTAGGGTCACACAATTATCCATTGGGGCAACAATACTCATGCCCGAGTTAGTATTTTTCCTCCCAGTGCTCACTGGGAGTCACTGCTATGCGACTGGGCAGCCAGAAGTGCATGCAGCCCTGCAGCTGTGGAGTGGATCTGGATCCCAGAGCACCACAGCACCCTCAGACACTGGACTCAGGCTGCTGCCTCCATCTGCAAGTGACTGCAGCAGCTCTGTGTCACAACGACGCGTGCGCACAGCGGCGCTCGCCCTGGCACAGCACAACTGTGCTCTTGTGCAAAGCTCAGCCCCATGCCTGGGGCTCATGGAGTTAAACAGTGAACAGCCCAGCTAATTACTATGTACTGCTAACCTCAGTTGCTGGTTCATTTTGAGACCCTTTAAAATATGAACTGTGTATTTTACCCCTATGCACTCTCTTAATGATTTGTTTTTTTTAGACTGAAATCACTTCCAGCCATCAGTTATACTCAAGGTCTCTACACATGCACTTCTCCAAGCACAAATATTTCTTTTTCCTATTGGTCTGCCAGCCCCTGTCAGAGCAAATTTCACTTTAAACTAAATGCTGTGATACTTAAAACCTCTTGGATTACTCAGGCTGCTAGTGTGATCTATGACCTTCCCCAAATGACAGCTGAACTTTCCAATTTGCTTATACTGCTAGGGAACTGAGGAACACATGCCGAACAGGAAAATGTTCCTGATGTGCATGAGTGAGGAGAGATTTCTTAACAGCCCTGCTTATTGATGTTTGCTCTGATTCAGAGCAACCAAATTAATATACCCATCTTAGGTAGGATCTTAGGTGCCCTGGCAAAATTCAAGATGTGAAGACCAGTTGTGTCCTCTCTCTCAACAGGAAATGGCAGCCAGCATCCTACTGCATCCACAAAATCCTTCTGAACTAGATAGGCTTCGTGAGATGTGTGGAAGGCTCAGCAGGCTCCCACAGGGAGCATTCCATGGGAAATCCTCTGCTGGGACTCCCCTCCAGGGTATCGGGAGAGGCTGGTGAGCCTGGGCTGGGCTGGGTAATTAACACCTAGGTAATTAACACCTGGGTGCAGAGTGACCCCAGAGCTCCCCTGATGCTGCACACCCTGTCCACACCAGTGCTCACACTGGGACCAGGGGCTCTCAAACCACTGCCTAATTCTCAGGTACTAATTCCTCCAGCATAAGCAGGGTCTCAGGCAAGTGCAGCATCACTGGGGAGGTTCTTGGTCAAAAGTAAACACTTGAAATCTAACTGGAAGCCTCCCAGTAGGATCCATGGATCTTGGAGAGATCCCAGCAGGAAGCACTGCCTGGGAAACAGGTCTGAAGCAGTTTGGCACACATTGTACCAGAGTGAGCTGGAAGAGACTGTCACTGCCTGTGTAGGTGACAGTGGCCCTAGAGGCCTTTGAGGGTGAAATACCAGTTTAGGAGCTCATACTTTAGGGCCAAAGCTTCATTAGTTTCTGCCCAAAATGAAAGCACACCAGAATCACTGCCCTCTGTAAATGAGCTGCAAGCTAAACACATAGAGTGCTTCCACCAGAGCCAAGATTTAATCTCTAATTCTTTTCATTCTAAACTTTTTCTAAAACCTTGTCAATCATCCCTCCTTACTCTATATCAACAAGCCCTCATGTCTTAGAGGCTCTCAGCTACTCAGTGGGGATGCAAGATTTATAAGCTTATTAAAAATAAGATCTACTTTATTTCTTTAAAATCTATAGATTTTAAATTATGTATATCCTCTGACCCCAGTAAGACCAACCAAACACTACTTGCAACTCTCAACTCATCAGCAACCCTACCAAGTCCTAATGAAGGACTCACACCCAAAGTTCTCCACATGCTGCAGTGAGCTGCTAGGAGGGTTTACAGGTGCAAACAGGCAGCCTCTGTTGACACACGTGCAGCTTTCTAAAACTCCTCCTGAGGATCAGAGAAAGGGGTTAGAACCAGAGGGGTTCTGAGCATTTTTCAGAAGCCTGATATCAGTACAGTTCATAGCAGTCCCACTGTTTTCTCTGTACCTTCTCCCTCTATACACTGGCTATTATTGTTTCTAAAAATCAGTCTTCACTCCTGAGCCATCCCCACCTCAGCCTAGGCAGGTGTTCAGAATTTAGCTGCACATCACATGAAGTCCTAACTTTTCTATTCCCTGAATCTACTCATGTGTGACAGTACAGTTCCCATCCTGTAGTCCCTTATAAACTCTCCTGCCGTGATCCCCTGTGTTCCACAAGGTTGGATCATGTTCCTGTGTATAACAGACAAAACAGATCATGTTCAGATGAATACTGAAGGCTGTACTTTCCCCTCAGGAGGTGCCAGAGCCACAGGAGTGAGTGGCACACCAGTCTCTAATCTCAAGACAAGCACAGCATTATAACCTGTACAAATGAGATGCAGCTCACTGATTAGAACACTTGCCAACAAGACACACACAAGTTTGCCAGCAGCTAAAGCTGTATTTTTGCCCTCATCTCGGTGTTTTTGTTTGCTCCTGAAGTGCTGATGAGTGCTGCTCTGAGAAAAGGACTGCAGTGCAGGGCAGTATAACCACACAGGGGATGCTCAGCCCTGCCAGCCCAATTAGCAGACTGCTTGGTGAATGCTGCACTCCCTCCCTGGGTTTCCTCTGCACAGAGACCAGGCATGGAAAGGCAGGAGGAGCTGCCTGATCCATTGCACAAGCAGGGATTAAGGCACAGTGTGCATCCAAGCACAGTAGGTGGGAAATGGTTTTGAATTCCACAGGACACACACAGACCTCCAGCTTCTAAAGCTGTGTGCAGGTAGGACACATTTAGCTAATCTCTGCAGGTACCAAGGAGCCATCACGCTGGAACCAAGGCTCAGAGCCTCTGTGGCCTTTCTGCTGATTTTCCCTGGCAGCTGGACCCCATTCTCCCAACATCAGCCATGGCAGGGTAAAGGCCATCAGAAAGGGGCACAGGACCGTTCCTTCTGCCCTTGCTTTAAGTCCAGGGATTCAGATGATGATCCCATTTCCTCCTACAAGCCAGTTACCTCTGCTTTGCCTTCACCAACCATAAACTTCTGTCCTTCAGAGCAAGAGCACAAACCATGGGTTATGGAGAAACTGCATACAACTGAGAAGCCTTAGGAATAAACAATGTTTCTTAATACAATGTCTTGTAACTGTAGATTCTCCCACTACTGGTAATGATGTTAAACTATAAACCACAAGTCTCCTAAATTCTGCCTCTCATGACCCCAAGTTTTACTCCCCTATCTATGAAGCTTTTTTTTTTTTCATGCTTTCTATTCCTCAAGCTCAAGTGGGAGGGGAGTTTTGTGGCAATGTCTGTGCCCACTGCATCAATCACCCAAGTCCCTCTCTACGTTAGCATTAAACGTTAATGTCCCTTAAATAGTAATATTGTATCTGCTCACAAGACAGAAAATATCCAAATGAACCTGTGCAATAATATTTTAGCTTCCTTGTGCATCATAATACAGCTTTTATGGATATGATCATGTCTCTCCTTCCATGTGATCCAGCTTTCTTCAGTGTACTTAATGACTTAAAGTTTCCAATTGCTTCTGGACTTGTTGCCCTGTTGTATCTCAGCACAATACTGCTGTTTCTCCCATTTAATTACAAACAAATGGAAAGCTGACAATGGTGGAGAAATGAGCACTGTCTTCTGTGTCAGGCTCCAGCTATGCACCAAGCAATAACCACGCCAAAATTCACTGGGGGAAGGCAGTATTAAAAAAAAATTTAAAAAAATTCCCAACTGAATAGTAAGAAAGCACTGAACCAAAAACAAATGACCTTGCTTAGCCAAATTCAGTGCAAAGCCTTGCTTGAAAGCTGTAGCTCCTGCCATCCCTGCTCTGGAAACACAGCCTGGGATCTGGCCTCAGTTTCTTGCTCTGTCAGTTACCTGCTGTGTGATCCTGGACAAGTTGCTCCTTTTCTCCATGACCTCAGTTTCCCATTGGAGTATTGGAAGAGAAAACACCCCAGACATTAAAGACAGCCAAATGACAAACTACAGTAATGAAAAGACTCAAATTAGACTGACATAGACAGAAAAGACTTTTGCTTATTCTGTAAAACCCTTTAGGAAAAAAAAAAAAGTTTATTTCTGCTCTGCTAGAAAAGCAACCAACCCCCAAAAGAGCCAGGGGGCAAAACAGCAGCTCCAAGGCTGCAGTTGTTTCATGCAGCCAAGTTGCTCCTTTGCAGGGCATTGGGAGAGCTCCTGCAGCAGTCCTGCAGTCAGGCTCACAGCTCTGCCACACCAACAGGGAGTTTCTCAGCCATTCTCTACAAGATTTCTTAAAAGGTCAAGTGCACAGACAGAGCTGGAACGGAAATCAAGAGCTCTGGGTTTCCATTATAAGCCTGACAGAAACATCTCCTGTTCTCTTGGCTCAACAACTGTCCAAACCCACTGATTAGATACATCCATTTCTTAAGAATTAATTAAGAACTAAAACAAATTTAAAAAGCCCTGAGGAACAGGCAATAAAAAGCAAAATGTCCTTTCCCCCCCCCCCCTCCTTGCACAGTCCAAAATGTATGTGTCAGCTTCATAAACTGAAGACTACATTGCCTAAATCTGACCTAGGGATAGGCCTGGCTTGGGAAGCTTTCACGCCTCTCTTTAACTGTCTCCAGCAAGTTCAGTCTTAGGCTGGACACAGAAAGCTTCAGGCAACTGCCTGAGCAAAATAAGATGCTGAAGTTTCACAGAGATGAGTGGTGTCACTGACCAGATCAGGATCTGCTCCAACTGCCACTAGCCCTCCCATTTCCACACAGAAGTGTTCCTTGCTTCCTGTGCTACAGCAGGTCACTGAAAATGTACTCAGAGATGAGTAGCTGAAGCAAAAATGCAGCTTTTTGGTGGAGAATTTTCCCTTTAAATGTCTGTACAAACTCCTCAAGCCCAAACACAACCACTCAGTTCTGTCCTCCAACACAAATGGGACAGGAGTTGCCAGCTGTGCACCAAAGCCTGGAGGAGCCAAGGCCACAGGCCACTGGTGACATGGTGCTGTCTGCAGGACAGCCCGGTGTGGATGAGAATCCAGATGCTGGAGGGAAGGAGGGAGGGAGGGAGGGAGGGAGAATCAAGAAATCTGTTCTGCT
This sequence comes from Toxostoma redivivum, assembly GCA_013397375.1. Taxonomy (NCBI): domain Eukaryota; kingdom Metazoa; phylum Chordata; class Aves; order Passeriformes; family Mimidae; genus Toxostoma; species Toxostoma redivivum. The sequence goes on from VXBI01004301.1 coordinate 206,008, forward strand.
CTGACTTGCAGCTGCAGCCAATAAAAGCTTTCAAAGCCTTTTCTGAAAGTTAACATTGCTGGGGGATTTGCAGCGCTCGCTCCAGCACACACAGCAAATGGAGTTGCACTCTTATTACTGATGAAGAAATATTTTTTACCACCACAGATGATTGTCCTGATTTCAAACACTTTTATATATAAGCACAGGCTGCTAGTGAAATCTTGTCAATCCCAAATCAACAAAGATTTTACTGAAAATCAAGAAGAAAATAAATCTCAATGTCTCTTACCAACTTTTTTTTTCTTAGGAATAACACTGGATATATCAGGAAACAAGGGAGATTACAAATACAGACAAGGAATGTGTTCTTGAAGATCTATATCTTCGAGTAGCACTATTATATAAAAAATTCAACTTAAATAAATGAAAAATCAAATGTTTTCAGACCAAAAAGGTTGATCAGGGAGTACTGGACAAAGTAAAATTTAAAAAGCTCAAAACCCTGAAGGCAAATAAACTCTGTAAGCCAATTTATTATTTTTTTTAAATCTCAGAGTTAAAAAAACATAATCTTAGTTTTCCAGAGGGAAGAGGGTGGGTCAGTCTTTAGAGTTGGATGGCTGAGGTTGATAAACACAGAATCAGAATAAAATTTTAGAATCAAAACAATTCTAAGTATTTGGCAAAGAAATTAATTTGATGTATTAATTTTTATGCTAGAGATTGGTTCAGAGCACATGTTCAGTTCAGATAATAACCACAAGAAATATCCCACTGATATATGGGCCTTTTTAAAACTCCTCATTTTAAGTTTAATTTTGAATCCTGTGAGCATGCTTAAACCCAGCACACAAAACACCCCTCACTTTATTACAGTTTTAAATCTTTCTTCCAGATCTGGCCTTGCAACCACTTGTCTTGATAAAATAGGTCACTTGAAAAAGGAAAGCTCAATAAAATGAATTACAAAACCAACAAGATTAAACTGATTGTGCTGTTTTTGTACAGTGCAGCCGAATTCTGCAAATATGCTGCTGGCTGTGGTTTGGCATTTAACAGCATGTGATCAGTGAGAAGGAGGAAATTTTATTCTCATTAACTGTTGCAGATTTACTGCAGTGAAAAAGGGCTATGTAACCTGAGAAGTGACAGAATGGAAAGATCAAAGCAGCAGTCTGGAAACTAAATAAACCTTCTGGCTACTTCCTGCAAGGAAAATTCACTCTGGCAATGTAAAACAGAGTCCAGTTAAAAACTACTCTCAGTTTTATGAGCTGTCACAGCAGCTTGAGTGGTTTGGACCAGTCAAGTTTAGAACATTATATTTCCTTGTTTTTGTCTCAGATACTTCTGTAAGCAGTTTTATAGTTTCTTTTTCTTTTTTTTTATTTTTAAAGAGAAAAATAAAATTCTTTTCTTTTGGTTGAAATCGAGAAGGTCACAGCTAAACTCATTAAAAACAAGCAGGTCTTCATTTGCACATTCCATTCCCCTTTACTACATTTTAATATTTTACTTTGAGATTTATAAGCAATGTACATTTGCTTTAATAACTCTTCCGCATTCTGTTCACTTATTGTTTAATATAAGTGCAAATCAGTTTACAGAGCCCAGATGGCTTGTAACCAGGGAGCCAGTCTATTCCTAGTAGCACATCTGGAGGGACTGAGCAGCAGACAGAACGTGGGAATTAATTAATGTTACATTTCAGAAGAGACAGACCCAGGTTTGGGGGATTTTTGGTAAGACATTCCAAAGTACTTGAGCTCACTGCTCCAGCATTTGGATATTCTTTTAAAATTCTTAATAGCCAGCTAAACCATGATGGTTAAATGAGGCCAACTGCAGGTGGAATATAATAAAATAAAAAGCAACTGAAAAACGTATAAGAAGTGACTGCAATTGAAAGAGGCCCAAGTATCCTGTATTCCAAAAGAGCTGAAGTGCATTAAAACCTCAATACTTATTCTCTTCCCAAATGGCATGTGCAACTTGCTGAAAAAACTGTGCTATTTTAACTGTGTTAAAATATTCCCCAGCAAGCTATTTCATCTGTCCCATAGTGCTGCAATTGTTGGGAGCAATTAAACCTCTCTTACAGTAAATGAAACGAGGGCAACCTGATCCTTCCCGGCTCCAGACCACACACCTTGGCGAGGTGGTGTGGTCTGGTCACTGTGGGAGCACTCAGGAGAGCCCTGCCCTGCTCCAGCTCTGGTACCTGACTCTGGAGGAGTAACTCCCCTTCTGCTGCAGCTCCAGCTCTGGTACCTGACTCTGGAGGAGTAACTCCCCTTCTGCTGCAGCTCCAGCTCTGGTACCTGACTCTGGAGGAGTAACTCCCCTTCTGCTGCAGCTCCAGCTCTGGTACCTGACTCTGGAGGAGTAACTCCCCTTCTGCTGCAGCTCCAGCTCTGGTACCTGACTCTGGAGGAGTAACTCCCCTTCTGCTGCAGCTCCAGCTCTGGTACCTGACTCTGGAGGAGTAACTCCCCTTCTGCTGCAGCTCCAGCTCTGGTACCTGACTCTGGAGGAGTAACTCCCCTTCTGCTGCAGCTCCAGCTCTGGTACCTGACTCTGGAGGAGTAACTCCCCTTCTGCTGCAGCTCCAGCTCTGGTACCTGACTCTGGAGGAGTAACTCCCCTTCTGCTGCAGCTCCAGCTCTGGTACCTGACTCTGGAGGAGTAACTCCCCTTCTGCTGCAGCTCCAGCTCTGGTACCTGACTCTGGAGGAGTAACTCCCCTTCTGCTGCAGCTCCAGCTCTGGTACCTGACTCTGGAGGAGTAACTCCCCTTCTGCTGCAGCTCCAGCTCTGGTACCTGACTCTGGAGGAGTAACTCCCCTTCTGCTGCAGCTCCAGCTCTGGTACCTGACTCTGGAGGAGTAAATTCCCTTCTGCAGCTCTGGTACCTGACTCTGAAGGAATAACTTCTCCTCCCTCACCTCTGTTTCCTCACCCAACTTGGCTATCAGCTCTCGATGACTGTGGGCATTGGCTGTGTGTGGGGGATACATGGAGAGCTGCTTAGGAGCTTCTCCTGATCCTAAGAACACAGTGACAACGAATAAACACCCAAGCACATTCAAAAGTTATTGTATATCAAATACTGGATATGAATAATATTGTCCTTTTATGGATATTCCTCAATTACAGCCCTAATCCTTCAGTGGTGCAAAGTTCTCCAAACTCTGGGAAAATCTCATTGATGAATATGGACCACAAGGCTAAAACTTCATCCTCTGGAATCATCAGACCCCTGTCTTCAAAAATGCTCCAGTAACTGGCTACAGCATAACAGCAGAAATTGGTCAGACCCTTATTAGTGACACCTAAACAGGATTATATGATCAGGTTGCAGCATTTCTATAAACAAGGCTTTGAGAAGACAGTATGAAAAAATAATGAAGTGACAGCTAGCAGGAATATGACCATACTCAAAAAAAAACCAAACCAAAACAAGAAAGGACAAAGAGCTCTAGTTTAGTACTGATAAAGAAAAATTAGTGTAAGAAACAAAGAAATTCAAGATCACATTCAAAAGCTGTTAGCAATGAAGCCTTCCTGTTCTGGAAGCATCAATGCCACATTTCAGTACTGAAGGAGAATAACTATACAGTGAATTTTGGGTCACTTTAGTCCATGATCCAGGCAGAACCTGAAGCAGTGAAGTCTTTCAATAAGCTTGTTCCAGACTGTTCCAAAACCCTCCAAAAGGCAGCAGTTCCCACTTCCTTCTCACAGTCTTTTAGATGAAAAAGCTCAGTTCCAGGGGTATGTAGCATCTGGTTAAGGACTGAGGAACAAAACTTCTCTGCCAGTTCCTTTAATGTCTAGAAAACTAAACATGTAGGCACAGTTAGGACAACAGAATGAGCTAAAAGGGCAACTCTGCTGCCACTAACAAGACTTTTGTGAGATTCAAAAAAACCCCAAACATAAACCAACCAAAATAAACTCCCTTATTTGTGTCCAGGAACTTGATTGGTTCTGGGCTTTTCTTTAAGGCCTTTTCAAATTCGTTTCAGTGGGATTTACAATTTGCTAATACTGATGTGTGATAAACTAATAAAACCTGCCTGCAAGGTTATAGGCCCAATTTACTAATAAAACCTAATTCAATTCTCCTGGGAAATGCAAATTAAATAGTGTCCAAATGGCAGAAGCTGAGTACAACTCTGCTGAACATATTGCAAAGGCAACTAAGTTGGGTTTTGTTTCTAAAATAAGGTTTAATTATGAAAAAGAAGAAGTACTGACCAGAGCTGTAAGAAATATCACTATGGTAAAATGGTTCAAAGTAGAATCATCTTGTAGTAATAATTTATACTCTTCAAGGTTTTCTTTTCATTAATTAAAAGATTTTATACTCACTATATGTCCACCTGTAAGACAGGGAAGTATTACTGCTTCTGTTCAAATGAGGAGCAAAGAGATGTGGGTACTCTCAGCACAGACCTTGCATGAGAACATTTTTTGAGACATTTTTTGTCTCAAGGACCATGGAACAGTTTGTTCTGGCACTGATCCCTGGTGCTGTCTGCTAACAGAGTGGGTTTTCACCCTCTGAGACAGCCTGCAAGATGGTTCTTACCTCCTGAAAGGCTGGGAAGGGAATATTCCAGCTTTGAAATAAACTGTGCTGAACTTTACTGAAAGTAGAAGATGGATGAGACACTCCCTGGCAGGGTCACCAAGATCACCAATTCCTTCAGTCCTTTCCTTTAGCAAATCTCATTGAAGATGGAATATTGGTCTAATGTCAAAGTAGGACATAAGTTACAGGTACAGCATTTAAAAGCATTTAGATAATCATGCACAAAGTGCACATTTGCCAGCACCTGCTGCAGTTCCTGCACCGGACCCAGATGGGAGCTGTTCAGCTGGGACTCATGACCCAGAATTCACATCACAGTGCAGCAATCAACAGCAATGAAAGGCTACAACTCTAAGTTGTTCCACCATGAAAACTCCCACCTGATTTTCATCAGGGCTTCCAAGTGCAAAAAAGCCACAGATATGAGCATTCTTGCTATTTAGTGTGGACTTTCAGCACATGCAGACATCCCATGTGGTTGCCAAGTCACACTGGGAGTGTTGGAGCACCAGGACCTGTGGCCAGGTACTGTTTCCATCAAGCCCAGACACAAGGGCCCAGCTGTGCACCCTGGAATTTGCCAACAGCAGCCACAGCTTCCCTGGGGCCAGCACAGAGCAGCCTGCTCCAGACACTGAGCTCACAAAACATCCCAATGACCTGCCACGGCAAAAACAAGACATGCAGCTACAGCTTTAGGCTGTAAATCCAGGCAAGAGGAAAGATGTTCCACCAAGGACAGAGACATGCAGTCACCCCATAAAACTGGCTGTGCTTGACATGCCAAACCTCACTGCTTCCTGGGAAGAAGCCTCAGTCAGATCTCTGTTGGGAAGAGCTGAGAGTGCACATGCTAGAACAGCACACACAGAAAGCTCTGCTGCATTTTATAACAAGGTTAAAGGATCCTGCATTGGAGAAAGCTTCCTCAGGGAAAAAAAAAGTTCTGGCCAGCTCTAGCATTCCTAACCATTAATCTTTTCAAAGCTACAGACTGAGAAGATTTGAGAACTCTGTTGAAGATATTAACCAAAAATTGGCTTTTGCACTCAGAGTTTGTACCATTACCTAGTTGTAGCTGGGAAAGATGGCAAGAAAAATACCGTGGCTATCTCTATTATAAGGTATATAGCCATCACTATTATGTTTGTGTCTTAAGAAAGTAATTAGTCTCCAGAAGGTGATTAAAATTTGATAAATGACCATAGATTCTGGAAGATGTCTTTCAGCTGGTCTTTATCCCCTGCAGCTCAGACACTAAGCTGTCATCACATCAGCCAAAGGTGAGGGATTTTTGTTTGCCACAATCATAAAACTTTCACTCAATATTAAGCCTTATCAGAACCAGAAACCTTGAATTCAGATTTTAATAACAGATGAAAATTTCAAATCTATGCCTAATGCCCATCTGCTTCTGAAAGACAGTAAGATGACTCAAAGCTGGTAATCTAATCACAAAAGTCTTTTCCTAGCCAATGAAAAAAACCTGGATAGAAGCTGTCAAAACAACCTCCTCAGCCACATCTTTTCTGCTGAATGGAAAACATACCTTACAATCTGTCTGCATTCTGCTCCAAACCTTTGAGGAAAACAAGAGATGCTGTTTATGGACTTTATCACTGCTTCTGTGGATGTTACATTCTGAAGTAATTCCATTTATAGGCCTCGTAGGTAACAGTACAACTTCACTAAGAATACAGTTCAGGGATAAGAGCTGTAAATGGAGGCTGCAAAACACACAAGTTAGATCCCCAGAAAAACAGCATTTCTCAGGGTGGCACTATCAAAAAAATGGCAGCTGCCCAGGCCTTCACTTTTGTGCTGCTTCTGCTTCATGAAGACAAGTAACAGAAATAACAATTATCAGGATGTGGACATGTCCAGAACAGAAAGCATGCAAGCAAATCTACAAACTGAATTCAGGGCTAGACACTTTTTACAATTCCCTTCAGAGTTTTTCTTTACTTCACAATGCATGATCATGTGAAGTGGCATTCTCAAGTCCTGAGAGTAACACTACTCCAGGTTTCAAAGGACAAGTCCAAGATAGCCCACAAAGGGAAGGCAGTGTCTTTGAAAAAAAGCCTCTAAGACAGTCCACCTAATTCCCCAGATCAACAGATGGTTTTACTGCCAATGCTGTCACTTCACGTTTCCCTCTTGAAAATGACAGGGAGAACAGCCACAATGTGGTAACCCAGTGAGTGCAGGTGCCCATCCATAATTCAACTGTTTTTAATTCCTGTTCTGCTTGACTTCAAAAAAGCACTTCCCTACCCTCCTAAGACTGTGCAGCAGCTTTAGCTGTGCAGGTCCAATGCCTCCTGGGACAGAGACTCCACAAGAGGTGCTTGTGGAGCTTGTATCCCTGCTGGATTACAGGAGATTCAACCACTTCAGCAGCTGCACCTTTCGATACAGTTGCTGCTCCAATTGCCCTGAATTTTCCCAAAAGAAACAGTGTGGAATTGCAATGGCAGAGAATGCCCTGGACCTCTGCTGGAACAGCATCCCCCAGCCAAGGAAGGTCACAATGTAACTGGAGTAACAATAGGACACCTGGCAGGTGGTGTGGGCTGAGTTATCAAACATCACTTACAGGGAAAATCTTCAGGACAATTTGAGTTTCACTGTGGTCCTTGACAGCCTCTCCTCATAGACACATTTCTTTGGCTGCAAAAATTAGGATGGTGATCAGAGCACACTTAAGCCCTGGTAATGCACGGAGGGCACCAACACCAGTTGAACATGAACTCGGTTTCTCAGTGATGTGCAGCCACTAAAAATGTGGGACTTTCTGGCTGCCTTTTCAGCCCTCCTGGAGGCATGGGAAGTCCTGATCCACCCTGAGCACATTGCAAGGACAGGAAATAGCCTCAGAGAATTAAAGAGGTAACATATCCTCATTCTTTCTCATAGGAATGCAGAAAGGAGAAGAAAGGATTAAATTATTCAAGTCTGAGGAACAAGAAGTCAGCTCACGGTTGTTACCTACCTCAAAATTCACAGGGTGGTCTTAAATGGCAAAGAGACTCTCTCTTAAATGACAAAGACTCCAGAACTCACCCTATTGCTTAGCAAAAACTGTTTCTTTTACAGAATTGAAAAGCTAAATATAAAAGGCAAAGACCAGAAGACAGAGGCACAACAAATAAATGTATAATAAATAAAAAGAGTATAACAAATGAGAAGACCAAAACCAAGAATCTACTCATAATTAGCAATCTCTCTCTGAACTTCCAAACCATGTTACTATTAACTTACTTGCTAATTGTCTATGAAAACCACAACTCACAGCTTTCTTGCTAAAAAAGTTTCTGAAAACATATTCAAATATTAATAACAGAAAAATGAACCATTTTTATAACAAAAATCTTGATTTATTAAAAGCTGGAACTGGTTAAAAATAAATCCTTGCCATAAGGTTCTTGTTAGCTTTAAACTGTAAGCATAAAAATACCCTAGAATTATGTTTTGGTATGGCTGAAATGTACACTATATAACACATAAAAAGCGCCTTGGCTTGCTGCTATTATTTTTAATTAGGCTCTGTAGCACGTATGGTTTTAGCTTCCAACACCAGTTCAAATTGGGAGAAGGGAGCTGCAGGCTCATGGGACTGGCAATTCCATGGCTCATGCCTTGGAGCACTAATGCATTTTACATTAGGTCTGAGCATCAGGAAATCCTGGCTGCTGGCGCCAAGCAGTTCCAGCCCATAATGACCCACATGTGAAAAGTCGGATTCGCCACTCAGCTGCCAGTATCTATTCTATCAAACAATTCACTCCTGCTCTGCTACAAATAAGACAGAACATTTGCAGCACTCCACACTGTTTCCAATTAGACTGTGTGTCTGGACTGCAGATAAGTTCATGGGGCAATCATTGAAATTTCTGTCTTCTAGAAAACAGAATTCTAGTGAGAAATCCCAATATTTCCAGAGGCCATCATCATTGGGCCAACCTGCAGTTTTTCTGTTTTCATTTTTGAGGTGAGCTTTCAGAATGCTTTGAAACATGCAAGAAAATTCTACAAATACTTAATTTAACTAGGTATACACCAGATGTATTTTGCTACTCATGCTAGTTGGAATACAATCAGATTAAAAAGCAAGTTACTATTGGAGCTCCCTGATGAGGGACTGCAATTTGAGGCTGACTGATGGGCCTTCACTTTTAACAAGGGCACTGAAGATGGTTTTGTTTCCCAGCTGAAAGCTCTCTGGCAAAACAAGAGTATCTTGACTGGGACTTTCTCTAAGTTTACTGGAAACAAAGGAGTCTGCAAGCTCTACCCTACACACCCTTCCCCACACCTCCAGGTGGGCTTGGAGACTGCTGGGAGCACTCCCCAATGTTCTGGTGAACAGAGAAATCCATCACCTCGTGGGTTGTGTGTCCATTCTGAAGTTAAAAATGGTGAGTCACCCACTGAGACCCAAGAGCAGCACAGAGCCCACACTTACCTCAGTTTCTCTCTCACCTGCAAGCTCTGCAACAAAGGTTGCACATTTGGAAATGATCAGCATGGGCACCAGCATACCCTTCCCAAACACAGACTCACACTACTCTGAACTTGATGCTCACCGAGTATAAATATTTACTTTTTTTTATAGAAGATCCATCTCAAACGCTGCTTTTTTCCCCCTCAGCATGTTATTTTAATCTGTCCATAATAATGCTACCACCACTCCAACCCTTGCTCAGTGTTCTGCTTTCTGATGCATTACAAGTAGAATAAACCAACAAAAGTAACTGTCCACCACCTCTGATTATTAAAAGAAGCCAAAGTAAAGGAGGAAAATCTTTTTTGCTTCAGCTGTACATATTGTGAATAACTTAGATTTTACAAAGTTGTTAGTGGTGAAAAGAACATTCTTCCTTTGGAAAGAAACAGCTTCAGCCCCAGGGCTGGGCATATCCAGATAGCTGGATCCTGTTGGAGTGAATGCTGTACCCTGACTATCAAATGTTTGAACCATTTCCTGCTCATGAGTCCACAGAATTAATGCTCTATAAAAGGCACTTCCTAAACTCTATGGCATCAGGATTTCTGAAGATTCCATTCTGGAAATGAGTCTTTTCTATTTTGAACTCGTGGGAGAAGTTTACTCAGAAATTCAAACTGGAACAGCTTGCCAAAATTGAGAATGAGAGGCCTTTGACCAGAGGGGAAAATCAGAGAAAGATCTCCCAGAGTATCAGCAAAAGGTGATGCCTTTTGCTCCTATAGCCCATTTTCAAAGTGCCCTCAGGAATCCAACTGAGAATACCTTGGGAGCACTTAGGTTAATGGAAAAACACCAAAAAACTCCAAACCCACAGCAGCTGAAAGATTTCTTTTAAATTTAAGAATACTGGAAACAAATATCACATGGGTAATGAGCATCTCAAGCCTCTCTTTAGATGTTTCCCGATGTCTGAAGAGTATTTGAGTAGTTGTCATACCAGCTGGTGTGTTCTGGGGTCTTGTTCTATTCTACAGCTTTTGGAGCCCTGCTTGTGCAGTGTAAATCATTCCTACTGCTATGGGGGCAAAAACTACAGAGCACTACAAATGAAGCCCTTTAAAGAAACTTGAAGAGCCACTGCTGGATGATAAGAATTCTTTACCAGGAGTAACTTACTTGCCAGAGAAGGGGTGCTGCCCAACCAGGTCTCCATTCTGCAGCTGGTAATCCCCGAAGATATCTGGACTCACCGCTCCATCAGGGGCTATCAGCCCATCTAGAAAAACAAAATACAGTGACTTGTAAAGGAGCAGCGTTGGGGGCAAGTGGGCAAAACCACCTGGCATTGTTTCTTTTAGTAATTCATCAAGAATTTAACTTACAATATTTCTGTGAGGAACAAAAATCAACAATAATACTGAAAAACAGCAACTTCAAGTACAAAAAACCCCTTACTGCAGCTCCAAGGAGCTTCAGCCCACTGCCCTGAAAAATGCTGTACCTAAGAAATATTCTCTTAGCTCTCCTTCCTTAAGCCTATAAAAGTTATTTCAAGACAAATATTGTCTTACCTGTCAAAGTAAGCCCAGAGAACAAGTAATGAAAAAGGTACATCATTAATCTGGGCCAGCAGCATAAAAATAAAAAAGCAGCAAAGGTCTTAATTGTTCAGACTCTACACTGCATCACTGTATCTCTTCAAACTTGTTGAGAAAAACAAGAAAGTGACTTCAAACTTGTTTCTTTTATCTTGCCCATCTTTCAATAACTCAGAGCTCTTTCCAACAAGGGCAGGCTTTTCACATGATATCCCTCTCAAGAACACAGGTTACAGATTTTTTGTGCTTCCTTTACATTACAACATTGGCATATGAAGATGCAGACATTTGTAAAGCCAGAAGTATTCCTTAAAGGCTTCACAGCCCCTGCTTGCTTTATGAGGAAAAGAAAATCAGGAGCTAACATCTTCCTTCTGTTACATCATTGTAAATCCAGAGAGTGTCTTTGAAGTAAAGTCACTGAACTGACCCCAGCTGAATGAGAGCTCAGCTTAACTCTTTGCTGGTCCCATTCACAAAACACATTTCTTTTTAATATTAAGGGCACAGTTCTTACTTGGTAATTAGCATTAGGCTGTAATCTGATAGAACAAGCTCTTTCATTAAAACAGACCCTACATCAGTTTGTCTCCATTACTGTATGAAAACGATTCCAGACCTGAAGTGCAGAAAGCATCCCCATAAAACCAGGGCAGAAACAGGTACATCCAGACTGATACATTAAGAGTTTAAGAGAGGGAAGAAAGGGATTCCTAATGACTAGGAAGTTACAAATGCCATTCCACTTTAAAGAAACAGAGATAAGATCCAGGGAGTCACAGGCCACTTAGCTTAACCTCTGTGGTTTCAGAACTACTAAAACTGCCTGTGCAGGAAGCAGTGGAAAGTTACTTACAGACACAAGGGCTTAGAGATGACGACTCTGGCATTCAAACAAATCTCCCTGTGCTTTATGAATTTACCTGATGTTTTTTGAAGATAATATAGTGACAAGTGATAAAAGGACTAGAATTGACACATCTAGATTTCTAAGAGACATTTGATGAGGTGCTACAGAGATTCATTTAGAAGATAATACTTCATGGGAAAGTGACTGAATGCAAGGCAGCAGATTGCAAATGAAAAATGCCAGCCATGATCAGACCACATTTTAGCAGCATCAGATTGCTGTACATGGCCATGTTCTAATTGCAGACATGTGTGTACAGTATGTGAAGGAGTATGACTTGACAAGCAAGTGATCTGGCAGGGATCAATATTTCTGTCTCTCAGCATGTTCAGCAGGACACGGGTGCCCTGTGACACCACACAAATAGAAAATGTCCAAAGGAGTGAAAGGAAAGTTGAAATGGCCTTCATTAATAAGACTTGTACCAAATTTTTCTATCTCACCTCCTAGTCTGTATGCTCTCCACTGAACTGAAATGAGGAGAACCATTATCACTTTTATACCTGCAGCACTTCAGATCAAAAGCAATCCATTTAAGTGACTATGCATTTTAAGTAGTCAGGCTAGGTTAAAACTTCTCTTCTTTGAGAGCAGAGAAACTTAAAAATAACATCTTTGTATTAATAAAGCCAGCACTACATTTTAACTCTGAGGCTACTGCTACCACTACTTAAAGTGTCTTCAATCAAGAGTGTTAACAGTCAAACCATAACACTCAGAGTTATGGCTCACATGAATTTATAGGAAAATGAAAGCACATGGATAGCATCAGCTGCAGAAAATGTGATTACACAGTTAAAGGACATCTGTTGTTATGTACATTTCAACATAAATTAGGTTATGTACTTTCAGAGCAAGAGAGACACTGAGCTCAGGAAGGTAACTTCAGAGATTCTACCACATTTTTCATGTAGATTTAAATTACTGTGCAAGACAGAGATTGGCCTGTCCTGAAATAAGGAACCCATCTCGCCATCAGCCAGCTCAAGAATGATTATGGTCAAGGTGGGACTTGTACTGAGTGTCAGCCATCAGTGTAGATCACTTCTAAAATTATCCAACAAAATACAAGTATTTAATTTCTGACTGCATTAAGATTTGTACTTTTGGTGGGTTTGGGTCTTTTTCACTAGGTAATGATCTGTCCTTCAGAAACCCAAATCCCTGCTCCAGTTGGTATCTGTAGCCTTTTCAAAGGAATATTATGTCCCTTTTGAGAGGCCACATTTCAAAAGCTGAAGTCTAGGAAATTGCAGAAGCACACAATTACTGACACTTGTTGCAATGAATCTAAGAAGTGAATCTACCCTTTGAATATAATCACTCTTTAAAAAGGGCTACCTTTAAAAACAAAAGCACATTTCAAACATCTGCAGAACATATCACCAGAATTCTACCTTTCCTTCCCAGTCAAGTATCAATTCCAACACAAAAAATCCAAAAGGGAAAAAAATATGATACTAAAGAGGCAAGTTGCTGTGGCAGAAGAAGAAGCCTTATGTTGTGATATCCTTTGAGAACAGTATTTGAGATGCTACTGAAATCTTGCACAATTATTTTCTTGCAGCAACTATGAGTGGAGACGATGGGGTTTAGTGGTTTTGTTTTTCTAATTACTCTTCCTGCAAATTGATCCAGAGTCACAGAGTTTTGTGACTCATGTTTCATGGCAGAGGGCTGGACACTTATGTGGAAAATGAAAAACACAGACTCAAACCCAGCAATTCTAAAAAAAAGCAAAAATCCATGCACTCAGTTATCCAGGAGTTTGAAAAGGATCTAAACCCACAAGTCTGAGAGGGTAAGCCAACTCCTAGTTACAATAAGTTATGAAGACATTTATCCACTGGGCAAATTATTTCATTATTATCTCCTGCAAAGTTTTTTAAACTTTCCTACTGAACAGCTGGCAACACTGGATTAGATAAATCAGCTTTTACAGAAGAGATTCACACACTTCCCTAAATCCTAGATGTACAACAGCAAAAATCATACAGATAGGTTAAAGTCATGGAATGATGGCCTCTGCTAAAGAATCTACAAGTTTCCTGTGACTCAACTGAAGTCTTTCATCAATATCTGCAATAAAAATCCCATTACACAACTAACACAATAGGCAGAACAAAATTCAGTATAAATCCCACAGCTGTGAATTTAACAGGGATGAGAGAAGGTTTTTGTTTACAGAGAAAACAAACTATGGACACAAGAAATAGGTGGGAAGAACAAGGCTGGGCCACCTTTACTTGACTCCACTGTCATGGTCCATCAGCTCTCTGAGACAGGTCTACTCATATTCCTGCAGACCTGTAATTCCCTAAAATCATGGATACACAGTACTTAATCCCTCACTAACACCCTGATTGATGCCTTAGGATCTTAGCTTTTATATTTTTCAAATCCTGTACTACTTTAGTGTGTAACTCCAAACTTCATATAGAGTGTTAGCTACTGTCTTTATATTTTGGTCAGACAAAACAATTCCTCTCTGGGCCTGAAACTCAAGGACATCCTACTGCCTCAGGCCCTGAAAAGTATCAACAGAAGTGAATTGTGGGGGAGCAAAATTACTTCATTACCTGAAGCTGTAATTGGAGGATTAACCCCTGATATGTAAATGGACCAAACTTAGAATTGTCTGAAAAACTTGTGACCATTATCTATCTTGGGTACAGCCCCTCTTGCAGGTTTTTGACTGCCCAATAAAGGCCTTTAATAAATACCCACTTTTACTCTCTTAATCTTATCTAGGTAACCACTCCATGGCATCAACCCCAAGCAGGACAAGCCCATCCCTGGCCGGCACCAGCGCTGCTCCCAGTGCCACAAAACAGGAACTGTCCTGCTGGATTGAGTCAAGCCCAGCTCCAGCTCCCACTGCAAACACAGAGGTGGCAATCCCAGTGCTAGATACTGAGAGGTGCTGCCTCACCTGCATTATAGAAGAGGTCAGGTCTCTCCAGAATATCCCCCTCGTGGATGTAGGGCTCGATGGGATCATCCCCATACAGGTACTGCTCGCTGTCGTCCATCTGCCGGCTCTCCACCATCTCCAGCCACTGCGAGTTGTGCCATCGGAACTTCTCGGTCTGGATTTTCTTAGCCCATTCCTCATCGTATTCCTGGTAAAAATCACCACACAGTGCCTTAGGGTGAGCTACAGACAAAGCTGGTGTAGCAGGAAATGGCAGGGGAATCCAATATCAGCAAAAAAAGCAAGTTCAGGGGCCAGTGATTTCAATGCTCTGCTTGTTGCACGTTCTTTGAGCAAAGAAGGCATTTTGCAAGCACTGGGCATTATTCTGGTTTGTGATGCAGCTGTACAATCTTCCCTTCATGGTTTGGAACTTTACACCATCCAGAAAAAACTCTTGCTTTGAACAGAACAGTTCCATCAGCAATCTCCTCATTTGGTTTAATTAAAAAGACCAAATTACTGCAAATCTTCAGGGGATTTTTAGTAATTAATTATTAACATTGGTCAAATACCTTGCACATCTTCATTAGATGAGCATTTCCTAGGACAACTAGTTACTAAAAAAAATCTATTAAAACCAATAAATTTCTTTTCTTTCATGAGCTCCAGCAAGAGTTTAATTTTCAACTTCATGTAAAATTTTATGCATAATGTTGAACAACCACAAAAATGGCAGGCAAGTAAACTCTGAGGGAAACTTCTCCAGAAAGCTGAGTAAAACAGGATATAGCTTCCAGTCACTATGGAAAAACATGCAGGCATGAAATTTCAATCTGGATTATAGCCCAATTGCACTCAAGTGATGTGATATTCATGTAAAGGAACACCAGCATGAAGTGACACAGTCTATGGTCACTGCAATCAGCTGTTCAGAGAAGAATTTTCTAAACAGCAGATTTTGGGGGCTGGTGATTTCCACAGAGGGAGCACCAAGCCATGGATAACATTCAGTTCCTCAATCCTGCTGGGAGGGCCAACCTATCTCTAGGAAGCTCATCAACACAAGAAATCTGCAGATGGTATCAATTTGGGAATAGTCACAAATAATGCACCACAATTTGTGCTTTTTTAAACCAAAGTATTGTGAGCAAGAATAACATCCTTAACCAGAATGTTTCTTCTTGTGGGAAGAAATATACTTATGAAACACTTCTTACTCCACTGTCTTCTAACCTAACTACAGAGGAGAGAAAAGCTGAAAATAATTTCTTAACATTTGTGGTGGTTAACATAAGATCTAGACAGACTTTCCTCAGAGATCCTAAACTGGAGTAGTTTAAGGCTTTAAAAATCTGTTTTACTTAGCCCTGAACAGGAAGACAACACACAATTAGTGACAATGCCTTGGTTGTAGAAGCAGGAATTTCTGCTCCTGCTCAACATGCCAAAGTAGATCTGTCTACAACCATAAAATGGCAGAGAAGGCAGAACCAGCTGGCTTAGTAGCTCAGAGTTAACTTCTGAAAGCCCTATAGTCTGAACTAGAGGTTTTAAACAACCAGCCCCATCTTCATTGCTATCATATGTGTCCCACCCTGTGCCTTTTCCACCATTTGGCTGGTGGATAAGGATTTGGCCCTGCCAGTCTGGCAAAGGCTTCTCTGACACTGCCAACTATCTGGAAATCCAAGATTTCATTATTCTCAATTTCTCCAATTCCTCCTCAGATCAACACTAATTCCTAGACCTTGCTAACCTCACCATCCTGGCACTCCTGTTCAGTGATCCTGTTCAAAACCTGGTGTCCTGCACAACTTCCACACCCAGAGCAGGTATCACCTGTGGGATCTATAGATATTCTCAGTGCCCAGGGAAGCAAAATTCCGCTTTCTGTCTGTCAGTATTACTGCAGCCTTAAGGAGGGAGAAAAGACAAGACCAAAACCCAACAAACACATACTGTCTGGAAAAGAACACCTCAGGCTAATCCTTGATTTCCCACCCCCAATTTCCACACTTGATTAAAAAGAAAAACTAGAAGTAACAGTAAAAACTTGGAAAAAGCAAGTCCATCACTGAGATTTATAAAATGACCCATAAAAAAAAAGACAAGGCATGATTTTCAATGATGACATCTGACCAGCACCTTGGAAACAGCTCCTTTGCTGCATCTGCCAGAGCTAAACCCAGGGCTGGCTATTATGTCAGCCTCCAGCAGTTGTGAATTACTTACAAGCTTTAGAGAAACATCTTGTAACTGCCAGAAATCATACAGGAGTCTCAAGAACACTATTCCCAGAAGTCATGATTGCAGAGAAGGGGAGGAAAATAAACAAATGTAACAAACAGCAAATGAGATTAACCTCTGTGAAAGCTGAATCCCTTTTACATTGTCCTGCTTACTTTCCAAAGTTCTCAAAAGCCAAAAGGCCATCAGCTAAATCATCTCATTCATATTTACCATCAATGCACTTTGAATATTCCCAAAATTCCAACCCTAAATGTATCCCACTTCCTGACATCAGAGTTCCATTCACACCACAGTCTGAACATGCTGAATGTCTGTCAGAAATATACATCAACTTCTTATATCCTCCTGCAAAAATCAGTTAACATTTCTCAGATCCTAACTGATTTTTTCCTTCAGATGATGACAGCAGGGCAGAATATTCCTATATATTCTACATTTCCCATCCTATTTTAAGAGGTTTAAGACTCCCAGGTATTTTTCCTCAATCATTCGTCTAAATTTTGGAAAAATGGTATTAGCAATTGAACAGCACATTACTTAAAAAGCACAATTTATCCATTCAAGTACTTTGGCAACTTGGTTCTTGTTGTTCATTCCCAGTGAAAAAAAACAAGGTACAAAGTGAAATTCCCAGTTGTTCATTCCCAGTGAAAAAAGCAAAGGTTACAAGAAGTGATTGCACCAGAAATAGATCAATGATCAGTTTTGTCAGGAGTCTCATTCTGGCAGCAATCACAGAAAAGGAATATTTGCAATAATCTAGAATGATTTACATAACCTCAGCACAAAAAAAAGTTCATTTAAGTAGTGCTAGATCAGGAATATGTCTGTAGATTTTCCATGGAAATATGCAGAACCGCCACTGGGTAAATGATTAATGGAATAACACCAGAATGGAAGAAAAGCTGTAAATGCAGGACTACAGCCAAAAGGCACAAAGAAACAAATTAAAGACACTTAGAGCAAAACAATTCCCTAAAACATTGCAAGTCTTCCAGTAATTATATTTTTAACTATTAAAACCTTTTTTATTATTACTTTGTGGTTGTTTTTTTTTCTTTTTTGCTTTGTTTTGGTTGGGTTTTGGTTTTTAAACACATGAAGCACTCTTTCTTTACAAGGGAATTTCTGCAAACATGAAACCAGAAGACTAAAAATTACAGAGGTACAGGTATAGGTTTGAGCCTTCCAGTCCTTTTAAATGTTAGGCTACTGGAAAAGCACTGCAAGGGAGAATGAGAAGGTGAACAGAATGTGCCTATTTTCCAACACCACCCCCCTCAAACACTGCAGTCGTGGTCAGAAACTTGAAAGCAAGAATTCTGAAAGCTGATTTTATTCTCTTTGGGGCTCCCTGACATCACTGTTTTTAACATTCGGTTTCCATAAATCCAGAAGTGTCATAGAAGATGTATGGCTTGACTCTGGGAGGAATGTGCCATCCTTTTTGAAGTTCTACTTCCAGCTTTGTTTACTACTGAACCATTGAAATATTATGAAGCGTTAACTGGCCCATTATCAGAGCGTGTCTGTTCCCTATCAGGGTCCCCTTTGTCACTGGCTTCCGTCACACCTTGTATCTGATTAACACACTATAGGATAACACAGAGCTACACAGATCTGCTTTGTGTTCTCTCACAGCTGATGAAAAACAGATTTTCCTTTTCACTTTAATGTGGTTGCCCTTTAATTGGGTCTGTAATAGGGTTCATTTGATGTGATTCCTCATACTGAACTGAAACTGCTATACAGTAAGTACAATGCTCATTATGTTCAAGGCTCTACTTAGTGATTTGTTACATCCTTCATTAAAAACCTACTGTTTACATGAAAGATGAAATTAACTGTTTATTAAGAAAGAAAAGATTTATCTTGTCTAGCTACCCTCAAGTTAAGGCATGTGATTTTAACTCTGTACCTCTATAAACCAAGGAGAGAAACAGATGTTAGGGATCACCTTCAGCAGGTGCCTACCACACCTACCCTGAGGTAAGTACCACTGCAGGGCAATTCCTTCACAGGCCAGGAAAAAAATATCCTTCCACCACTTACACCTGTGCAACCTGAAGCACTGCTTCACAATCAGCTTCATTACTATAAATGTATTCTGAAGGAAGCTCAGAAATCTGACAGTTGAAGCTAATGGCAAGGCAAGGAAAAGAGTAGCCATTAATGCCCTCTAAATTTAGGTGGCTCCATGAAATGTAGGGCACCCTCAAAGTTCCTATACTGGCAGTAGCAGAGAAACTTTTTCTCCCTCCCATTTGTAGGAATGTAAGCTATCTCATGGCAACCCGTTGTGTAAGTGATCAGTGGTTTGGCTCACCTTCCCAGTCCTACAAACCCAGGGAGCAGGCACCAGTGCTGAAAGGGAATCTGTCCAAGGCAGGTTTTATGTGAAGAAAAAAACAATCAGGACACTCTTGCCCTATCTAAAGCTGCCTGTGGTTACTCTGCTGCAACCAGCACCAAAGCAGACTGCTGGCAAATGGAACATTGAACAGAGGAAATTTCAGCAGCTCAGCTGCAGCCCCAGCCCCTCTCTGCCCTTCTGCCCACCCCTCTGTTTATCCGTTTGCTAGAGGATAACAGGGCAACAAGACACACCACAGAAAGGGGGTCCTGTCAAGTGAAGGGAGAACCTTTTTTCCTGGAGTGACTACAGCACTCTTCATGGAAAGAGGACACCAAGCTAGAGTCAAAGGTTATCTATTTTCAGAGCATGCTGCCTATTCAAATAAAGTCCACACCAAATCCCTGAGGTCTGCTCTTCCTTGACTCTAGGAGAGCTGGCCAACATCTCAAACAGCTGGCCCCAAATCCCAGAGCACAGAGGGTTCACAGCACATTCCTGTTTCTTAGGTGAAATTCCAGCATTCCCAACATGGAGGATTTCTATCAGGGAGCTTAGCTAACACAGAAAGCTGTTCATTAACAATTAATTCCATAAAAGGCAAACATTATTTGCCATTCATTACAAATACCCAGGGGAAAGAACAAGAGCTGGAAAAACACCTTAGGCATGAGGCCCTTTCTAAATCCCATGGACAATGCTGTAACTATCTAAAAGATGTTTAACTCCTGCAGAAAGTACTGTGATCCACTCTTGATCATAAAAGATGGTACAGCGGGTCTGGATTTGAAGCTGCAAAGGCACTGAAAAAGAAAATCAGGGGAAGGGGGGAGGGTCAGACTACAGACTCCTAGGATCTGATGATGGTTAATTAAATATTCTTTGAATAAATTAAGAAAATAGTTTGCAATAAAAATGAGTTAGGAGCAGATAAAGAATAAGAAATCTGAGAGATTAGGAGCCCACTCAGTTTGATAATGTTGCCTAAGGTGAACAGAATAAAACCATCTCAAGTAAGCTGACATCTCTTTCCACAAGCTTGGAGCTGCTGTTGTCCAGGCTTCTGAAGCAGGAGAAAAGGGAAATTAATTTGCTTGAGACTCCTGTACCAGCTGCTGATTCCAGGCTTTCAGCTAAGCCCTGAGAGCTGCCCCACTTTAGTGGTACCAGCACACAGAACTGGCTGCTTGCTGCCAAAGCTCAGCACATGCCTGAGTCCAAAGCATTCCTAAATCATCAACTCAGACTTTTTTTGACAAAAGGGATATCTTGCTTCTCCCAGTGCAAAGCTGAGACTGCCCAGTATATACTGTGCTAAAGCAGCACATCTGTTTCAGTTCATCAGTGGCAGAGTCCAGCCAAGCTATATTAAACAAATCATCACTAGTGTAACATTTCCATAATTTCTGTGACAATTACTTTACTACAGAAAGCATTTCTCCCCTAAGGCTTATAAGCCATGTGATTTTCTCCAGTGCTATTTCAATCACAGTATATACAGCTCATTGATGAGTGAAAGAAGCATTTGTCTCCCTGAGTAGAAATTATTTTCAAATCTACTCCCCAGCATTTATTTTCTGATTTCCATCAGAGGACCTACTCCTGTCAGCATGTGTGCAACAAGAAGACTGAAGAGTGAAGGTTGCTTGCTGTGGATTTAGCACAGATAAGAAGTTCCACCACTCTTGGAGACTGTTCAGACACCTCAGCAGGCACTGCTGGTGTCAAACTGCCCCACAACCAAACACCTCTGTGTTTGCAGCCTGCTTTAACGTTCCTTTCACACCCATCAAGATCTGAACTTCTGATAACTTACTCTCTTTACATTTCCTAACCACTACTATTTAGAATATGTTGCCTTTTTTGCTTGAGATTTTTTGTACTGAGAGACACAAGTGCAACCAGATTCCAACATGATTGAGAAAGCAATCAATTAATTAGTGGTTCCCTTTGTCTTCCAGAAAAGAGAGCACATTATGCTTCCTGTTCCCCTCAGGGCCATGGTGTTTATTCAACTTGTAACCCCAACACCCAGATAACAAAGCCAGAAAGACCTTCTTGGGAAAGGCACTCTCCTAACTCACCAACTAACACCATTCTAAGTGTGGCATTGCTCCACAAGCAAAGAAAAATAGAAATTACCACCATGCAAGCTGCTCTCAGTATGTGCTTGGTGTCTCCTCCTCCACCCCCAATAATCACAGCACCACATAATTTCTTCCCTTTACTCTTCCTCAAGGCCCTCAAAGTCCTGTTCAGTGCTTTTTGCAAGTTGAGAAACCTTTCCCATCCATTATCTTAGCACTCCTCACTGACTCATGGCGAGCATAAAGATTTCATGTTCTTAGGAAAGGAAAAAAAGCCAAGTACATTTTACTCAGATGGTATTATTGAATATGAAGCTGTATTTTTGTATGTTTATTCTTCTAGGTTCTATAAATTTTGCTTAATAATATTACTAGCAATTTTTCACTAACTAGTTATTACAACACACCTCACTGTAAGGCTTCCCATATGAACAAATCAACATGTGAGTCACTTGGAAATTGCACTGGCCTCAAGGTAAAACAAGTATTGGACACACTCAAATTGTCCAGCCACATACAGAAGATAAAAAAAAAATAATCCTTCCACTGTTTCCATTGGAGATGTCCCCAGAAACAGTTGATTGTGTTAAGCTGAACATGATACCCATCATAAATAAGTACTAAGTGCAAATTCATTTGAGTTTAAATCTAGTCCTCAATGAATATCAACAGCAACTCTGCCACTGGAACAAATTTTCATTCCATACCTCCCCGAAGAAAAGACAGAGCCAGATAAAAAGAATTCCAGTTCAGAAAATGTTATGTCATTTTACTGGTTTAAGGGGACTATTAAATTAGATGCCATTATTAATGAGTATAACACAAGAAGGCAAACTAGACTATATATAGTATTTTGCAGTTTAAGCTAGGCCTTATACTATAATAAACTTTTCAGAGAACAAGCTGCAATACATGTAATTCAATTGAAAGAGGAACAATTGTAGATGACTGAAAAAGCAATAGGATAGATAAAGGTACTGCTGCTCTTGACTCAGTTAAATTGTCTTTATACCCAAAAGGATGTACAGTTACTACAATCCTCAACAGCACTTGATAGTTTAATAATCTTTCTTTTTTTCCAATTTAGCAGTGTAATACAACTGTCCCAGAAGTTTACTGTGATCCACGGATAGCTGGACAAACTAAGTTACATAGGAAACCTATCCAAAAGGTGAAGACAATATTAGAGTGACTGTTCCCCCAGCAGGGAACAGCCAGCATCAGGATCGCTGCCACATTTTCCTTTTGAAATTAATATTGGCATCAGGCAAAGCAGAGAAGCTGAATAAAGCTGCTGGGTAACAAGAGCCATTTGTTTGGAGAACTAAGAAATAATGAAAGCTTGGCACACTTACGTAATGTGGTTAATTTATTGAAGTCTAAAAGCACTTTTAAAAGTGCAAAGTTAACTTGTATGAATTTTCAAAGAACATACACGCTTTTTTGATGCACAGCCTAATGATTGTCATTGTGCCCTGAGAATTCATCTTTTATTCATGTGATTAGAAAGTTGCACAAGAAAAATACTTCCAATTTGCAATATATGTAGTTATTTTAGAATTCCCTTGAGTAAAGGGGCTCTGGAAGGATAAAGGAAGTCAGACCTACCGCTATGATATCCAGAGTGTTGTCACAGACCTTGCGGATCTCAGCGTTTTTATCGTGCATCAGGTCTATAAGGTATGCTGGGGCTTCTGCAAAGCTGCTCTTAAGGAAAAAAAAAACTTTTGTTTTCCCCCTCACAATCCTGGGTTCTTCAAACTGCAAATTTCACTAAGAAGAAGAGGAAGGAATTTTTCATCTCATGTAGCAAGAAAGCATTTCCCAAACGTTGGTGCTTTATCATTCCAGAATTAGCAAGAGATGTAAGTTCTTATTTTTAATTTTTTAAAGCTAGCAACCTAGGAGTCCAAACAGGACACAAAGAACAAGCTTCTCTGATATTCCACAGAGATTAAAGGCAAAAAGAGCATGAAGAAGTATTCTTTGTATTGTTAGCAATGTAATCACTAACTTGCTATCCCTCCATGGGCTCGTTCAACCCATTCTGAATGCTTCAATAAAATGCAACATTCAGTTAAGGACCACAAAATTTCAGACCATGCAACATATTTGTATAATGGTGCAATGCAAAAAGTTTCTCTATGCTCTACATATGTTCTTCTTGAACTGTGAATTTCATTATGATTTGCAAAACAAATTCAGACAGTAAATCAGATTGGGTAACTACTAATGAGTCAGCTGGTCCAGCAAACGCCCTCCTATTTCCCTCCCTGCTTCAAAGCAAACTAAGTTTTAATCTTTACTATTAAATTTACAGTCCCTTTACATGCTTAGGCTGCTTGGGTTTTTTCTTCAGCTGAAATAAACATTTACAAAGAAACCTCTGAGATCATGAGGTTACTGCAAGAGAAATAGTAGTCAAACATCAGCAATGGCAAATTAAGTACTGCAATTCTAGATGTTTCATCTCCAAAAAGATACGTGTTTCCTTGATGATGACATCTCTGGTGGCTTGGTGGAACACCATCTGATAAAATACATAGATGATCTGGCAGACAAACTCATCATCTTCCTGCTGAGCTGCAAGGAGAAAAAAAAAATCCACTATGATTTCAAATCTCACAAATAGAAGCTTTTGATGGTAAGGGAGTTGTGAAGGTGTGGGAAACCCCAAATCTATTAGACCACTACCCAGAATCTATCACTAACAGAGTAACTGCTCCTCCTTCCTCATACCAACACCAACCCCTGCCTTGCAAGGAAACAGCAATGTCAATTACAGCTCCTGCTGTGCATGAGTTAAGTCAAACATGGCCAATTTACCGTTCAGAAGCTCAATGAGAGCAGGGATGATTCCAGATTTAGCCAGCAGAGCAGCACAGGAGTCATCCATGGAGACAGTCCCAATCATGATCACCACTTCCAAAACGAGGTCATCCTCAGCAGAACCTGCTAAGGCAGAAGGCAGGAAGAAGGAAGAATTACCTCTCCCAGGAATTCTTCATCTACTAGCAGTTGTGTATTTATCTGAAGACATGATCCTATTCTTCAGTGTTATGTTTTCCTAAACAACCACAAATTATAAAGGTAAATAGACTCTACTCTGAGCACTCTAAATACTCTTGAAGCAACTCTGCTTTGGAAGCCCAACCCAACCTTGTACAGACCTGGTTTTAGCTTATCCTTGAGATATGGAACCAGTTTGTATTCCTTCAGCACAAGCTCCCAGTCCAGCTCTGGTAAGGTCAAATTTGCAAGTGTTCCCAGGCATTCAATCACAAATTCTTCTTCTTCATCATTTGATACTTGAGCTGCTAAATCACCAACATATTCCTGAAGAAAGTACAGCAACAACCATTACAAATGAGTAATCTGAGTTTCTGAAGAACTCACATCTCAGCCAAACTAAAGCTAGTTCTCATAAGAAAACTAAAGAGACTTTGCTCCTGAAATAAAAACTAATAAGGCAGTTTCAAGTCCAGCTGATGAATAATCCAAGAAAACATTTTAGCACTCTACCACTCCATCCTGTCACTTTCAAGGGATGTGGATCAATTGTTCCAACGTTCCAAAGTAGTTACTACAACACAGGGTTTAAAATGCTCTTAGAAAAAAAGGAAAAGAAGATAGAGAATACTATCCTGCATTAGTGGCAGTAATGGAGTTCTTTATCTAAAGATTTTAATAAGTAACTACAAGATTTTCTGAGGACATAAACGGGGGAATAATGGCTTTTACTCATTTCATACTGCTTAAAGACAATTTGATATTTGATCCCCATTTTAAGAGTATGTTTAAAATCTCCATGATCAGAATGCTGTGTTTTCCTCCTTTCTTTTGAAAGGGTGGCTTTACAGGATCAATATTTAAATACTAAGCATTAAAATACTCACAAATATAAGACACTTGGCACAGTGGGGAAAAAATAAGCACCAGATTTTTCCCTCTAGGTCCAAAAGCAGAAATTTAGGATAACTTAATTGTTATGATGTTCACCCCAGCAGCTGCAGCTTTTTTGTTTGTTTGCTTGGGTTTGTGTGTTTGTTTTGAAACTTACTGGATAAGGCTTAAGATCTGTTTTCCCCATAGAGGGGGATCCAAACTCTGATCTACCAGCTGAGATAGCCTTATAAAATAATACATAAATCACCCCAGGACAGACAAGGAAACTTTAGTTGGACACCCTGCAAAACAAACCATGGCAGCTCTCCAGAGCCAGTCTTTTCCACAAGGATAAAAAACAGAGATCACATTAGGTAAGACCTAATACTTACAATAAACTGGCTTTTAGTTGGCCCATCATGTTGTGAAATATTTCTGATCATCTTCATTAACAACGGGTCCTTAAACTTCAAAGCCCGCTTCATGAGCATTTTCAAACCATTTCCTGAAAAGAAACAAACACTTAGAAAATCCTCCAAATAAAAAAACATAAAATGAGGAAAGTACTAGCTGATCAAAAATCAACATGCACTCAAAAAAATGCTTGAAGCTTTTAAAGTTTAGAATTAAAAAGTGCACAGCAGTTAGTCCAGGCACAGAGACTTCTCTCCCCATTGCATGGAATAAATACATTGTTATGTTTTAATTTAAAAGTTTATTTACCAAAGATTAATGCATGGGATCTGCAGTACTTGACTGCACAGAGCAAATCTCAGTGTTACCATTATGTTTCCAAAAGATCACCCTGCCTACCTAAAAGGTGTTACTAGGTTGAATTTCACCTTTAATATAAAATTGGATCTCCCTACTCGCCCTTCTACAGAGCTATGCAGAGAATTTTAAAGTGGAATTTCAGGCTACAGAATCTCTTGATTTCAATTGTTCCCTTTGAAGGCCAGTAATTGACTGCAGCAGTTCCTAGGGAAAATGCTGAGCACAAGTGAAAGTTGGAGAATTATTGAGTTTATATTACTCAATTACTGAGCAATATTGTTTCATTTAAAATGGCTAGTATGAAAATAATGAAACTTTAAAAGCAATCCAGAGCTACTGCAAGAAATGTAGAACTATCTACACCATGAATTAAAGTATTAGAACCCAAAAGAAGCTCAATTATAATAAAAAAAATAATGAAGAGATGCAACTGAAAGACATCACTGCTATTCATTTGATACTGGCAGGTGAAACACCAATCAGCCAAAGATGGATTTTAGGCAGAATAAAATCCTGATGTCTCCATACAGCCACAGTTTCCCCTAGCAATGTCATCAGCCTGCCTTGCAGAACTGTGTGCATGTACAAGAGGTGTGGGCATCTCCCTCAAGTGTCACTCCTGCCACCAAGAGCAAGTGTGAGGAGGATGTGGCCATTTGCTTGCAATCATTACCCAAACACATGCATTTTATTTTTTCAAAACACGTTTATAAATAACTCAAACATATATAATTTACATCTGTAAGTATAATAGAAGAAAATATATCAGTGTTGTCATGTCCAAACCCCCACACCAAAACCTCAGCTCAGTTACCTTCACAGATAAGCTGCACATTTCTTTTGTTGGCAGCAAGGTTAATACAGAAAGAAATAAGTTCCAGGTCAACTCGCTCATCAGGACATTCAAAAAGCATCTTCATTAACTGCCAAGAAACACAAGCACACTTGGATTAGAAATGCAGTGTTAGGATATCAACTTTTAAAAAAATTAGTATTCAGCATTTCTATAGGAACAGTGAAAGTTATAAAGGTCAGGAGCATGACAAGTATACTTCCATTATTTAGGGATAACAATCCTTACAAAGTGCCAAAAATGGCAATCACTCATCACCTTAAATTAACTTGGCTTAGTTACATTTTATTGCCACCACTGAAATTTTTGTTTTACTGCTTTTTAGTATTTGTGAATGGATAAATTTGTTTTGAAAGCTTAAGTGAATTTAATACAGGAAGAAAAAAAACCTCACGACTTAATTCCACAGAAAGTCAGATTAATACCTATTAGCTTAATAGAATTATGACTTTAAACAGATACTTAATTGCAAAATAATTCTACTATTATTTTGCTGTTACTGCAATGCTAATTTAGCTGTCTCTGCAGCAGTGTTCTTTATCTAGAGCAGAACACTACCACAGACTCCTCAGCAGTAATCCCATTCTTCTGGTAACATTCATGTAAGTAGACAATCACCTACAATCTGTACAAACAGCAAATGGCAGTGAATTCCCAGGTGATTCCCAAGGCTCCTAACCTATGGATTGCCATCATTTCACACACCTGTACTGTCCATTACATCACAGGCTGGCTATCCTGGCTCAACTGGTTCAACAAGAATAGGTTTTGAAATGGCATTTGGAATATATGAGCATGACTAAAAAATCCTGGCAGACAAGCCCTGCACAACTTCAGGGTGGGGGACATCACCCTGTTTGCTTCTAAAACCCACTCAGTTCATAAGACATGTTTAGATTATAATGCAAACCAGTGTGATGACAAGACTGAGATTACTGGAAGAGGAAACAACTAAGCCTAAAGATAAGCAGGACATAAAGTACAAAAAACTGTAGCTCAAAAAGGGGCGGGAGGACAAGAAAGCAACAAATAACCATTAAATTTAATGATTAGTTAATCATTAAATATTTGTGTGCTTGCCCCCTGGTGGAAAGACAAGTTTGTAATGCATTAAAAGTTAGAGAAAGTAGGTGAAGATCCATTGAAAGAAGAGAAAATAAAAAGAAACAATAGGATTGCAGGAATTCCCTCCAAAGTATTTTACTCCAGCCATTCTGTATGTTTACCTATTATCAGATATCAGGCTGTCATTCCAGAGGGACCCAAAAACCCCTAAAAATAAAAACTGCATTACAACACAGTTATTTATGTCTTTCCTGAGACTTTCATGTACTTGTTTAAAAGCTATCATTGATTTCTTCCTCCTTTTCTTAAAAAGGTAGAATCAGATTTCTCTAGGTTGTTTTAAGAACTTATAAAATCCCTGGTTTATTAAAGCCTTAAGCCTGACAGTCATGTAAGAGGGAATTAACAGAGAAGAAAATTGCCATTTAACAAGTAGAACACGAGCATTCAAAAAATCACCCCCTGCAACTCTTCTGTTACAAAACCTTTAAAAACAGATTTTTAAAACCCTTCAAATAATTTGAAGGGAAACATTCTCATTACTTACACAATACAAAATCCGTGGAAATTAAATGTTTAACAAGATGGGATTACACTGTTAATTACTGAACTACTTCTCTATAAAAAGAAAAAATATATCCAGTTTCAATTAAAGCCGTTCAAATTTTAAAATAATAGTTTCATATGAGTTCCATGTTTCCCATTATGTCTTCATTTAATTTGATTGCTTCTTGTGCCACTTCAAAAGGAAGAGTAATTGCTGCCAAATAGGAAATATTAAAATTAAATTTGTTCTGCTTTTACTATGTCCATTGTCATCTTTTACTGATTTAACAGGAAGGCAGTAAAAAGACTGCAGCATGTGCAATGAAGAGGCAGTAGTGTTCAATCAGACAAGTCCCATATTGAGTATCAGATACCACAGACCAGCACTGAAATCACTGTGTCTAGACTCTCTGGCACCTGCCTTCACTTATTTACCAGTGACCAGAGGCCAACCCCCACAGCTCTGTGTTCACATACACCTCTGTCCAACCCCCTCCCCGAGCCCAGCTCCAACATCTTTGAATGATTATGCCAGAACTGCATGCCTCAGGAATCTCTCCTGAGCGGCTACTCCCCAACTCTGCCGTTTGAAGTGATGCTCTGGTTTCTGAACTTCAGCAGATAATGGCGGACAGGAGCAAAGGGGGCTGTCAAGAGAGGACGTTTACCAGCATTAAGCTGAAAAGAAGCTTAGAGATCAAAGAGGGGCCAAACAGGACAAGCGTGGTGGAAAACATGTGGGCAGCTTTGGAGAACCTTGCACACCGCTCTGCGGTAAAATATTAAATATCACCATGACATCACTGCCTAACCATGCCCTTTGATTGGCCAGGTTATTACCAATAAAGGCTTTTATAAGCATCTGGATGGCATTTGCACCTATTTAAACAAAACACGCATTGCTGAGGTCTAAACAAGAATGAACTGTTAATACTCACTTTTAACTGTTACTAGAGTAGCACCCACTAACTCCTGCAATCCACAAGGATGTTTACCCGGGACAGCACGCGCTTCACACAGCCACAATCACCACGGGGCTGCTGTTTCCAAGCACTTTCTACAACTGCTAAACATTCATTATTATTTGCCAGTCTAGATGAACACCTTTTTTCTCAAAGAGACAAACCCAGGCAAGGGCGTGTATCACTACTGAAAAGAGATTTTGGGTTTCCTGGATAAAATTAGATAGCCATGAGTCCTTTTAAAACAGTAATTTTCTTTTCCTGATGCCTTATCCACTTCCTAATGCTTTCTGCTACCAGTCTTCCTTGATAACCATCCTAATTTTGAACATTCATTTGTACAATTTAAGCTCTGGTTGCTCAGCTTCTTTTTGAACAGTGCACAGATGTGACCTGTGAAGCATCCATAGCCATAGTTATACTTTCCAACTTTGTTGTTTACTTTGTTAAAGCCCAGTGAAGGCAGCAGAATGCTCCACCAGTCTTTGGACACAGCTCTGTAAGCACTGGGGGTCCAGGAGTCATACCATGATTCCCTGAAAGCACAGCACAAGAAAGTCTGAGACACTGTTGCAGGAATTTGAGTTTGGTTGGTAACTGCTAGAGCAAAGCAGGTCCCTCATATCTCACAAATACCTTGAAAAGTAATTGCTTCATGTGGTAGAAAAGACAGCAGGATGTTTACAAGACCACTTTGTAACATATATTAGTTATTCCTATCAGTTCTCCTCTCTCTATTATCTAAAATCATCTTGCCCATGGAAAAACTTCCCCGATTTTGCCATTAAATAATGACTAGAAACATTCTGATAACTTTCCATGACAGCTTTCCATTCTGAAGTATTTGATGTTAAAAACCCATTTGAGAGGAAAGAAGATACCAAGATGCAATTCTGAAAAAGCTACCACAGAGCTTTTACACTTAGGCAACACAGGCTTTCTCAACTCCAGCCTCATCAGGCCTGAGAAAAAGGACAGTAAGAGAGGACTTGGTACTTGAGAAAAACAAAAAAAACCCAAACCAACAAGAAACAAAACACATGCACACAAAAATCAAAGAGATCCACAAAACCCCAAATCCCATGATACTGTGTCTGCTTGAGTCAATGAGTTGAGTACCACAATGCATCCTCAAAGACCAGTGAAGAGCCTTCCAGAGCCATCAAGTCTCCCTTGCTGTACATGCCTGCAGTTGGAAAAGGGATTGACATGGAGGAACAGAGGAACGTAACCCTCCTTGGCTGCTTTCCAGCTCATATCCTGCAATACTGGAGACACTGACATTTTGATACCCAATGGGATCAGGCAAGAATGCCTTCTAAAACTGTAAAGGAAATACTTTCCATCCATTCCCTAAGGAGCTGCTCTGCACAAGCTTTAATCCCTCTCAAGCACTCCTGATGCTCTGTAGGAATCCAGCGGGTCACCTGTAATTTCAGAAGTGCACTGGTGTCAGCAGCAGTGACAGAGATCGGTCACCTCTGCTTTTGCTGGGGACTGTGAAAACGCAAAAGAACAGTCCCTGCCTGAGGAGGAGGTGCCTCAGTGCCAAGCAGCACCGTGGCTGTTCCCCTTGTCACCTGCGGGTGTCAGTGCGAGCTCTGCCATGAGCCAGGGACCGAGGGGATGAGGGAAGATGGATTTATCAGTTTATCACATACCTGAGGGATACAGTCTGTGTATGCAAACATCGATTTAAAGCAATCGTCCATGCTGATGTGATACAGAATGCAAATTGCTACTTTTTTGTTGTTTTCGTTTCCTAGAAGGAGAAAAAAAATAGTATTATGAGAATTTTTAGCTGTTGTTAAATACTCAAAAAAGGAAAATGAAAAACAGAACAATCCTAGCTAATAGAGGGAAAATTTAAATCAGAAATGACACATTAATGAAAGGGCCTTGGCCTGGCTTAGCCAAATGAAGAGGGCTTAGCCTTTGCAAGAGGGAACCAGGGCAATGGTAAATAAATGGTAAATATTCCTTCCTCTTCCCAGCACCTCCAAACACTTCCTTAATCCCACTTTGCAAGGAATATATTTTGTGAAAGGAATGCTTAATAATGACTGGCCTACCAGAGAATGGCTTAATCACTTTCCAGGTAGAAAATTAGGATTTAGCTGTGGATATTCCTATTGAAATAACAAGCTTGACTTGAAGTGAAATAAAAAGAATGTACCAATGCCAGAGAGAAAAATAAGAACTACCATTCAGAGGTGTTGTAGAAGGAATCCACTGCCTTTCAAGCAAATCACATACTTACTGTTTTACTCTCCTAAATAATTATTATCCCATCAGTACTTTTTGTGCTTCATACATGTCAAAAACTACATTAGTGTATTCTCAAGGAAAACTGGAGCAGTTAATGTTGAGTGGGGTGTGATGTACTTAACTTAAAGGTTTTATAAAATCATCTTACACAAACATAGAAACGTTTAAGAACAACACAGATGAATTTGCATCTGACTCACTGCTGAAACGCAGACTGAGCATAGAGAGGAGACAAGCAGGACACTGGCTATATATGGGATAAACCCTGCATCTGAGTGAGTACATAGTTAAACCAGGATGTAGTAAGGTCATCAGCTCCAAATTCATTCACAGTTCTTACACAACTCATCAGCAATACCCTACCTCCCACTTCTATTTAAGCTAAGTCAGAAAACATCTGTGTAATAATTTGGTAAAGCACAAATACCTCAAACAGCAACACCACAGTGAAATTTTCCTTCTGCATACATCACTGAGAGCTGGAATTTCCTTTGAGCAGCAAGGATATGATGCATTTATCCTGAGAATGAGCCTTTTTCAAAACTGAATTATCCAAAGAGACCCATTAAACCCCTCTGGCAGCTGCCATAAGACTGAGTGAAGTATTTTTAGCCACAATAAACCTAGAATCACAGCTGACCTTTCAAATCCTTCTGGAGTCTTACCTGTTTGAAAAAACATAACTGATATCACAATCTTCCATACATTTAACAGCTAGAGGAAGGATAATGCCCAAATGTGAAAGCTACTCTGATCATTATGAAAATAAAACCAGCAAACAAAATGAAGTGTGTGTTATCTTTAGTGCTCCTCCTGTGACTGGTCATCCTACCTACCTGTTCACCTGCAGAAACACTGGGAAAACAATAATTTAATGAAAAAAAATTCCCACACATACAGGTACACAATTTAGATGTTTACAGAAGTAATTATTCCTCCAAATTTCACTGGTCTAAGGAAAAAAAAATTGGTTACACTGCTCTTAAAACTTCAATCCATGCCTGTAGTTAGGACTTTAATACAAGACTCAACTTACACTTAGCTGGACAATAAAGGAAACTGTGTGAAGCAAAAGGTAAGCCAGTACAAAGGAGAGAAAAGCTCCCCAAAACACCAACAAGGAAAACTGGAATGAAGTTAGACCAGACCTTCAGCACATATGAACTGCCAGACCATTACCAAGAATGATGCTAAATTTTACTGTTTAACTTCTGTCCTTTGAGGGTTTTTTCTTCCTCCTTATTTTTGCAAGTTTCATTTGTGCTAACATAAAGCATCAGCTAAGGGACAGTTTTACATTTAGTGAACTCAGCAGCTTCTTAGTATTTGGCAATATTAGTGGCTTATTTTCAATCATAATAGGCTGATATAACAGTAAAGGCCTTCTGGTTTTTTTTCTTAGAAGAAACTGCATGATTTTCTAACCCCATTTTTTCAAAGGTTCAGCTGGTCACAATAACCCTTCTGATGCCTGAATACCACCTTGGGGGTCAGTGCTAAATGACAACACTACCACAGTTTCACAACTACCAAAAATAATCAAAAATACCCAGATGCTCTAAACCTAAAGTGTGAGGAATATGTGGAATCCAAATAAACTGATGTTATCTGAACAAACTCCTAAAGAGTTGCTTTATAATGACCAGCACTTAAATCATTCTCCAAAAGTGCATTCCAAAAAGTAGATTTCATGATACACAAAAGGCAAAGACAGCTATAGTTTCAAAGAGAAGAACTGAATTTAAATTCCTCCTTGCTGTGCAGTTATCTGACCAATTTTCCCTGAACTGTCCTGTCCTATTGTCAATAGGAGGAACAGAAGGGTTTAAAGCATTTAAGTCACAAATATTGCACAGCCTCAGAAAGGAAGTATTTTTCAACTGAGTAAAACAAGTGAATTCTACTAACTTGATGATAAAAGTAAACTACAGAACTAAAGCTGAAAGCAAACAGTCTGCAATTAACCCATCTTTTAAGTATTTAATGGTGTATGCATTTAAAGTTTAATTTCATTTTAATGAGATGTCTGCAAGTTCCACTGTTCTACTCTCCCTGTGGATGCTCTTTGATGCAGGAAAAGCAGAACCTTGTGATTTTGTCAGTTCTCATACAAAACAGCAGCAACTCCTGATCCAAAGAGTCAAAGACTGCAGGAAAATCAAGAGGAGGTGGCTCCTAAGCACATGATTTAACACAACAGTTCATCTCCTGCTCACCTGGGGAGCACACAGCCTGCTGGAAAGCTGCCTGGAGAGCAGGCAGGAATAGTTGGGTGAAGATTAGGAAGAGGACACACACAAAAGCTAAGGGATTTTAAACTCAAAGCATCACCTGCAGGCTGAGGGTTACACAAAAGGGGAAGAAATGACAGACTGCAAAACCTACCAAGCCAATTCTCATCCTTTTACATTGGTACTTCACTTCAAAAATAGAAACTGGCAGCTGCTCACTATGACCTGAATAGGTCAGTGCCAAGCTTCTTTTTCCTAATTATTTACTACTCATCTGAATTCTAATTAATTAACCCTGAGTTAAGCATTGCATAAAGACTTGGTTGTAAAAATTTCAAACCCTGCCCAGCACTTGCCTGGAAAACAGCTTTCCAAAGCACCCAAGTGACACCTTTTCTGCTATTTTTGACCACTGCTGAAGGCCACACATGAAAAAGCAGACATTGCAAGGAAGACTTCCTTATGACTGGGTACAGTAAGGATCAATTATTGCCCTAACTAGAAAAGGCAAGAGAAAAAAACCCCAAAAAACAGATCTCTGCCAAATGTGTTCATAAAAATCACCAAAGTTTTGGTGGGGTGCCAGAAAATTGTGGCCTACAAATGCTGGTAAGTTTTGAGCATCAAGCTTTTTATGACTGAAGGTGGAATAGCCAAATGGCCTAAAGCAGTAAGGGCAGCCCTGGAAAATAATGGCCTAGTCATTATAGATTCTTCTGGTATTTATGGCAGTAAAACATGAATCATAATGAACTCATTGGATATTAAATGTGGGGGTCACAAGCACTTTGATAGGATTTCCACAAGAATCTACCATTAATTAACCAAATAATTATTTGAAAGTGTAACTGAATTAGCCTTAGTTCTTATACAGCCATTCCTGAGAAACTGGTCATTCCCAGCTGAGTGCAGTTAATGCCTTAACAAACCAGTCATTAACTGCAGTTACTGATTTTGTGGGAATTATTGTGTTATAAAATACATTCAACAGTTTATAGAAACAATACTTAGTTTTTGTTTTTTTTTTTTTGCAGCTGTAGTTCAGCTGGAGCAGATGGGATGGAAAAATATCAGGTCCCTGGGGCTGTTTTCACAACTAGTTTTCTGCAAATTAGAGAGGGAAATAAATACATGATGGGTTCTGAGTTCAAAATGGCTTCAGATTTTTAGCCTTTGAACATTAATTAGAAACCATGTGCCAGCTCTGGGGACCAATGCCTGAATTCCATGTTTAGTTCTTACTATGGTTAAACATCTAAATAGTATTCATAGCAGAAGCTAAAGAAAAAAATATGATTTCTTGATCACAAGATCAAATCCTACATTTTCGTTGATTTTGTGAGCTTAAAATAAAAAACTCTCCATTAGCTCCATGACAAAAAGAGAAACCCTAAAGCTGTAAAACTGAATTGCCAGTCTCAGTTGTAGCAGCTTTCAAATGGTAAAGTAAAAAGGAGAAGGTAAATTAGGGATTAAATTATTCAAATGTAACACTGTCAGTAAATCAAGCAGCCATCACTTCCAATGGAATAATCAATGTCTCCACATCAGATATGAAATATGCCCTATCCCACCTATGTGCAAATCATTAACAACACTAAATCAAAACCAGAACACAAATGAAGATAAACACCTGTTAAAATGCTAGAGTGAATCTTTATTTCAGTTTCAAACTCTAACACCCTCATGTGATCTGCTGCAGAATTAGGCAAGTAAGAAATTCTAGATTGTTAGGAATGCCACAAACTGATTATCAGATCTATGTGCTGTCTCAGCCTACTGTCAGAAAACAGATTAATCAAGAGTTTATTCAAATGTATCATAATTAGCAGTGATTTTAGAAAAAGAATGGATAGAAAGGTATCTCCACTTACCTCTATCCCATTCCTCACAACCAGCTCTGCAACAGTTGGACTGAGTTAGTCCATGTGTGCTTTAGACACATATTGGTTTGATTTACATATGTAAATATAAATCATATTGGGTGTATCAGTTTATTTTATCAAGAGAAACTGAAAGAATTTTTAAATCTGCTTAGACTCAAGGAGACTAGACATTGTAAATAAAACATTATGATAGTAATTACATACTAATAACCCCTCCTGTGCCACCTTTATGTTATTTGGAACTGGCTCCATACCATAAGCCTAATTTAAAATCTCAATGTCACCATGGTTGGGTCTGGGGTTTAGTTTTATGGGTTTTTTTTTTCCTTTTCACCCAAAGAACTAAGTACATGCCACATCTGAAACCTGGTTACAACTTTTTTCCTAGGAAACAAAGAAAGAACTTTAATGATGAACACTAAAGAACTAAAAACTGACTAATTTGAGTTATTTAATGTTGCAGCACAAGAAAAAGCTGCATGTCTGGCACCTCAGGCTCCATTTCTTTGCCTGGACTTCCATGCAAGACAGACTGAAAAACATTCAGTAATCACCTCAGCATAGCCTTGCCACTCAGAAAGACAACACAGCACAGCTACTGGGTAATTAACACACTGCTATAATTATAATTTTTTTGAGGCAAACACCTCATTTTTTGTCCTTAGGATGGGCTATAACCAATCATACTTGAACTCAGGTGACTTCACACAGAAACTGGAAGCTCATCAATTGCAATACCCCATATAGCTCACAAAGCAGAAAGAAATCAACTAAAAATTCAGATTAGAGAGGAATCAAGAGGCAATAAGATTATGCCTGAAAGAAGAAGGCAAAGCTGCTTCTCTTTTCTCCACAGAAGTATTATTATGTTTTGGGTTAGGCTATGACCAAGAAAGAAATAAGAGACAGAAAAGAGTTAACAACTCTGGTTATTACCAGAAACCAGAAATCAAAACAAGTTCTTAGTCTGATTCAAACTAAGCAAACACATTTCCAATTAAGTGGAAACAACTCTAAGCAAAGGTCTTCTTCTGGAAGTCTCCACCACACTCTGTAGGTTCAATGGAAACGTACAGGACATGCATAATTTTTGCCATATCTGCCCTATTAAAGTACATCATCTGCTCCAATTAAAATTACTAGAAAATACTGAGACTTTTTGGATCTGAACACACTCTTTAATCTAGTTTGGAATTCAGTGGGAAAGGAAACAGAGGTTTTCTGTGCTCCTGGCTCCACAGCAGAGCATCTCAGCTCTGAATGGATGGTGCAGCTGGATTCCAACATGCTCCTGTTTGAAGGAGGAACAAACCCAATGCAGGATGCAGCCCCTTGCCTTGAGACAGGGAAGATTCACCATTCTGAAATGGAAACTGCTTTTACACCTGTTTTGAAGATGCTGAAGTACAAAGCTGAGGTTCAAATCTGGAGTTAAATATTGGTTGAGCTTTTGAGTCTTCCAGATAGCAAGAATTGAGCTCCATATTATTCAAACACCCATTTAAAAGGGTTTGAAGAAAATATTAACAGCTGACAAAGCATTTCTCACCTCAGCAATTGCAGACATGAGGCATCTACAGCTGGTCTCCCAGACTGCAACAATCATTTGAGAAACTCTTAAGTACAGAACAAACTTGTGAATTAAGATGCTTCCACATGTCTTGAAAGAAAGCAGAGTGCAACATTCTCCCTTATATCTGAACTTGTAAAATCCTCAGGAGCTCCAGGACTATTCCAGCAGCAAAATTGTTCCACATGGTCCTTTGAGGCCACCCCTCTGCCAGCAGCCTTCACAACAGCTCTGGGAAAGGTGCTCCTCTCTTCCACCCTGGCCCTCTTTATGATGATGTTACCACAGACCAGGAAGATTAGCAGAAGTGCCCCACCCTTCCTTATGGAGATTTTTCCAAAAAACCAGAACGAGTTGTTTGTGTTCTGTCATGCTTCAGGCATCCAAGTTAAGCTCTGTAAAGCTTTCAGATGTCAACAGTTCAGCAGATGATTAGATTTACTTTTTACTGCTAAGTATTAATTTGCTTTTGCAATAAGCTAAGAAACCATTAAAAGCATTGAATTAATCAGTCACATCTTGTAAGCTCCACACTAGAAATACTGGCTCAGGGATCCTTTCCAATTCGTGAGCTCACTGACTTTCCAACAACTCAGCTCCCTCATCTTTACATCTCTCCACTCCTGTCCTTGCTGCTGCCATGAGCATTTTTATTTTCAGTCAACACACATGAAGTTAGTTTCTTGTGTTCCACTAAAATTATCCTCTTTACTAAAAAAGCCAATAACACAGGTAGATTCATACATGCACTTGTGACCAGCACACCACAGCAAGGAGCTTTCACTCACCTGATACTGATGAGTCTCTACATTCAGTTTTAAATTTCTCAAAATGAGAAGTTATTTCTTCTTTAAAGTTTGCTGTTTAATTCACATTCAAGGTATCTAAATTGAAGTGCTGAGTTCTAAGACACATTGTGCATCCAGCTCTCCTTAAGTCACTCAGACATGCTTAGATCTATCTGCACTTCTATTATGGATTTTGAAAATTAATGTTAAGAGATGTTTCTGGGGTTTTTTGTGTCAAGGTGCTTTTTGTGTGTTGTTGAGGGTTTCCTCTCTTTTTTTAAGCCTTGGCCATACTCACCACAAATGATAAAAAAACTACCATTAAAATAAATCCCTTAATAATTGCTGCTTTCCAACAGACTGGTCCCTGCAGTTGAACTGTTACTTAATGTGCTTCAGCCAGCCTTTACTATAAAGGAATGGAGACACCCCAGGCAATATTCACACAAGTAATATTGGAACCAGCTGCTGCAGAGCCACCTTAGGAAAAAAAGGTTTCTCAATTTAATTGGGAAAACAGGAGGAAGCATAAATTTTACTGCCATTAATAACTTCAAGCAATCCCGATATGACTTTACCTCACCCTGATGGCTGGACATGTGCTTTTTGTTAGGGTCTTTGCCACATCTGACCCTTATTGTTTGCTCACTTGATCAGGTAAGAAAATGTATGTTTCTTTATAGGATAAACGAGGCCTATTAAAGTCAGAAAAAACACTGCTGTAGCCTATAAGAAGCTCCATTTTTCAACAGATGTGTGAAGCTCCATAATAAGTTCATTACAAAAAGGCCAAGTGAACTCATAAAGAGAGCACATCTACTTTAAGCCTTCTTAAAAGAAACTTTCATAAAAGGAATAGAGCATTAAAAGCCCACAGCACTCCGTTAATTAGAGAGCAAAGCACTGCTTCACTTTTTAACCAGCAGTCCCCATATAATCCAGCTTGGCTGCATACCATATCAAGCCTTGATTGTTAAGAAGCCTAACATATAACTGTTTGGCAATTCTTTGATTGCTCATTAAACCCAACTTGGAAAGAATAGAAAAATATCAGAGGAATTTCAGCAGTTCCCAGAGAAGATTCTATCAATGAATCCAGTAAAGACAGACTCTTCACTGGGGACTAAATGTGACTGCCAGTGCTACTCTCTGCTCTGGCTTCTCCAGCTTACATGAACAAGTCAGACAAGTCTGACTTACTTTGGAGTTTGCACAGCCCTTGAATTTTTATCTAATATTAGGTGGCTACTGCTTCTCATTGTGCTTATATTAAGTCTTAGAACACCAAGAAATTAAGAACATCAGGCCAGGATGCTCACATTAATAAGGCAGAGAGGCTGGGCACAATCTGTGACTGGCAAAACCAGACTGTTGCTACTTAGGGCTCCCCTCACTGTATTTCAGGGTGCTGTATAACAAGCACTCAACTGCTTGGCTGAACACAAATCCACAAAGCCAAATTGTTTTCAGCCCCTGTAATCTGTGCTGGAAAACATAACCCAGGATGTTCCTCACTCTCGAAAATCGTTTTTGGTGTTTTGCCCGAGATGTGTAGAAGTTCTTGTGTGGCAGTTCATGTGCCCGAGGTGGAACAAATCAGAGCTCTTTAGTTTTCTCGGTCTCGAGGTTGTTTATTATTTTCTTATCTGTAATATTTTCTCTCAGCCCAGCCAGGTCTGTCTTGCAGGGCAGCCATGGCACACTCTCTGCCCCTTCAGGGCGGTGTTATCTTTTTATACTAAAAACTATGTACATGATGTTTACAATTATTTCCCAATTCCCATCATCTATGTTAGACAGTGAACTTCTATTCTAAACCAATCCCAAAGTGCCAACTCCACAATAGAAAATGGAGATGAAGAAGAAGAACAAAGAAAGACCAAACACGTGCTTTTTCCTCCATCTTGTGCTCTAAAATTCCCATTCCCAAAAATCCTACAATCTGTATTTTCATTTTATGATAAAACTACTTAAACTACTGTGACTTTTAGGTTCTCATATAAAGCTGCTAATTTGTTTCAAGGGCTATAATCAAACCCACAGATGTTTTGGGCATCATTCCAGGGTCTCAGAGCCCCCTGACCAGGGTCTCAGCAACTCTGGACTCCCAAAGGGATGTCTTAGACTCTGACACTCACCACCTAAAATCTTTTTGAGATTGACTACCTTGGCACTGTGTGGTGCTTTCACAGCTGCATGCACAACCCCTCTGCGCTCCATGTTCCATTGGGGCCTGATTTGTGTTTTGTGACCCACCCATTTTTCAGCTCACCAGTATCTGTGTTCAGTCTTCAATTTTTAAAAGCAGATAGTAATTGCAAGCAACCAAAGATACACTTAAGTCTGACTTGCAAGCATAATGGGATTTCATTCTTTCAGCATGGCTTGCACTGGGGAGTGAATGAAAAGAAAGTGGCATTTCAAGACAGTATGTATTGAGTACACCTAAGAACTGTCCAGCAGCTCTGGGAGATGAACACACACATCATCAAAAATGTCTGTTCCCTGCAGAGTCAGACCTACTCCTTTTACTCTTTGAGCAACAGCACAGTACCCACTGTAACAGCTTTTGCAACATTCCCTGTGATTTGCACCGTTGGACAGAGACCCCTCACTGATAGGAGGAAGCAGAAATGCCAGCACTGCCCACCACACAGGGATGCTGCCAGGAGCTGCTTCTCAACAGGGCTCCACCATGAGCTTTTCAGGCTGCCCTAACCCCCACAGCAGCACTGAGCTGGCTCTGCTGTACAAACTGCCTGCTGTTCTCATGGCAAACAGGGAACCATTTGTCTCACTTCACAAAGGCTAAGAAATAACTCAGAGGCAGCAAAAAATAGCACCCTTATTAGAAGACCATGAATCACAAGCTGTGCCTATATTTAAGAAAGCTGTACTAAAAATTTTGTATTCAGTTTGGCCACTTAATTGAAAAACAAAGTGGATTTGGTCCAAACAAAAAGTAAAGGTTTTTTATTTCTCCTTGTAGACAATGTTTTCTTCTGTTTGCTGCCAGGGCATTTACTTTAGAAGCCAATCACACATGCAGGGGAAGAATTATGAAAAAGGGTAACATTTCCCTTATGTCCAACAGAGGAAGAGCATTTCCAGGGATCAAGAAAACTGATTTGTATCCTGTTTTTAAGTTCAGCTCTATGTTTCCCCCTTTCCAAACTCTACCATAATTGGAGCAAGTCATTCCTCTGCTCCACTTCCCTTTAATTCTGCCATGCAAAGCACAATGGGAGCACTCTGGATTCTGCCATGCAAAGCACAATGAGAGCACTCTAAGAGTGAAGCAAAACTCCATGGAGTAGTGTGTAGCAGGCTGCTTTGGTCTCTCTTTCCCAGGGGATGACTGGAAGACACTCAACCTGTGCTTTTCACATTTTAGGCAAACATCTAGTTTAAACCACTTGGTGAATTCACATGAATTCTCACCTTAGGCAATTGAAGTCATACTTCACATATATTGGCACAGAAAAGAAAGACTGCTCTAAACATAATTTCTAAGCAT
This sequence comes from Toxostoma redivivum, assembly GCA_013397375.1. Classification (NCBI taxonomy): domain Eukaryota; kingdom Metazoa; phylum Chordata; class Aves; order Passeriformes; family Mimidae; genus Toxostoma; species Toxostoma redivivum. Next base: position 247,500 of record VXBI01004301.1, read on the forward strand.
TAAAACAAAGCCACATTACGAAAAACATTCTCTGCAGGGCCCTAGTGTTTCAACACTTAAAAGGTCTTCTTGAAGGATGGAAGTCACACAAAGCAACAAAATCTGTTTTCACAGCTCCTCAACCAATGTATGGAAAAAGCTGAATACAGCAAACTGTGTCTTACAGGCCTCAACAGCTCTGCTCCAGCTTCAGATCTCAAGTCTGAAGCCAAACTTCCCTCAGCTGCACACAGCCCTTTGAGAGTCACAGTATAACAAAGATCAGCTGTGGTTGATTAATTTGGGTGCCTGCAGGGAGCAAGAGGAGCCTTGTCATATACAATACTTGAGACTTGTGAAGTCACAGAAATGAGCCAGTGGTGCTGACTGGCACAGCTACATGGGGAAGCAGGCATTGGCACTACTATAAAGAAAAAGCTAATTAAAATGGAAACCAAGACTTAAGCAGAATTTCTCATGTCCATGCTTTCAACAGCAGCCTCAACACTCTGGAGTGTGATGGAAAGAAAGATGGTCCTTCTCCATTACATCCATGGCATACTTATTCCATTCCTGAGAGCTCAGTGGGAGCCAGTTCATCCCCACTTTTTCAGCCTCTACCTCCATTTAGAGCCTTCCTGCTCCCAAGCACTTAAGTGTCCCTTGGGAAAGCAGTGCATCTTCCAGAACTGCACTCTGCATTCACCTCTATGCTCAGCCCTAAACCACTGCCTAACAAATCCTTTAATTCTTGGCAATCTCAACTCTCCCCTTAAACACCTACTACACCTAATTTATACCCATCTCAAACCCAGTGCTAAAAACTCAGAGGCCCAGCATGCACAAATGCTAAATTTCAGGAGGCTGAGTGAGCACACTTGACCTCTTGGCATTAAGAGTTGTACAGGGACTTGTCAACAGCTGTTGTGCTGTGTTAGCACTTGGAGATGACCTGCAAATATAAACTGAAGGGTACTGACTTGAATAATGGGTGTTTAATACTCAGAAAACCTGTATAAATGGGGCATCTGGCACATGGCTGTTTTATTATTCAGATTGAAGGCTTCTTTCAGACAGGATGCATTTGAGAATTGTTTGAATCACCATACCAAGAAAAGTGTCCCAAATCACAGTGATGGCTTAAAGAAACAAGCAATAGACAGTATTTCTACCTAGATTTTCTAATCAGCACATCAAAAATAAGTATCAACCAGTAGTATTCTACAGGGAGAAGCAAGGAAAAAACAGCACATGCCTCTATGAAAAAATAAAATTAAAAAAAAAAGAGAATGGTTGAATACTTCTGAGATAAGAAACACACTGAATATTCTGGAAGTATCAGCAGGACTTGCAGTACACTACCCTAACAGCCACTTCAGGAACAGACTCCAATTTTAGGAAGCAATTCTTTTGAGCTAAACAGCCTTCACACAGGCCTAGTTACAACTCTATGAGAATAGCATTTGAAAAGCAATTCTCCTCTCCACATTACAAACAGACACTAGAAAGCAGATATTTAACTGATGAGTTCAGTCTGACTCTAATATTAAATGGGGAATTTCTGGGAGCACAGACTACAGTGATTTGTGTCATGCCATTGCCTGAAATGACAAATCCCCAGAAGCCCCCCTCAGACCATCACATTATCTGCTGGATGAACAAAAGGGACAAGCTCCTGCTCCAAAAAGCTTACAACCCAAGCTGAACCAAATTAACTAATCAGATCCTCTTCAAACAAGAGCAAAGATTTCCTCATCAACTTCCATTTCTCAGTTCACTTTACTACAAATAACATTGTCTTGAGAACAAAAGGGTAAAGAAGAGGGATTTCAAATGCCAATATTTAACATCCTACCTCAGACCAGTGCAAACATGCTTGTGGGACAGAAAGTACAAAAGGATGTGAGGCATTTCAGGCTGTACCAGGTAGCTGTTATATAATAATCAGCAACAGGATTAAAGCTTCCAAAGCACTCTAAGTTTTCATGGTGTTCACTAAACAGCAATAAGACTGTATTGAGGCTAAAGCAGAATTGAGGAGACAAACAACCCTAAGAGACTTCAAAGGCAGAGGAGAAAGCTGAGACTCACCACTGCATTGCCCTTCCTCCAGCCAGTATCTGGATACACCCTCTGCACTGGATTTAGTACATCCCAAAGTCAACAATCTTTAGCAATGTCTTGCATCAGTGATTGACACCAAAGATCCTCTATTCCCACTCAGCAATCCTTAGAGCCAAAAGCTGCTAAACCTTCAAGGCATCTACCAGAGCAGCCTCCAGGTAGTATGAGCCAAAGAACATACAAAGAGCAATAAAAGTCCCTCCTCAGAACTCCAGCACATAACAATGATCACACAGAACAATCCTCTGCTGTTTCCAAACTCCTTATTGTTTCTATGGCTTTCCCCTAGAGACAACAAAAAGTTTCACTTGAACTGATGTACTTACATGATCTTAAACACAAGACTGCCAAACTGAAAGTGTAGAAATCAGTACTGCCTAGACTGAAAACTAACAAAATTGGGAGATTTCTGATCTGTCTGGACAAGTTAAAAGAGCCAGCAAGTATACCAAGCTTCATTAAAAATAAGTAAATATATATATATATACACACATACATCAGCTAGGCTCTGTGAAGTTGCTGGCTATTTTTCTTAGGAGCTCCCCCAGAATTACAAACATCATTCATGTGTCAGCTTGGGTGGTTTTCACACAGCTACTGAAGTAATTTTTAAAGATTAGAAGATTCATTCTACAGTTTAAGAGACCCTAGAGGTGAATCTACCAGAAACCTTTCTAAACTTTGTTTAAACCTGTATGTGACAAGACTGTGTGAATGCTGAGAAGCTGGAAGTAGTGAGGAAGTGGCAGAGACAAAAGCGACACAGCAGCTTTTAGGTACATCATAGCATGATGCAAACAGCTTCACTGAAATGCTGACATGTCTGTGTTAGACCAAAAGAAGACATACCCAGGAGTGCAGTGAGTTTGGGAAGCAAACCAACATGGACCATTTTGCTTCTCAGGCCTGTGTCAAAGGAGAGATTCAATAAGAGTCGAAGAGTGATATTCAGCAGGTCTTCATGTTCACATGGTACCATTTTCACAAGTTTTTCAATAATATCCATTTCAACCTGCATTTCAAGGGAAAAAAAACCCAAATATAATCCACCCAAACTTACTTTGGTTTCAACATTTAATTTGTAGCCATAATAGTGACTGTTAATGCATTTTCATCTGAAGTAGTTTTGCTTATGCCTTTGTGGTTGAAGTTTTCTAGATTGGGTTACTGGGAAACATTAATTAAAACAGATTTTGAACCAACCAGTTCAGATGTCTTGGAAACATTCCTCACAGTTGGAATACTGCAGGAATGTGGTGAAGACATCACCTGCAAATCTAGATTGGGGTGAGCAAACTCATTTAAACTTTAACACATGCAATCCTGCAGCAACTGCCAGTAGAGTCAAAGATCAACCCAACCAAGAAAGACAGAAAATTTGCATTCAAAAAGAATTTGAGCCCTTTCATCATGAACTTCAAATTAACCCCTAGCCAGAAGTGTGCATATGCTTCCAGAAGAGGCATGCCATCCTGCATGTTAATTTAATAAAAGCATGAAAGTCATCTTGAAATAAGTATCACTTTCAAATTAAAAAGTGGAATCCATGAACTGAGAAGTGGTATTAGTTCCCGGGATCATGTTCACTTTACCAGCCAGAAAACACATCTGAACTGGCAAGACTTCAGATAGTTTTTATCATGTTTTAAGCAACATTTCTTTGCTTTTATTTGACATAATCTTTAAATGCATTCATTTTTTGTTTCCCAGATCCTTCTTTGGCCAGAAGGAGGCACATAAAATTACTTGGCATTCTTTAGACTTCTCCATGTACATTACTAGTCTGGTTATAAATAGACACTGAATGAATGCTAAGAAAAGCAACTACAGCTCTCCCCACACAGCACAGTGCAATAATCAAACAACTGCCTGGACAGCTTTGATCAGAAACAATCAGATAGCAAGAACTCCTACCTCACTGCTCTGAGTTTAATATGGCCCTGGAAAAGCCAAGGAAAGAATGTGCTATAAATACATATGAATTATTCAGTTTTACTTAGAATCAGGTGCTGCACAACTAATCTTGGTTCATTTTGCTTTTGACAGTTTTGTATTACTGCCCAATACAAGTATCAGAACACTCCTCCTTCACTGGTAGCTTTCCTTAATAATACCATGGAGCAAAAAGCATCATCTTTATTATCAGTAAGGAATGCTCAGACAGCTGACCTGAAGTACACCAACATTTTCAAAACTGTTACAACATTCTGAAATTAAATCAATTCAACAACTTTGTTTCATTTGTCTTCTCATTAAGTCAGATGGAATGGGGAAAGTGTGCCAGCAAATCAGTGGGCTGGAGAGCTAATTGTTATTTTCCTAATCAAGTCCTATAATATAAATAAGGGAGATACTTCTTGTCTGCAGTGCTCAGTGCACATGCATGCAAAGGTCCAGTTAATTCACTACTGCTTTTACACAGATCATCTCATCTCACAATCTCTGTGTACCATTGATCTCAGGTTACCTCTTGGATAAGGGAAATGTATCATTTTCATCTAATAAATTGTAATAGAGGCACAAAGGTGAAGTCAAGCATCTATTAAAGAATCAGTAAAGGAGATACTTGGCTAGAGCTTGAAGTCACAAAAAATTATGCTACAATTTCAGAACTGTAAGACTTCACCACAAAAAAAAAAAGCTTATGAAGAATAACTGCCTCCAGTTCTTAGGAAGGAATAGATGTGAAGTGCCTTTCAAAACCAAACTGATACAGGAAGCAAGAAGGACAAATACCTCTTTTCTCAAGTCAACACATGGCAGAAACAACAATATGTCACAAGAGTAAAATCTGGGGGCAGAGTCATGGGCATCACCAGAAGTGGGAGTATGACAAGACTCTCGGGTGGTGAATTCAAAATTCAGAATTTTGTGGATCATATTTTGCATCATATTCTCTGTTTGAGATGACATTTCCTCTAAACTGTTTGCAGTAGGTTACCATTGGGTGTTGTGCTTTTCTTTCACTCATTTTACTTGTAACAGAATAGGCTAATCAGTGCTAGAGATACTCAGTGTGAAAACAGAGATGTCTCCCTCTTCCCTCCAACCACACCGAGCTTCCAGAACTCCAACCTTTCCAGCACTGCAGTAGAGTGCCACAAGCCTCACCATATCATTTTTGTTCTCCATGAAGATGCTGAGTTTCTTCAGGAAGGTTACAACGAGGATGAGCAGCTCAAAGTTATCCCGGTCCAGTGCCTTCACCAACATGTGGACAATGTTCTTGTTCCTCATCTTCAGCTCAATGCGAGTGTCCTCAGCGAGGTTCAGGAGCAGGTAAATTGCAACTAACAAAGGGCAATACAAATCACACCAACAGATCATAACCAGCACAACTAAACAAGTCTCTTTTACACTTTAAGTGCTGAAGGCAAGACTTTCAGAAGCATTATGCTCCCTTTTCAGTGCATTTTGAAGGAAATTGCCGGTGAAGGCTTTTTTTTGTCTCCTTAAAAAGCATTAGGAAGATTAATTCTAATTGTGGCTCAGAAAAAAAATTAGAATTGTTATCACTAGAAGCTTTTTAGGTTGTGTGGTTTGTATTTTTTTAATTTCAATTCCAACAGGAACCATTAAAAGCCCCTCTCAGGAAAGGTTTTCCACTCAGATAATTTCAATCTAACATGAAGTGTATTTTAATACAAAAACTGAGATAGAATGAAATCTATTCAAAGAGTCAGATTCAAGCTAAGTTAGGCAAATTTAAAAAAACCCAAATACCCAACTCCTCCCAAACCAACATCATAAGCAAAGAAGAGAGGATCACTTTTTCTCTTCTTCTGACAAATGGCTTTTAAAATTATTAATAGTGTCAAACAATCTGATTAAGTACTTGTCTTCTCCTTATTCTTTGGCAACACTCTTCCATATTCATCCACACATTCAGGATGTTTAAGACATCCTGGTTATACCAAGAATCAAACAGGATCCCTCAGCCATGTTTACCAACAACAAAATGATTTGCTATTTGCATTTGGTACCTCTAAGCAGCTGTTCCTGCTTGACAACCAGCCCTTTGTATTTCTTGTAAGTTTTCTCATAGTCCTTTTTCAGGGTTTGATTTTCAGGATCTTCATCAAGTGAATTACAGAAGTTAAGGAGTTCAGAGAAAAGTGATACAGGCTAGATGACAACTGCCCTCAAAAGTGTTTCTCAATCAGTAGTGAAATCAAGGGATCTATGGAATACTCAGTGTCAAGACTCTCCCTCTGCACCAGCTTGCTACACCTGCAATCCAGGCCATGATTCTTCTCTCCTAGGCTAGGATATTTTACACTCTAGTAAGCAGCACAGATGTTCTAAGACATACTGCTGATAAAATACTACATTTTTTTTCTTGTGTTGCTTTAGTAGCTTCAGCTTAACCTCTTCCACATCCCAAAATCTTCACTCTTGGTCTTTCTCATATCTGCAATTATATTTTGCATTTTCTAGTAAATTCTCCTGCTTTTACAGAAGGTGCTGTATACTCAACATTCATCAAGACAAGTAAGAAGCCATCAGGCTATGCCAGAACATCAAAAGGATATCAGCTTTCTTCTTTTTAGCAAGCTCTTCCTGCCAAAGCTCATGTCTCTTCAGTTCATGGTCTATGATATTCATACACAGAGCTCCAATTTTGTAATGTGTGATTATCCCATGAAATTGAGAGAAACTACATAGAAGAAATAATACTTGTGAGGAATACATGCCAACAGCTCCATATCTATTTTGACATCTAGAGTAGCAATACTGCATCACATGAAATATTAAAGAAGTTATTTATAGATTTACAGTGTGACCCATTACAGCACTTCCCTATTGGAAAATTATTTCAAAACAAGAACAATCCCTGAAAACCTGAACATTTTCTCAACTTGTAGAAAGACAAGGCACAGTTTATTGTTCCAGATCAAAATTAAGACACATTCCAATTTTCATGCATAAAGGAAAAGATTTTCCCCTCAGCCCTGCCTTCCATACTGCAAGTGCTTCAGAGCACTCTCTCCTCACCAGAAATATAATAGAGACCTAAAATTAAGGTAAATGCCATTTCTGCTTGAATTCTTTCTAGGCAGGGTATGCTGAAACACTGGCATAACTAAATAAGAGCAGGCACTCACTTCAGTATTGAACATTGTTTCTTCCCTGTAGGAATGCAGATGGAAATTAGGAGGTGGCAGCTCAGCCACCTTTCATTTCTGACACCAAGCTATGGGACAGAATCTTTACTATTTTCTTCCCAGCTCTCTTACAAACTGCCTCACCATAAGTTCCTTTTGCTATAAGTGATAAAATTGAGGCACGAGCGTGTTTCTGTGTGTTTTTCCAGTTTCAGTGAAGTTTTGTAGTGCAGAGCAGAGAACAAATGAAAAGCCACTAAGCAGAACTATATTTTTTATGTTTCTAAATCCAGGGACTCTGCACTCACCTCGAAAAGCAGAAAAAAATGTAAATTATATTGGTAGCCAGTTCAATGCTTTGCTTCCAGTCTTCCCTCAGCACTCTAGCCAATGCACCCAGGGCAGTTTCTGAAGTGAAACAAGATTTAGAGAAGCATCAGCATTTTGTGTCCCTCCTTTTTAGCTTGTGAGACTCAGAATTTGAATACACCTTACTCTACATCTACCAGTTTTCTAGTGGAACACTTTCACAGGTATCTCACTTTAACAGGCAACACTGCTCACGAGTTCTGTTTGGAGACAGTACCAGAGAGTATTCTGGGTGGTCACCCTGTCACAAACCCTAAGAGGCAGCAACATGGAAGCAAAGTGCAACCTAACACTGAAGTCATCTTAAAACAACTGCCACTAACCTTCAGATCCTGTGGCCTCTGCCAGCTCTGGGTTCCATACTACATTGTGCCCCTGGCCTAAAACATAATTTTCACTTCAAATGCCCTTTAAATTCCACCTTGACAGATAGTGTTTCTCATCTATCTTTCTATTTATTTTTTCCACCTGAAACTATTTCATATTATTTAATAATTTGGTTTCTCCTTGTCTTATTTAAACTCACTTTTCCATTCTTCTTCCCCTAGCTAGTCTCTCTTTGTGTACACCATATTACTTGATCAGAAAAGCAACTTGGAACACGAAGCACTATAATATTTTCAACAACTCATAGGGATAAGCCATTATTTCATGGCTCACCATTCCCATTCCAGTCTATCTTCCGTGGTGGCACTGCAAGATGGGCATGTATTGAAGTCATCATTTACTCAAGGAATGTGAGGGTGTAAGGGTTCAGCAAAAGACACAAAAGGGGCAAGGAAAGAAAGTCACAAAATTAACTTTTGCCAGCTTGCAAATCCCCTTTTCAAGGTAAGTTTCCTGATCTACAGAATACAACAATACATTGCCATCTCTAGCAGTAATGCCAGCTAAAGTTAATTTAGCACCAAAATAATTAGGATCAGAAAAACAGCTGAAGCCTGTAGAGGACAGAAAGATTTCAGTATTGGGCTCACCTAAGACCAGCCTGACCAGCATCCATTTGTAGAGAGACCCAACCAGGCTTTGATGGCCACCTTATTATATATAGAGAAATAGAGCCTAGCAAACTGAAGAAAATCCCAAATTAAAGGTGAACTACTTTTCCCTGGATACAAAGTAACAGCACATCAAGAGAAATTACCAGTGGGTTTTCAAATTACCATTTACAAGAAGCTCTTCCAAATTATCAGGATTCCTGGCCAGCTGCAGGATGAGGGCAGAGCCACGCACCTTGTCAGGAATGTCCTCGTACAGTAACTCAATGTACTCATCCATGTCATTGATATTGGCAACTTCATCAATCTGAAAGGGTTTCACAGGGAGAGATGCCAATTCAACACCAGCAAAGGGCACTCAGCTTCTGAGTACAGTCTTAGGCAAAAATAAAATACAAGTTTAAAAACCCCAACATATGCAGAATCGCTGCCAATGAACACCAGGAAATCTGATGAGGTATAATTCCTAAAAATCAAAGGATGCTCAGACATGACTCTGTGTCCTGTCTGATGTTCCAGACCTCACTGGCTGTCCTGCTGTGTGCTATACTTGGAGGGGCAAGTATGCAAGTCAAATATTTTACCCTTTATGGAGATAATTTTTTCCATTGTGCAGTATTTCCAAACCAAGTTTTTTGTTTAAAAAAAAAAAGAAGAAAAAACCCACAAGAATTCAGCATTTCCTCTCCCCTCCTCCCTTTTGCAACTGCTTACTGAAGTAGTAAACAAGGTTTGCATCTCTCTTTTAACACCAATATTTACCTCTGTTCCTTCAAATGGGGGTGGATCTTTTGGCTTGCTGGTTTTTTCTTTCTTTTCTATAAAGAAAAAGACATGGGTGCAGTTAAATTACACACACAGACCAAACACATATCCAGTGTTCTCATAATGAACACTCTAGTTAAATCAAGGTCAAAGTCCTTTTGTGTCCAGCTGACCTGCCAGACTAATACAGGTTTCTGAAGCTGAACAGTGCCTAGGGAGTAAAGCAAATCCTCAGCTGCCTTTTGACAACTCAGTCTAAATGTTCAGTGATAGCCCAGTCAGTTGGTGAGACAGAGGGTGACAAACCTTAGAGCAAGCCCAGAGTGACAACACTCACCCACAGTGAGAGACCTCAGCAGCTCTGATTCTGCTTGTGCCCTGTGACACACCAAGACACAGAACTGTAGAGTGAAAGAGGGTAAAACATGCAAAGCTCCTACAATCAAACCCCATATATAACACAAGTCTTTGTTTTAAATTTGTCTCACTAGGAATCCAGCTTGAGAACCAAGTTCACCATTTCCTGGTTGCAAGAAATCTTGATAACCGCAAGATAATGTAGAATCTCATGTTAAATATTCAATTGCCCCCTGAGCAGAAAGTTTAAGGTAAACATAAAATATAAATAGGAGCACCAAGATGCCAGGAACTTAAGATGACAAGATGAGAGAAACACCCCAGGCCATCTGCTAGACTGGACCAAAGCTTGTGAGGCTCTGAAACTCTGCAGCTTTACACACAGCCCAGACTCAGCCTAGGCACACTGTCTACCCTTGTAAGAGGTGATGGCAGAGGTCCTTCTAGGAAGATCCTCTCAGAGACTTTTCATGTCAATGTAAGTGCAGATTCAGTATGACCAGGCTGCACCCAATAACAATCTGTACCTCCCAAGTCCTGCTAAAGCACAGGGCAGCCAGTGAGAAGCATCCATACTAAGTGTGTAACCAAAATAATACAATAAATTTGGTTGTTAAAAAGGTAATTTCCTCCAATCTCACTTCAAGACCATAATTGTTTCCAAGAGCAATAAAGCATACATGTCCCCTACTGTCACCAACTCCAGAGAACTGGTACATCAGGCACACTGGGCTCTCAGCTAGAAACACCTCTGAGTATTTGCTCAAGGCTGAGGCACCCCAGTCCCAAGCTACTTTGTTCCTGAATGTTTTACCTTTTCCTGCTGAGGAATCTCTGCGGTTCTGCAGGTAGTACAGCAGCTGCTCTACTTCTGCAAGCTTGGAGGGGTGAATGAGCTTGCATTCCTCAACAACCTTCCGAGCCAGGGAACCAATGTCTGTATTTGCATTAAGACTCTTCAGCCGAATTCTGCAACACAAACAAGTCTCTTTTCAGTTTTTGAATTTTTTTATCTTCAGTCCTTTGATTATGTTTACACAGTCATGAATTTCTTGAAGCAGAAATTATCCTGATACAGCCAGTGCCTGTGCCTTTCATGTCAAAATGGTGTCTCTGAACTCCAAATGGCAAGCAACTGTCAAACAGATTTGGTGAAACCTAACTGTTCATTAAAGGCAGCTGTGAGAACAGATCCCTTACAACCATCTTAGATACAAAAGACAGTAACTGATTTGCAACATACCCCATAAAAGTGCACAGGACCACAAAGAAGTGCTGCACACAAAAAAGTCCCAAATGAGAGACAGTTCTGGGTGCTGTCTGCACAGATCTTTTGCAGTGTCAGGAGTCTCCCACACTTCTGGCAGATCTGCAGCCAGGTCCACAAGCAATGAGCAGTCAGAAATCTCTGTGGGCATTAACAACAGGGTGGAACAAAAAGGAATTCCACCACCTTGCAGATGCAAGTTATGCTGATTCATCTGACAACAGAAGAATGCTTCTGATATCTTCAAAAATTTGAGACAATTTAAGCATTCTCTTTTCTTTTTTCCCCAATTATTCTTCTAACATGCACTCATGCAGGCAGCCACTTCAGCTCAAATTTTCAAAAAGAAACCAGTTCAGAGATAAAACCCCCCTAGAATAGATCCAACCTTGCAGCTTGAAAACTGAAGTTATGATAGCTCTCTGGGCTTTTCCAGTGGGGAATATTTTAATGGTCTTGAAAGAAATTAATCAGGCAAAAGTAAAATACAGATAAAACAGTGAATTCACTGGTTGGGCAGGGGCAGATTAAAACAACAGGAGAGCCAACAGCAGGAGAATGAGGCTGTCAGGAGGTTCAGTGGTACTTTTTGCTCCAACATGAGCTACCATTTGCACAGGAAACAATTACTTCACTTTTCTCTGCCTCAACTACCGAATCATCACTTTTTTTACAAAACACCTTAAAGGACATGGCTGAAAAGCAATTTACAACGTGTGTTTCAGATGTTAACCTTCCTAGGCACATGTTACTTCCTGGCTTTGAAACCCTCTGCTAGTCCAGCACTAAGCTGCATGAAGAGTATAAACTTTAATTTCTCAGAGGTAGGTGGTACTCTCAGATACTGAATCTATGATTTCAAAGACTGAAATAAAGTATCAGAGTTTGCCGTGACCTTACATTTTCTGACATTCCTTGCGTTCCCCCAGCATGGGGTCTCCCAACTCTCCCAGAATCGTTGCTTCCACTTCATAATGGACAATGAGGGCTTTCTCAGATGGATGCACATCTATGTTACCTCCTTTTACCTTCCTGTCATAAAGGGAAAAAATGGATTAAATGAAAAGCTCAGAAAACACACCAGAGCAGAAACCAGTTACCTGCCTCCTGTTTTATGCAGACCCTAAATCCAAGTAGTGCTCTCCTCCCACACCACATTCCATCCCACACAGCTGTACCACAGCCTGCTGCTAGTGGCATATTCTTGGCTATTACTTGTAGTACAGAAATATTCAAGCCACTGGTCAAGCCTTACTCACAGAAGTCAGGAAAGAAATCAAAGTTATCCTGTTCCACATCACCACAACGACTATAAAGATGCATTTCACCAAGCAGGTGAATTTCCCAGTTGATTTTCCATTACCTTGCCAGTATTGACAAATCTTTGTCTAATGGCCTTCACTTCGTACAGTCCTCTATAAATGGAATTCTTTTGTGATTCTCTTGGCTAACTCTTGTAGTTACAATTCTATGAGACTGAATTGCAAATAATTTGTATTTCAATTTAATGATTCTCTCTTGAAACACAAACCTCTCTGCTACTGTTCTTCACCTCATTGTGTGTGCTGCCAGGCTTGAGGGATTACAGAAATCAACAGCTGCCATCAAAAGATATAAATCATGTCTACCTGCTTTTCTACAACTACAGATCCTTGGGAGAAGTATTCTCCAGGGAAGCACTCTGGGGTATGTCAGTGCCAAAAGGGCCTGTCCTGCTCTCTCCTGCTTTGTGCCAACAATTCTGTGTCCATGCAGATCCAAGGGTCCTGAAGAAGGGCTCAGATGGATGAAGATAACACCTCATTTCTGTTTTCAAGCAGTGGCAGAACCACATCCAGAGAATACAGTGACACATTTTTATTTATTGGTAAAGATGACACTTGTCTCTTTTCCACTTGGTACTGCCAATCAAATACATACAGTCCTGCCATAAGTTAGGCTGCTAAAACACTGCAAATTACAACCACCTCCAAAATGTGGGTTTGGCTTTTGGGATGTGGAGTGAGTTTTTTGCTGAGTGTTCAGTTTTTTCAGACAGATCATGTCCATAAAGAGAATTACAAGTGGCTTCACCAGTAGTCATATGAGCATCTAAGAGATAGCAGGTAGCCATGGCATTGGGTCAATTAGATCAGGGAAAACAACTTCAACCTCATAAAGCTGGAAATGTCAGCAAATCCAGATGCAGCCTGTGGTGTAACCACTCTCAGCAGAAAATGTTTGAAATGTGTCTCCATCTACCCAGCTACTCTGGTGTCCACTTTCCCTTCTGTAGAATACAGCTGCAAAAAATACCTTTGTCTTGAGATACAGCTGCCCAAAGAACTCCACAAACCACAAAAAGGTCTGCTGTGGGAAGAGTCCAGTTCAACTACCAGCCTTGCAAGGACATAAAGCTACATAGAGCAAACCAAAATATCTCCCTGCTAGAGAGTAGCATTTTCCATGAGAGTGTAGCAAAACTCCATTTATGACTTCGGATTTTTGAAGAGACTTGGGTTTGTTCCTCTTTAACAGTACCTTGAAGTAGATGTTTCATTACAGTCTGTTCTCTCGCTTCAGTCTTGTAGGACTGAAAGTTTATAGCAAATCTACTTCAAAAGAATCCAGCTCTCACTCCCCACCTCCAAATATATTTCTCCCACATTAAGATCTATCAGGAGATGCCAACTGCAAACACTCAGGCTCCTGACAGTCAAAGCTCTGGTCAGTGACAGCTTAGTAATATTTACAGATATAAAGAAAAGGATGGATAGAGAGCAGGAGTTTGGTAAAGTTTTACAAAAATAAAGTTGAGCTAACAGCTTATCCTTGCCAAAAGGATTTGATCTTCCATGTCTTCCCTGCTCCTGGCAGTCACCTTGGAGTTCAACATGAGGGCTCATCAATCCCTGTCACAGTCAATTCCAGCAATCCAACAGAAAACTCTCCATGTTTTGGAGAGAGGAAGTTTTTCACTGTGTAACAGAATGAAAGTGCTCTATAGAAAAGGAACAACACTTCCTATTTATTATCAGGGAAAAGAAGGAGTGAAACCTCGTCCTTTTGGCAACAGCAAACCAGTGATGAGCTTAGCCACTAGGAGAGCCTTAGCTTAAGACTGCTTAAACAGTTTTAGGACTTCCCATATTTAATTTTTTCCTTCAGAGAGACAGATGGGTAAACTGAAGAACTTACAGCTGCAGAGATTTTTCTGCCCTCTCACACTGACAAACACTCTCTCTGCCTGAGCTATTTCTGAGCTAATGAAGTCACAAATCAATACACAGCCAAGTTCTCTCTCTGAAAATCTTACCTTGTGAAATGCATGAGGACCCACATAAAATTTACTCCCCAGCCACTGAACTTTCTTTTCATTTGGGAAACACTGCATTCAGATTGTCAGCATCACGAGGTAAATCTTTATTTACAGAAAAAATCCCCACCTCTCCCCTAAATCTTCAAATATCTTCTTTACCGATTTTCTACACATCTTGACTCTGTAAATCACTTCATAAAACATTTAAAACTGCAAATATTATAATGAGTAGAAGCAGCAATGCACTGGGGAGCTCTCATGCACATCAGCCTGTCCTTTCACTTCACTGCTTGCTTTGTCAACAAGAACCCAGTTCAGTTCAGGGTTTAAAAGAGGAAGGCCTTTTCTACAGACAAAAGCTGGGCAAGCTGAGCTCACATAACCAAAGCTGTAGTGTTAATATCCTTTATTAACTAATTCCTTTCGGGGGAAAAAGCAAAAGCAAACTATCCTAATGAAAAGTGGGACAAACGGCACACGTGGGTAAAAATCCAAGAACAAATCCCAGCAAGTCAGACTTGGTGGGAGGGGGAGTGCCCGTGGAGGATGACAAAGGGAAGCAGGGAACAGAGGAGTACCAGACTTGCACACCAGCCTGGTCAAATTAAACAGCACAGCAGGTAGTTTTGGGTTTGTGCTCCCCAAAAAGAGAGACAACTACACCTTGTTGCAGGGATGACTACAAAACAAAGATTCCTACAAAATCATGTAAGACAAACTGAACAGGTAAGGCTAAAAAAAACAGGTACTACTCTAAAGTTACAGCTGTTGATTTAATTAAGGGTGGCCATTTGATTTTTACCCATCATGGTATTGCTATGACAGAAATGATGTTCAAAGACTATCAAGAGGGTTTTTTTCCCTGCACTGTTTCCAACTATGGGTCTTAATAGGTGGCACATAAGGGGAGAAAAAGCAAAACCTAGACAGTCTAAACAGGAAGTTCTGTAAATAGTAATAAGTAGAAAGGAAGTAAAAAACAAGAGCAGGAACTCCTTCGGGTTCAAGACATGAGGGATAAAATCACCAGCATGACAGGATAAAGTGACACTGTCCACACATCACATCTGAACAGAGGCCGAGATGACCTGGCATCTTTTGGGATTGATTCACTTTTGCTCTTAAAACAACTGACAGAGATCCAAGAGCTGCCCACTCAGGCCCTATTCTTCAGGCTGACTGGTCTCAGTGCCAAAGAGACAGATAAAAGGCACCATTCATTCATCACATCTGCAACATCAAACCCAGATCACACACTTTATACACCACAGTCACCTCTTACATTGACATCACTTGTCCTGCCCAATCTGCCATGCCACACTCCTAACACCTCCTCTGAATCAGTCTCCCAGCTGCTCCCTGAACCTGGCCTTACTTCTCTTATCCCATCCCAGATCCCCAAACCAGCCACCTGCCTCATTCCAGCACCCAATACACAATGATCCTCTCCACTCATCTCCTAATAGCATCTATTCTCCTCTCAACCTGCTCTCACTTCAGTGCCTCCTCCCAAACACACTATAAAATGCCACCACAGCCATCCCCAGGGCAGAGCACCCCTCTAAACTCCACCTTCTCCGCATCCCATCTCTCTGCCTACCCTGCCTTTGGAACCTTCACCCATCCCTAACCCTCCCAGACCTCATCCAAATCTTCTGCCCAACAGACTGAGGGGCAGTCATGCCTAAACAAATCTATCTGCCATTCCCAAACCCCTCACATCACAACCTCCAGTCACCTTCCAAACCAGCCACTCCTCACTTGCAGTGCCTCCATTCACCTTTAAATACACACAGAACCACCAGGTTGGAAGAGACTTACAAGATCATCGAGTTCAACCCAGCCCAACACCTCAACAAGACCACGGCCACATCCAGGCTTTTTTTACACACATGCAGGGACGGTGGCCAAGTCATTCCAAAGCTTTATCACCCTTTCTGTAAAAAACTTTTTCCTAATATCCAACCTGTATTTCCCTTGGCAGCTTAAGATTGTGTTCTCTGGTTTTGTCAGCGCTGCCTGGAGAAAGATTTCGACCCCCAGCTGACCAGAACCACCTTTCAAGAAGTTGTAGAGAGTGGTAAGGTCACCCCAGAGTCTCCTCTCCTCCAGTCTAAACAACACCTCATCATCACTCTTCTCACAACACTCTCCATTGTCACCTCCACAACTATAATCAACCATCTATCCCCAAGCTACCACACCCTCAGCTCCCCTATATTCTCCCATCCACATCCGCCCACCCAGCCCTCTGCGAACACCCCACAACACCTGTGTCTCCCACCCCATAACCTGACACACTCCATTCGCCTCAACCGCCAGNAACCCCGCCCCGCCTTTCCCTCCCCATTAGCGCCCCCTGCAGGCGTGGGCGGGGAGGGGGGCGTTGACGCGCCGCCTCACGGGCAGCTTGCGAGGCCTCGGGGAATGAAGGGAAATTAAAGGAAGAAGCTGTTTATTGGAGTTTTTTTTCCACCCTAAATATGTAGACAAAAGTTAAGTTTCTGAACTCGAGGGTCAATATGATCAGCTGCGGTTTAAGCTGGTAGAGGCTTTGCTGAGAGCGAAAAATGTCCTGACCTCGCAGGTGGATTGGTACCCTTTGCTTTGCCTTCTGTATTAATTTAATGCTTATTGTTTTGGAGTTGATATGCATTACTGCCACCTCCTGACAAATTAGGAAGTGGTTTTTCAATTAATCAGCAGGTTGGTTTTGGTGAGAGGTGCTCTAGGATGCTGCGAGGAGCAGTGTTGCCTTTTTGCCAGCCTGGAAATGAAACTCGAGATAATTTTAGTAAGAAGGTAATATAAAAAGGGATCTTTATTTGAAGGCCTTCAGAGGCAGTTATGGAAAAACGTCCACAAAAGCCCACTTCCCCCAGGGGTGAGTATATTTTATAGGTTTTAGGAAATTAGCATAATTGATAAAAAGCACCAGTTAGGAGGGCAAGTATTTGTGCAATTCATCCCCAGGCCAAGCCCCTTCTCTGGAGCCCCCCTTCAGCACCAGTTATATTTTGTCCATGAAAATGTATCTCAAAGAGTTGTTCTCAAACCTTGGTTCCCAGGAAGAACCAAGACAGCACAGGGGTCTTGTACCCCCGGGGCTTGGAGCTCTGGAATTTGTTTTGTCTTTCTGCCTAGGGAAAGGCCATGGAAAAGTACTGGGAAAATGAGTCACTAACACAAGAGCCTACAGAGGTGCAAATATATGTGTGAAGAATAAAGAGAATGTATTAAAAAAAAGGAAAAAAAAAAAAGCAAAACCTAAAAGGGATCAGCAGGAGTGAGGGCACTTGAATCACAGCGTAGCTTGGGTTGGAAGGGACCTCTGGAGATTATCCTGGCCAATCCCTCTGCCAAGGCAGGGTCAGCCAGAGCAGGTAACACAGAGATGCATCCAGGTGGGTTTGAGAAGCCTCCAGGAAGGGAGAATCCACAACCTTCCTGGACAGCCTCCTCTGTCATACTCAGTGCAGAGAACTTCCTCTTGTTTAGGTGGAACTTCTTGTGTTTCAGTTCATGGCTGCTGCACCTCATCCTGTCACTGGACGCCACCGAAAATGGTCTGACACCACCCTCTGAGCACCTACCTGCCTTGGAGACATTTACATGGATTGATGAGATCCCCTTTCTTCTCCAGACTAAACTGTCCCAGCTGCTCATCAAGAGATGCTCCAGACCCTGTGTGCAGTATTTAAAGGAGGATTGAAGGAGGGCTGTTGTGATGTCGTGCCTCATTATGGCCACCTGGGCTTGTCACTGGTCCTCAGCATCAGCTCTTGGCTAAGCTTAGCCTTAAGGCAGCCTTGGTGTTTTGAAACATAATCTTCCTTTTGGGTCACTGACACACAGGGATGGCACTGGCTCAAGCAAAGTGGCTGCAAATCCAAAATCATTCAGCCAGCACCTGAATCCTCAGTCCTTTATCTTGTCCCCAAGCCCCTCTAAAGAACAAGCAAGCAGCATCATATCCAAGAGGTCTCGGAAAGGATATGAATGTAATTTTCTGGAGTACTCTTTACTCCCACATAACATGAAACTGAAAATTCTGTCTACCCAGAGTCATAGGGGTAATGCATGAATAAATAATAGACAACAAAGCTTTTGTTTTTTATTGTGGCAAAATATTAAGCATAAATACCTAATTTCTACTGATCCCATAGAAGAATTTTTATACTTGCATAATCTGTAACTGAGCAGAATAAAATATTTCGTGGAATCCACACAGTGCCTGCCTTTGTTTTAACAGAAAGTGGAAAAAGAAAGTATCCTGTGAAATATGGAGTGCTACCTTAGTGCAATGAATTTACAAAACATTGCTAGAACATAACACCTTTGTTACTAGGCTTATTCTTTTTTTAGTACAGTAATATTGTCATAAAGAAAAAAATATAGCTACCTAATCAGAATGGTAATTCTCCAGTGATTTCAGCAGCTCTCCAGATAAGCATAAGCCAAACATTAAACTCTGAAGTCATATAAATAGTCTAATATTTACTGAGCACTAAGTACCTGACAGTCTCCATTTATTTCACTATGAATTTATCTTATTTATCTGGTCACATATGCCTGAGAATGGAGTCTAATTTTAGACACCTATGGAAAACAGGCCAAAGATTACAAGATGAGAGTGATACAAAAGAATGTGAAAACTGAAAAATATGAGCAAAAGAACATTTATTCCAGTTAAGTGTGCCATGATGTTTGGGCTAAAATTGGCTGTTTGTCAGGACCTGAAGAGACAGCAGAGCCTGAAAGAGTCCAAGTGAAATATCTCAGCTTTGTAGGTATTGAGCCACCAGCACTGCCAAGATCAGACAATCCTGTTGGTCAGTGACAACCAGCTGATGCTGAGTTTAGAAAACCACATAGCATAAACACCCAAACCCATGTATTGCATGGTAGATTCTTCAAAAATTAAATTGTAGAGCGTGTGCTGCCTGAGGTTTCACTCTACAGAAACCCTGAGATTCTGATGTTTTCCCTTCCATTCCTTTCCTTATAGTGTGATGAGGTTTATGGGATGGGACTCTGGAGATCCTCTCACCTGCATGCTAGAAGTATATAAAGAAGGAGGAAAGAGAGGGTGGTATTTGGGGCAGAAGAGTGATCAAACTGCAGGCAGAAGCTGGAATATTCAAGATTTTTGTGTTTTTTCTTTTTTTCTTTTGTTTGGGTGATTTTGGGGTAGTTTAGGTTTTATTCATAAAACAAATGTAAGAAATATTGTTCTGGAGTCAGGTTGAAAAAGATTTTTTTTTCTAGTGAGGGAATGTAAAGGAGGGTGTGAAAGAGCAAGAGAGTTACAGAGAATATCAGAATAGGAAGAGAATGGGGGAGGAAGTTGCATGAGGAGAAGCTGGGCAAGAGGAGTGAAGCAGGTGGGTTAAAAGCAAGAGGAAAGAGAACTGTGGAGTGCTCTCATATAGTATATGTAGGTATTTGTATATATATTTATGGTAGAATAAGCACAGATGGAGTCATTAACAACAACATTTGTATGCAAAAAACCCCAAATCCATATTTTTTGGTCAAGCTGCAGACAGATGTTATTAACCAAATGGACAGAATACAGTCAGTGACATTGGAGAAACAACCACCACATTGCCTCATGGGAATCTTGATTTTATTTCTTCTTGTTTGTTCTCTTAGGATCGAAAAGTACTGATAATAGCAGTGATTTTTAAGTCAAAAAAGGTGTTTCCATTGTATTCAGTGAACCTTTAACATTGTCCTGGTTTAGGGCAAA
>VXBI01004302.1:2627-14333 GCA_013397375.1 Toxostoma redivivum
CCCCCGGCTGGACTGTGCAGTTTTCATCCGCCCCCCCCCCCTTCCCCAGCACGGCCTGGGCGGCCTGAGATCCTAACATAGCTCCAGTATGGCCTGGCCCAGCCCTTGCAACTTCTGTGTGAAATTTTAACCCTTATAATGCTTAAATAAAAGTTGCAGACCTCCAATCCTCCTTTGAGTGAGAAGGAATAAACAGATAGGATACACCAAAGTCAATAAAGCGAGCATTTTTTTTTGTTCAGTGTTAAAGTCCTTGATAGTTTACATCAAACAGATCTAAGGAAAATATATATCCAGTGAGCATTTTTCCACTGTTAAGGGCTTTGTTTTGTTTTAGAGTTTACAAACTCAAAATATTGCAGTGATCAGAAAGCTGCTGCATTCAGTACTGTAGATTTCCTTTCTCTTCAGGTGAGTTCAAAGCTCACTGCTTCAAGTAAGAATAGCCACTAAGACAAGGTTTCCTAGGCTTTTGCATCTAGAGACAGAGTTCAAAAAGGAGAGGAACTGCCTGTAGTGGAAAATCAAGTCAGGCATCAGGGATCTCTTGAGAAATCTCAACCTACACAAGTCCATGGGACCAGATGTAATGCAGCCAAGGGTGCTGAGAGACATGGCTAACTTCATTATGAAGCTGCTCTCAAGCACCTCTGAAAGGCCTTGAAGATCCGGGAAGATCCCCAGTGACTGCAGAAAGACAAACACAAGACAAAAACAAGGACAAGAAAGATGATCCAGACAACTATAGGCTGGTCAACCTTACTTCAGTCCCTCCCCTGCCCTTAGGAGCTTATCTGTTGCTTGTTAGCTGGTGCAATAACTCAGGGCATCTCGCTCTTCACATGAGTGCTAATTGGTGAAATAATCAGGACACCTTGTCTTGAGTTAATGAGTTATTTCAGCACCATGGGACTACCATTCCTAGCTGACAATAAACATTTTTCTCTGGAGGCAAACGTGGAAAGATAAGCTGGAATTTCTGACTGATAGACACTTCACCTTACAAACTGTAAAAGCTACACCATACTTTCATAAAGCAGAAGTCTTCTGCACATTCCCTGGAAATATTGTCTTGGTTTGAAAGACAGGCGTCTGCCAAGGAAGGCACTAAGAGCTGCCAGATAAAGAACTAAATAAGTGTCCTGGTTTAAAGGACAGGTGTCTGCTGAGGAAGGCGGGAACCTTCCTTGGAATGGAAAATATGACCCCCTTCCCTCCAAATTATTATAACTTTGAAGTTATGGGGCTTTCAGCCAAAGTTATGGGAAAAGGAATAACAGTTCTTTACTAGTATGTATATGTATAACAAGGCAAACAAACAACAATGGCAGCAACAACAAACAAAACCAGAAACCAAACAACACCCTTCTCTTGGCTGTCAAGAACTTTTCCCTTTGGTGTAGTTATAGCCACAGCCGGCAGGGACACTGTTGGCTCCCGGCCGGGCAGGGCAGGTCCGACGATTCCTTCGCGCAAATTCAGCCGTGCGAGGTCTCCCTCACATGGTAATGGCAGGTGGGCTGGATGGCGAAATGGGCTGCAGCAGGAACCTCGGAGTGGCAGCTGGGACAGCAGAGGCAGGCACACTCCCCGGGGTGGCAAACAAAATGTAACAGAAAACTCCACAACTGTAGCAGGAGACGCAGGGGTTGGGTGGACACGGAGTGCTGGGTTAGAGTGTAGCGAAAAAGCCTGAGGCAGCGGCAGAAAGCAGTGGGGCTGAGCAGCGGCAGCCGGGCTTCTCTGTAGCAGCTGCTGCACGCAGCTGAGGAGACACACCCTCCGGGAAGGGGGAGAGGGCTCAGGGTCCCGGGTTTTCCCCTGAAGCATCCGAATAGATAGTGGGGGTCCTTTCCAGCCAGATCAGGTGTTAATAAGGTCCCAGTGCAACTACTGCTCTTACGAGCAAGGGCTCACCCACAGTAAGGAAGAAACAGTACAGGGCTGGGCTCCGAGGTGGCAGTGGATTCTCCCTGCGGTAAGCAACAGCTCGACCGTCCTGCTCTGATACCGAGAGCGAGAGGAACCAAGCCCAACCCCTCAGCCCTCGGCCAAAATCTCTGCCCTTCCCAAGACAAAACCCCTCAGGTAAGACAGTACCCAGCTGCACCCTTCCCCCTCCTCCTCCCAGACATATCTTTTGTTTTCTTAAGTGTCGGTAGTTATTGTCTCTTAGCAACAAATGGGACAAAATTCCATGAGAGAAAGAAAAAAAAAAAGGAAAAAAATCCTAACCTCCAACAAATGTGTGGGATCTTCTCCCCAAAGTTTGGAACACCTGCTTTATGGTTACTCTCTCAAGGGTTGAGTGCAAGGACTCTGTATACGCTATCATCAATTCAGTGGTAAAGTTACATTGATTCCTAATTTATACCATTTCTTTGCTAGCTATAATATAGGTACTTACTGTCGTGTACTGTTTTATGTAACCTACTAGTAGTTCTTTTGGTTTATACTGTGTAGTAAGTAACTCTGTTTAGGCCTTTTGTCTGTTACCTTCTGTCTATTCAATAAATATTTTATAATAGACCCAATCAGCCATTCTTAAAAACTTGTAAGCCAGAGCGATTTTGATGTGGGTCACCTAAGTAGAGCTGCTGTCAAAATCTGAGCCTAAAGCAGGGCTTGTCTAAAACTCTCACTTGATCCATAACAAACACATTTCTGGTAACATGAAGAAAGAGGTTGATAATGGTGAGTGATCTCCCTGTCCTTATCTAAACTCATGAGCCTTTTGTTATACTTTCTCTGTGCTGTCCAGTTGAGGAGGGAGACCAATAGAGCATCTTGGTGGGCATCTGACATCCAGCCAAGATCAACCCACCAAATTTGGCATGGTTCTCCACTGACCTAAGTCCTGTCAGGAAAATTTTCTCCAACATGGGCTCTCCACAGCAGTGTCTTTGGGAATATCAATCTGCTCTGGCATGGGTCCTCTAATGGCTGTAATGAATATCTGCTCCCTCATGGGTCCTCCAGGGGCTGCTACAGTGGAACTCCTCCTCCTCCCTTCTCTGACCTTGGTGTTCCCTCTGTTCTCACTCTTTGTTCCCTCCTCTTCTCATTGCCCATCATTTTTTGACCTTAAATATGCTTTCACAGAGGCACCACCAACTTTTCTGAATGGGTCAGCTCTGGTCTGCGGTGGGTCCATTGCTGAGCTGGCTGAGACCAGCTGTGTCTGTCATGGGGCAGACCTTTGCCTCTTCCCACTCTGTGGCCACCTCTGCAGCGCTGCCCCCAATGTGTGCATGTACACATTGCAACCATGGCAATCCCTCTTGTCTGGGAAGAAGGTTGAGTTTCTAATGCATGTATATTAAGGTGTTTCAAAGAGGAGAGGGGTGATGTGTATTGGCATGATTGGCAAGGTATTGGGGGCAGGGGCTGCAGTGGTGATATGTGTGGGAGGAGGTCACAGACTACTGTCTGCCAGCCACAGCTGGTTCCAGGCCAGCTCAGCAACAGATGACACCAACCCATTGGTGCCAAAACTGGAAACGATCAGAGAAGTACATGGCACCTCTTATTTAAGAAAGAGCGATAGCCTCTTAGGGGCAAGAGATGCCAGAGCAGAGAAGGCTATACTGGAGGAGAGACAGGCAGAGGCAAAAAGGGAACTGCAGCCTGTGGAGGAATCCCCACTGGAGCAGTTTAAAAGAGTAATAAACAAGGAGTGACAAAAAAGGAAACCACTCCACACTGACTCCCAACCTCCTGTGCCCACCCACCACCTCACTGAAGGGACTGAATGTAACATGCAGCAAAAGCAAGGACATTGGAGACTAGAAACGAGGGAGGACAGCTGACTGGAGCAAAGTTGAGACAGGCAAAGGAGAAAGGGTGTTTTCACTGAGTGTTTGACTCTTATTTGTTTCTCATTACCCAAATCCATAATTATAAGTTGATGCAATTGGCAATAAATTAAATTCAGTGAAATTTCCTGACCCGAGACTGTTTTGTTCGCAATGCCTAGGTTAAGAGCGGGAATGGGTCCAAGAGATATGGGATCACTGCACTGGGATAAGACTTTTTGTGGCTGTCAGGCCCAGAAAAATCTCTTGTGAGAATTTTTCCAGTCCAACTTTCTCAGGCCCAGCTAGGGTTTTTTCCCAAGCTAGCTGTTTTTCTCTAATGTAAACATAAGAGAAGAATTGAAAACAAATATAAACACCTGCTGGATATGTGACAAGGCCTGGGAAAGAGGTGTCACTTTCTCTGAACCAATAAGCTAGTGTTTTGTCTTGAGTTAGTGTCCTGAGTGTATTTAAGCAAGGTGTGTTAGAATAAAGTTGTCTCCTTCCTATCTTGAGAGAGACCATGTAGCTGTGTGTCTTATTTCCACTGCTCCAAGGGTTAATTCCCTAACATACAGCCACAACTTTTCCCCAGGGTATAGCAGAGGGAACTATTGAACCACTCTGGGGTGACCCAGACTACTTAAACCAATGGAAATATTCTGCTAAAGTGAAGGTTCAAAGGGCCCATACAGTAAAAGAAGAATGTTTCCCATCTCAACACGCAATGCATAGCCAAGGGAAAAGCCTCTCTCACCCAAGCAGTCTTGACCAATAGCTTCATGGGGAGCACAGGGTTTGGGGACAGTGCCCAGAAAGTAGAGATGCTAGGAGGGCCATCTACCTAGGTGCCTCCATGCTCTGTTGAGAACCCTTCCCAATGCATGGCTTACCCTTCAAATTAAAACCTGAAAATAACACCCTCTGCCATCACTGAGGCATTTCCTTCTTCCTGTTTTTTTTCTATGCCTCAGACCCAGCCATCCCCATGGACCATGCTCTGGCTTTTCTAATCACTTGACAAGTGTTGCCTTGGACATGGAGGCTGGACCTGCCTCCTCTTAAAGGGTCAACATAGTGTGATGCAATTATTATACATTTGACATATTCTCTACCACTCTCCACCTGCTGCAGCCTCAATATCCCACAGGACTGAAGAACCATGATCAGATGCAAACAACAAAAATGGTGATTGAAGACAGACAGCATGGATTTATCAAGGGCAAATCATGCCTGACCAACCCTTCTACAATGAAAAGAATGGCTTTGTGGGTGAGGGCACAGCAGCTGCTGAGTCTTACCTTGACTTCAGCAAGGCCTTTGTCATGGTCTCCTATAGAATACTTATAGTCAAATTGGTGAAATATGGACTAAATAAGTTGACTACAAGATGGTGCAGCCAGTTTTCTGTCTACTAGGCTCAAAGCACTGCATTGCACAATACAAAACACAAGTGTCAGCTCATTACTACTAGCATTCCTTGGGGTCAACACTGTCAGGGAGCAGAAAGGGCCAGCTTCTCTCTAAGGGACAGGGAGCCAGAAGCCAAGCACAATAACACANCATAATTATAAGTTGATGCAATTGGCAATAAATTAAATTCAGTGAAATTTCCTGACCCGAGACTGTTTTGTTCGCAATGCCTAGGTTAAGAGCGGGAATGGGTCCAAGAGATATGGGATCACTGCACTGGGATAAGACTTTTTGTGGCTGTCAGGCCCAGAAAAATCTCTTGTGAGAATTTTTCCAGTCCAACTTTCTCAGGCCCAGCTAGGGTTTTTTCCCAAGCTAGCTATTTTTCTCTAATGTAAACATAAGAAAAGAATTGAAAACAAAGATTGTTGGCGGTTGAATTGTTNCCCAATGCATGGCTTACCCTTCAAATTAAAACCTGAAAATAACACCCTCTGCCATCACTGAGGCATTTCCTTCTTCCTGTTTTTTTTCTATGCCTCAGACCCAGCCATCCCCATGGACCATGCTCTGGCTTTTCTAATCACTTGACAAGTGTTGCCTTGGACATGGAGGCTGGACCTGCCTCCTCTTAAAGGGTCAACATAGTGTGATGCAATTATTATACATTTGACATATTCTCTACCACTCTCCACCTGCTGCAGCCTCAATATCCCACAGGACTGAAGAACCATGATCAGATGCAAACAACAAAAATGGTGATTGAAGACAGACAGCATGGATTTATCAAGGGCAAATCATGCCTGACCAACCCTTCTACAATGAAAAGAATGGCTTTGTGGGTGAGGGCACAGCAGCTGCTGAGTCTTACCTTGACTTCAGCAAGGCCTTTGTCATGGTCTCCTATAGAATACTTATAGTCAAATTGGTGAAATATGGACTAAATAAGTTGACTACAAGATGGTGCAGCCAGTTTTCTGTCTACTAGGCTCAAAGCACTGCATTGCACAATACAAAACACAAGTGTCAGCTCATTACTACTAGCATTCCTTGGGGTCAACACTGTCAGGGAGCAGAAAGGGCCAGCTTCTCTCTAAGGGACAGGGAGCCAGAAGCCAAGCACAATAACACATCTGGCACGGCAGGATCCTCATCAGTCAGGGCCCAGTCCCAAAGTACTGGGGCAAGGCAAGCAGGACAGACCTGGGTACAATAGTCAGGTCCAACCAAGAGTTCAAACCATCAGGCAAGTTCATGGTGATGACACAAGTCCAAGGTTAAGCCAGGAAGTCAATCCTCAGGTCAGATCCAGCAACAGTAACAAGGGGCAGAAATAACCCAGGCAAATCCACAGTGACAAGACAGGTCCAAGATCAAACCAGGAAACCAATCTGCAGATCAGGGTCCAGATCAACAAGGTCCATAATCAAATGCAGGCATAGTTGGGACAGCATCACAGACAAATGCACCTACAACGTATCTTAGAAACTGAAAGCCCAGGCCTGCTTCTAAATTGGGCCCCTGGGCAGAAAGCAAGGGTAGAGGCTCCAGGGGAGGCTGGTCAGAGCAATTCAGGCCTATTCATGCCCTCAGGGCACTGACAGCAGCCTTCCCCTCACAGCAAGGTGTATCCTCATGCCTTACAGAGATCTGGGTTCAGAAGGGACTTGCTGTAGAGTGATTTAATTGCTATGGGTTGTCATGGGACTATTTCAGGGGATGCAGAGCTAGGGCAGGGATAGGAAACTGGAAAAGGACGTGGCATGGGAGATGCCCCTTGGGAGCTCTGGAGAGCAGGCAGGCTTGCAGGCCAGGGCTGGTGAAGGGCTTGACCTTGGATTTGGCTTCTTCCTTTTACCTGATGCTTGCTGGGCTGCTAGCAGGACTGGTTGCTAGCACCACCTTGCTCTACTCATCTGCCTCTGCTGCTATGGGACTCCACCCTGCTGGTGGTTGTTGCCTGGCTGATCTTGTACTCACCTTCCCTTAGGAAACAGCTCCATTCTCACTGCTCCCTTGCACTTAGCTCAGGCTATCTCAAGCCCTGAACTAAGCACCAGTAGAGTCTGGCCCTCAGGAAATGCTGGGGCTTGCCTTCACAGGCCCCATTTAACTTTCAAACCTTTGCGAGGCTATGATCACTATGCAGAGGCAGATTACAGCCCTTGCAGGCTGCTTTATCATCCTCGGCACCCAGTGCACCCTCTGGCCCCCCCAGCTCTCTAAACCCTTCCATGAGATTTGAGCAAAGGTATAGGAATTTGTTAGTCGGATGTGGTCAATGCTGCTTATCAAGGGGCCTACCAAACAGGTACTAGCTGCTTAGTAGTAATTATCTCTCAGCTTTTAGGAATGGCCCTAGACTGTGTCACCCCCTATATGGAGCACGATTCCATGCTCCAGAACTCAGATGACCTAGTTGCTCTTCTGTAGGTTTTTTCAGAGTTAGCAATTGTGCAGCTGTGACTGAGGCTGCCTTACTGGAGCTCTGGATGGAGAGCCAGCTGACTGCTGACTCCACAATTTGTGAAGCTCACTGTGGAAACAGGGTGGTAAGAGTGATCCCTTATGGCTAGCTATAGATTAGGGCTGACTGAGGCCCTCAAAGATGACATGGCCAGGGTGGACCCGCCCCAGAGGCTGTGGCAGCTCTCAAGTGAGCAAAGATCCTGGAAGTGAGCAAAGATCCTGGAGATCAGGGCAATGTGTGGAGACAAATGCTAGGGGGATCACAGAATGGTCGAGGTTGGAAGGGACCTCTGGAGGTCATCTTGGCCAACTGCCCTGCTCAAGCAGGGCCACCTAGAGGCAGCTGCCCAGGACTATGTCCAGATGGCTTTTACATTATCTCCACAGACTCTCTGGGCAACCTGTCCCAGTGCTCAGTCACCCTCACAATAAAGAAGTGTTTCCTGATGTTCAGCTATAACCTCCTGTGTTTCACTGTGTGCCCATTGCCTCTAGTCCTGTCACTGGGCACCACAGAAAAGAGCCTGGCTCTGTCTTCTTTGCACCCTTCCTTCTCATATTTGTATACATTGATGAGGTCCCCCAAGCTTTCTCTTCTCCAGGCTGAACAGCCCCAGCTCTCTTGGCCTTTCCTCACATGTGAGATGCTCCAGTCTCTAAATGCCCAGAGACCTTGGCTAGTAATGCTTGAGACTGGTAACTGGGAGTAACAGCGCAGCAGGAATTGATCCAACTTTCTGCTCAATCTTCCTGGACCAGCAGCAAACTCCCTGATGGGAAGGAAAGTTACAACCTGACCTAGTGAATGCAACACTGGGGGGAGGAAGCGAGCAAATGAGTGTGTGAGATAGTCAAGTAGGGTAAAAGCTCTAATCTTGTTGGTTCTTAAATAAACCCTAGAATCCAGATCCACTCTGTGTTCTCATTTACTCTGTTTCACCTGTGGCACCCAGCCAGAGGATGAGCCCATGGAAGTAGATGCCATCCAGCCACAACCCTCATCCCAAGAGTAAGAACACAGCTGGAGGGAAGTGGTATACTTTTACTGAGGTGCACAAGGCCACCGTGTTGTCATTAAGCCCAACAAACCTCCTACCGTGACCTTTGAAAAGGCTTTTTCTCCTCTAAGTTTTATTAGAATTGGTCAAAATGCTAGAGGTAAAGACAGTCCCTGTAGAAAAATGTTCCATGTTTTCTTCTTTCCCCTCATACCCTGTTATGTGGAGTTGTGGATTTGAGACAGAGACGACACAAACTCTCAGAGATCCATATGACAAAAGCCTATTTTATTGTTCAGACTATTTTTATATAGGGGGTTTGAATCCCCTGGCTCATGACAGCTGATTGGTTGAGACTTCGGACTGCCCAGCTCTCTGACCAGTGAGGTGTCTGCAGCTTAGGATGGAATGTCATTGGGTAAAGTCCCTGTTTGGGTTTGAATATATCCTATCATTGCTCACCTAGGGGCCTGTTTATTGAACCAGGCTAACCAAACTGGATTTCTCATCTATGGCCGAATTAATTGCCCAGCTACAAGCCAGCTTGTGCCGTGAAAATTCCCCATTTCCTTTTTTATTAAAAATATTCAACTTGTTCTCTGTCATTTTACCTGCAAGAACCCTTTGCAGGCAAGATGACAAACAGCATGAGTCTGATTCGAATGAGGCTTTCCATCTAATTTAACAAATTTAGCTCTTCCAGTTGGTGATACATTCCATGTATCACTGGAGCTGCAGCACTTATGTTCAGGAGCTGTCAGGCAAAACCACTACCCTTTAGTCTAGCATGTTACAATTTAACTGCTTAAAGTTACAAATCACAACTTAACTCTATAAACAAGAAAACATTTAACTTTTTAAACTGAAATTATAACTTAACTATATAAATAGAAACATTCAACTTTAGAACTGTGAGAAAAAAAACTTAACAGAATAAAAAATTTGTAAACAGGAAAAAACAATTTGTAAACAAATAAATCTTAAAGTAAATTGTTGTTTTTAAAGTCCTGTAATTCTATGAGGTAGGTGAACAAGTTGTTTCAATCACTGTTCTACACACAGCTCCACCACGTCCGTTGAGGAGCTATCAGGGGGATGCTGCCTGTGGTCCTGGGCAGGACGAACACATCTGGCAGGTACCCAATGCGTTCCGGTGTCCATGGAAACACATGCATATTCCCGTCCTCAGGTAATGAGATTCCACAGACCTCCCCATGTATTGGTGAGGAGGTCTCTCACCATTACCTTGGGCTTGGATAGCTGAACATCACAGGATGATTGTAGTGATAGGAAGTGATTTAAAATGACTGGGTTCTGGGACTTTTCTAATATTCTCAAATGATTTAGTATATAGACAGCTTTAGCTACCCTGCTCTGTGGGGATTCACTACNTTTCTAATATTCTCAAATGATTTAGTATATAGACAGCTTTAGCTACCCTGCTCTGTGGGGATTCACTACACATTCCTCCCTTTTGTTTATTGAGTATACCTTTGAAAGTACCATGTGCCCTTTCCACAATGGCCTGTCCTGTTGCTGATCAGGGAATACCAGTGCGGTGTGATACACTCCAGGGCTGTAGGAAATGTCTTGTTTTCTGTGAAATGTATGCAGGACCATTGTCTGTTTTCGTGATATGAAGGATGCCCAAAGCCACAAAAGCTGATCTCCAATGTGTGATGGCATCCCGACATTTTTATCCTGTATGTACTGTATCCCATATTGCTGATGAAAAGGTATTGAGACATGTATATTTTAGACGGCCCAATTCAGGGATGCGTGTGACATCAGTTTGCCAAATTTGCAAAGCACGCAGTGCACGAGGGTTTAACCCCATCTGCAGTGTTGCAGTGTGGCCTAGGCAGTCAGCACAGGTGTTAACTATATTACGAGCCTCTGTGTTTGACAGCAGAAATTGCCTCTGTACGGGTCAAACACCTTGGAAAAAATCATGTGATGCCTTTGCTTGTGCTAGTGTATCTGGTTGTGGTGCTGTCCAAGCAGAGGTAGCTAGCATATCTGCTCTGGCATTGCCCTCTGTGAGAAAACCTGGTAAATTTGTGTGACTCCTAATGTGTAAGATATAATAAGGGCAAGTTCTGGCTTGGATAGTAAGGCATAGAGTTTTTAGTAAATAGCTGTGCATTATCAATTTCCTTTAATAGTGCTCAGTCTAATCTCTGTGTGATGTCAGTTACATATGCAGAATCATCAGCACATTAAGAGGAGTGTGGGGAAAATGTTGGAAAGACAGTTACAGCCCGTAGCTCTGACATTTGAAGTCATCTGCTCTCATATCCCTCCAACGTTTGCCACTCACCTTCCTCTTTCCATGTTACAATGGCCTTTCCTGTTTTCCCAGAATTGTCAGTAGACATTGTAACACCTTTTAAGAGTGTTTGACTATTTAAAGGTTTCAGAGATAGTTTAGTTTCCCCACTTAACTTCAGCAATCTATGGCTTGGTAAATGATAAGTGATTTGTCCAGAATAAATTTGCAAGGCTGTGCAATTACCAAAATACCATTCAAACAATTATTGTGTCACAGGAATAATAATTTGTGAAGGAACTCTAGTATTCAGTTGTAAACACCCATGATGACATTTGATAATTAATATTGAAATTAGTTCAAAGGTGGTGGGTCCCGTCTTTTTAGGCTGATGAGGTAAAAGCATCCATTCTAGTATGTGCAAAGGATCAGGCCAGTGTGAATTCCACTGCCTGATAATACCAGTATAGTGAAAATTGAAAATGAGAATGAATACAGTGATACACACCTCTGGGCATATCCAGTAGACTTTCCTGTCTGTGATAGATTCCTCTACTGTTTCGAGAGCAGCTTTTGCCTCTGGAGTTAGTTTTCTGGGGGAAGTTATTTCAGGATCACCTTTTAGGAGGTCAAATAAGGGTGCTAATTGTGAATGGGTCAGTCCTAGATAGGGTCTAACTCAGTTAATAGTACCCAGATGTTTCTGTGCATCATTTAGAATTTGAATCTTGAAAATAGAATAGTTTGTGGCTGTATAGTC
>VXBI01004313.1:20410-50965 GCA_013397375.1 Toxostoma redivivum
TTGGTGAGGTTTCATTCCTCTGGGGGTCAGTGGGCCATATCCCCTGATCTGGGGGTGCCTGTAGGGTCTCTGACCAGCCCTCGCTCTGCTGATCCCGGCGTGCCTGCCTGGGGGGCGAGGGGAGCTCAGTCGCCTGCTGTGACACTTCGTCCTCTCTCCCGGCGTGGATTAGGTCATGTTGTGACAGTGCCTGTTACTGTCTTGCAGTGCAGCAGGACCCGGGGATGTGAGGAAGAGGGTTTGCCGTTGCAGAAAAAACAGCAACCACCCCCCACTTCCATGTACGCAGCAGTTTAATAAAATCAGACAGCACGAAGCATGTGGCCGATTTTTCCCCCCTAATCATCAGAAGGCAGTTCTCTGTGCCATTAAATACTCCTGTTCGCACAAAGCAGGCTGTGATATATGCGGTGTTGTAAGCCGGGGAGCAGTTGTGGATGAGATATGTAAGAGGAAAACATCAAGAGCTGACCTCAAACTCTGAAGTTAACTGTGCTGCCTCTCCTTCGGGTGGCCTGGGGTACTCACTTAAACCTGTCTCTGTAACTATCTGACCATTCTACATGGCCGTAAAAAGCTCCGATGCCCCTTTGAAGGTGCCATAAAGCTGTAAATGGGCTTAATATAGCCCATCCCGCTAACCTCAGTGCTTTCCCTCGGTATCCTTTTAATGAACGGCCGCACTCATGAATTTCTCTCAACGGGCTGTCACATCTTCTCTGCTTCTGGCTGGGAAAGAGCGCTGTGAAGCCTCGGCAGAGGAATCGTCCCAGAACTGCCTTCACTCCCTCGCCGCTGGTGCTGCGGGAGTTGGTGGGGGATTGACACAAGATGCGGGTGCAGTGGCGATGGGTTCGAGCCCTGTCCCTTTATCAGCCTCGTGTTTTCAGTGGAGACATCAGGGCTGCCCCCGGCAGAGGGGCAGCTGGAGTGGCTGTGAGCAGGTGTAATCGGAGTGCTCAGCCTCGGTGCAGGTTCCTCTGCCTTCATTTCGAGGCAAGCTGCGATGCCCCGTACAGCCTCTGCAGATCTCACTTTCGTGCGCAGGGTGCATGTCTTTGCAAATACCGTGCTAATCCCTTGGGGTGACTCACAAACTTTTGTAGAGTGCCTTCTCCCTCTCTTGCATGGGTCTTTGCACTCGATGAATTATCTGGGTAGCCAAAGCTCAAGGCACGTGGAAGAACAGGCTACGATATTACTGAGTTAATAATTTTCTGAAAAACAAAATGCCTGAATGCAAATAGAATGGAAAATGTGTCTTTGAAGCCTTTTCTTCTTTAAAATTATTCCGTGTCTACCTAGCCTGAAGGAAACCTATTTTTCTTAAACTTTCATAAAACTTACAAACATTTTATGGAAGTGGGAAGGATTTAGTTTTCTTTTTTTTTTTTTTTTTTTTTTTTTTTCTTTATTTGACATCTTTTCTACGTTCCCTTTGAAATGTTGACAGGGGAATGCTAGTCTAAAATTCTTGATGTCTGAGTAGAAGTTTAGTCTGGTTTACCAGCTCCTGAGCTGGCAAATGTAGCTGGCAGCAGCTTTGCTAGCAGCACAGCAGAGCTGGGTCCAGCCAGGGATGCCCAGGATTCCCAGGGTAGAAATCAAGACACTGATTGTCTCTAATGAGTTGAAGTAGGGAGGGAAGGTCAGAGTCCAAGTGGTATTGCAAAGGATTTCCCAGGAATGCAGAGAGTTGCAGCTATTTCGTGTGGCAGGTATCTACTGCAGGGGTTATTTGGCAATGCTGGCGACATCAAACCTTGATGTTGTAAGGGTCAAATTTGAAAGCTATTGCATATCTTCATGATATTGCCATGGATGTTTTACTAGCTTTTCAGTAGCTCTGTGTAATAGGGAACATCTCTTGGCAGGATTTTGGCTGGGTGCAAGAGTGTACACTTTGTTGGGAGGTAGGGATGGCTTTACTATAAGGTCCATCTGCCTTAGCTCATCTTCACAAGCATTGAGAAATGCTTCCTGCCTTTAAAATCCAAGTCATGACATCTGTGGGAAAAAAACCCTTTTTGAAAATTATAGTTCTTGTACACAACACACTTTGTCTCTAGAAAGGACAGCTGGGTTTTCCTGAATGAAAAGGTCTGGGTTTCACCAGAGTAATATGTGAAAAGGTCTTATAATGCAGGCACATTTCTAAACTGTTCAGAATATTGTTGCTAAAAGTTGCTTCTGTACTATATTTGTACACATTTCTATAGTAGCTGATATTTCTCGATGTTGTTATTGTCTCCAGTATAGAGCTTGTTCTCTTGCTGGGTTTCCTGCAGGTGTTTGTGAGTATTTTCTGTAGCATTCTTACCTGAAATGAGTTCAAACCACTCATTAAATCCATTAGACAAATGTAGAATTAAAAAAGAAAAAGAGAAAAGAAAAAAGTAGTTTTAACTGGGCAATGTTAAGTCAGGAAATACAGAGGCTGAGGCTCCAACAGCAATATTAACTTGGCTGCAGTACACATCCTGTAAGCTCTTTTATGACATACACCTCATAATGTAAACAGGAATAAGCACGTAGATTAATGTATGCAGAGAAAGAGTAGAAAAGAGTGTTTTTCTGGGTTTGCCCCCCTTGTCCCTGTGTCAGCTGGGTCTTGCACAGAGCCTGGGGAAGCCTGGCACTGCCTTACTCCACGCTGGGCAGCACGTCCAGCGCAGACTCAGGCGCACCCCACTGCTGATGGAGTGAAAATAGCAGCTGCAAATGAGTAATCTGGGGTCTGTTTCTGTCAAAACAATAGCAGGGTAATGAACTGCATTTTGTTCCTTAAGGTCTGAGCTGCAGCATGTATGATCCTTGAGCGTTCCCTCCTTGCCTCTCCCCGCTGGCATGTCTGGCCCTGCTGAGGCTGCTGTGGTTGTAATGAAGTGCAGTGACTTTGCTTTGGTGAGCCTCAGCTTTCTGCTTCTATTACCCACGTGTTACAGTAACAGCTCTCCCAGCTAATTTTAACTAGATCATGTACAAAAGTGATTAAATGAATATTGTACATTAATACAGATCTGCAATGGACCAAGCAGTACTGCTCCTTCTATGATGTTGTCTTAATTTAAAACTGTGTTATTAATATATTTCACTGAATTGATAAATTTAGCCTGAAGGTCAAATAGTCTAATATGACCTTCACCATGTCACAAGACATTATATCTTGTGCAGTTACCACTGCTCTGAGCTGGATATTTGCATGCGATGTGGTGTCATCTAGGGCAGAATCTGTGGTCCTTCAGCAGCAGCTTCCAGCAATGACAAAGGTGGTCTGGGTGAATAAAATTAATTTATGGTTACTCTTTAGGAGAAAATTATTATCCTTTTCTATCTAAAAGGAGCTCCTCATCTAGTATCAGCATGCTGATAGTGGTGCCTTGCTGTGACATTGCAAAGCTCTGCAAGGGAGGTGGGAGCAGCTGTAATGCTGCAATCTAATACTTCTCCTGTTATACCTGCCTAATGGCACCTCCTCTTCACTGCAGCCTCCCAAGGATGCTGCTAGAACATTGTTGTAAGCCATGCTGTTGTGCTTTAATTTCATTATTGTTTGATTTGGCCAGCATTTTATTCACTTTCTCTGCAGTGTTAGACAGTTTGCAAAGGGAGTTAGTAGCTGGGTGGGTTACAGCACTTACTGTATGCACTTAATCTAAATTTCTCTCTAAATGGAATTGTATTAAAGTAATTTGGTAAAACTTTGAAATTACAGTAAGGCTACTTTTGATAATTGACTTCCCCCCCACCCCCCCAACTAACTGTTTTTCTTAAAATTATCATGACTCACACAAAATGGTTTAAATCAAACAGAGTATCTGGATCCATCTGGGGTTTGGCCATTTTTGCTGTGTGAGAATTGAAGGTAAGCACTGCTTTGGGGTCTCACCATGGTGAATTGCCAGCTGTCCCCTGTCAGCTCTCACAAGTGGAACAGTACCTGCCAGGATTTGTCAGAAAGAACAGCACTGAAAAATGAGAAAACCGTGGAAAATGGTCTCTTAACTACATTAAAGACTTGTGAAACTTCTGTCATTCTGCAAAAAAACCCTGTAATTTTTACACAGTGGAGCTGTCCTCCCTGACTCAGACTGGGAAAAAGACCTATTCAATGTTACATTTTAATCATATACAACACAAAGACTTTTGCTGTGCTGTTTAAAATCCAGCTTTCTTTCAGGCTGTGTTCTGCCGGGATGTTTTCATCCAAAACGGACTGCTGAGGCTGACAGGAACAGTCTGAAAAAGCAGCTCTAACCTTCCTTCCTGACACTTCAATAGTGACACCCACTGTGGGAAACTAGGGCATAAATGCAATAACACTTGTAACTGGGAAGAAAATCCTCTCCATGTTGGAGACCAGAAGAGAGTGATTCCTATATTCATGATACAAATTGGTTCGTTATTTATTTCAAAGTCTGTAGGTGCTGCTACAATGAAAAATTAAAGTGCACTTACAGAATTCATGTGAGCTGACACCCTGCCAAACCCAAAGCCTTCCTGACCTACAAAACGAAGGAGAGCTTTGATGCTTGCTCCACTCTTTGAAAAGTCTCAGACAAATAGGCTTTGTCCAGAATTTTGACAGAGGTAAGACCTCCTTCTGAAACAGATGCCAAACCCACTGTGTTCACTATTGCCTTCCAGGGAAAACATCCTGCTTTTTCCTCCTGGTATTGCAGATTTGCATGAGAGCAGCCCAGCTACTTGGTCTTCTGTAAATACTTTGGACTTCACTAGGTATCCTCTTACCCGTGCCACCATCCTGTTGCATGTTGTCTGCAAGTTTAGCAATGCTCTCATCTTCCCAGATGGGTAAAAGACAGCTTGTTTCCTGCTGGAGCAGGGTTTTTCTGCTTCTCCAGCTGTATGCAAATACAACACTTGTATAAATCAGTAACTGTGATCTGACTGAAGAAACGTGCTCCTGCTTCTCTCTCTGCTTACAGGGCAAAAGCAGTTGCCCAGTGGTGTGAGGAAAGTCTAGCTTTAATACTGAGCTGAGTATTTTACTGGATGTTCTGGTCTTAGTATCATAGAATGGCCAGGATTGGAAGGAACCTTAAAGGTCATGGAATTCCAACCTGCCTGCTATGGACAGGGACATCTTTCACTAGATCAGGTTGCTCCCAGCTCCATCCAATCTGGCCTTGAACACAGCTTCTCTGGGCAGACTGTTCTAGCCTTGCCAACCTCACAGCAAAGACTTTTCTCCTAATACCTAATCTAAACCTGCTCTCTTTCAGTTTGAAGCAATTCTCACTTGTCCTGTCACTTCAGCACTACAAAATCTCTCTCCATCTTCCTTGCTCCCTTCAGGTACTGAAAGGCCACAATTAGGTCTCACCCCAAAGCTTTCTCTTCCCCAGGCTGAAAAATTACAACTCTCTATGTCTTTCCTTATGGGAGGGGTACTCCATCCCTCTGATCATCTTTGTGTCCCTTCTGTGCAGGACTCCAGCTCTGG
The DNA here is from genome assembly GCA_013397375.1 of Toxostoma redivivum. Classification (NCBI taxonomy): domain Eukaryota; kingdom Metazoa; phylum Chordata; class Aves; order Passeriformes; family Mimidae; genus Toxostoma; species Toxostoma redivivum. Next base: position 25,878 of record VXBI01004313.1, read on the forward strand.
ATGCAGTGCTCCAGGTGGGTCTCAGCAGAGCAGAGCAAGGGGCAGAATCCCCTCCCTGCCCTGCTGCCCACGGGGCTCTGGATGCAGCCCAGGACACGTTTGGCTCTCTGGGCTGGGAGTGCCATGGCCAGGGCATATCCAGCCTCTCACCCACAGCACCCCCAAGCCCTTCTGGGCTGGGCTGCTCTGGGGCTGTTCCAGGGGTTGATCTGACCCAGGTGCAGCACCAGCACTTGGTCTGGTTAAAGCTCATGATGTTCCCATGGGCCACTCCTCCAGTTTGTCCAGGTCCCTCTGGATGGCATCCTGTCCTTCAGGTGTATCAAACCACCTCTCCTTGGTTTCATCTGCAAACCTGCTGAGGGTGCACTTGATCCCTTTTTGGTATCACAAATAAAGAAAATAAATCACACTGGTCCTAGTACAGACCCCTGAAAGACTCCACTTGTCACTGATGTCCACCAGNACCCCAAAGCTTTCTCTTCCCCAGGCTGAAAAATTACAACTCTCTATGTCTTTCCTTATGGGAGGGGTACTCCATCCCTCTGATCATCTTTGTGTCCCTTCTGTGCAGGACTCCAGCTCTGGATGCAGTGCTCCAGGTGGGTCTCAGCAGAGCAGAGCANTTTCTTATCCATCTAACAGTCCACTCATCAAATCCATCTCTCTCCAATCTAGAGAGAAGGATGTTGTAGGTGATCATGTCAAAGACTTTACAAAAGTCAGATAAATGACATTTATAGTCCTTCCCTTGTCTGCTGATGTGGTCATTCCATCACAGAAGGTCACTGGGTTGGTGAGGTGGGACTTGCCAGTGGTGCTGGTTGTCCCAAATCATCTCCTTGTGCTCCAAGTGCCTTAGCACAGCCTCTGTTCCATGATCTTCCCAGGCTAAGAGATAGGGTGACAGGTGGTCCCCAGAGGCCTCTTTTCTCCCCTTTTTAAATATGGGTATGATGTCTCCTCTTTTCCAGTCACCTGGGATTTCACCTGAGTGCCATGACTTTTCAAATATGGACAGTGTCTTGCAAACTACATGAGCCAATTCCCTCAGGACTCTGGGATGCACCTCACTGGGTCCTATGGACTTACATACCTGGTGGTACATTATTTACATTATGTATTCAGGTGGTCATAGACCTGATCTCTACTTAGAGTGGGAGGCACTTTGGTGCCCCACAGTCTCTATCCTGCTGTTCATCCACTCGAGGGATGTGGGAAGATAGATTGCCAGTGAAAATGGATGACCATGATCTGTTGGGGTATGCATTTATTTCTGAATACAAAGATCAAAAAGAGACTTAGGATCCATGGGTTTTAAGAAAGCTTCTGTCCAGTGTCTGCAGCAAAACAAAAACCCCAAAGGCTCTGCTTACTTAATGCCACCCAAATGCTCTGATGAACATGGTGCAGCTCCTTTGTGTCCCCTGTGCTGGGGAGGAGGATGGATGGGACCCCTGGCAGCCACCTCTGCTCATTGTAGTGCCTGGCTGTCAGCCCATCAGCTTTAATCAAGCCTGGCAGAAGCTTCAATGACAACTGACCTGGTGTTAAAGACTAAAGTCACTGTCTCATCTGAGCTCAGTTCTCTTCATGAAGGATTTCAGATGACAAGTGGGACAGGTATTAAACTTTAACCAGCTATTCATCTTTAAAATATTAATTCTGTTCTTATGCTCTTACCTGTTTTCCCAGTGTGCCTGGGTTTGAAGGACTTTTGCAAGTGATGACTACCTATCTCATGGCCATCCCAGATCTGCAGTGGCAGTTTCCAATTTTTAAGCCCTCCTAACATGTGTTTCTGCTGGGAACATGCTCACCATATTTATCTGGGAATACAAATACGCTGAATTCTGGCCAGCTTTTAGTTTTTCTCTCAGGCTCTCAGCAGCATAGATTATATTCCCCTTCTCTTAATCATCTTCCCCACCCTTTATTCTTCTGTACCATAGAGAACCTTCCTCCACAGGCGTTGTATTTCAATCCTCGACTTCTTGGGGTGAGGAGCTGATCAGAGAAATGTCTTCATTGCATGATGGAGCTTGGGCTGTGAGATGATATGTGACACATCCTATTCCAGCAGGAATCCATCTCCCCCGTCTCATGGAGTAGAAAAAATCCTCCTCTTCATCTTCTGAATAAAGCTACAAGCATTCATTCCAGTATGGGAAATCTGTCCCGTAGCTCAGCTGGAAATAAATAAATGCAGCAAACAAATGGGTGGCACTGTTCCAAAATGCACAGTTATTCAGGTTGATGCACTGTGGCTGCTGAGAGGTGTGGGGCTCTGGGGAGCAGGGTGTGATTGGCTTGGCTTGGCCTGCAGTCTTGTCTTTCAGGCCATGTCCACATGCTCATCAAAGGATTTAAACCTCTGTGCAGTGAGCAGTCTGAAGTGTGGTGAATCACAGCTCCTGGACGTGTGGGGTGAAAAGGACCTGCTGGGTCACCTGTGCCTTACTTTCAGGAGGATCCTTCCTAATTAAAGCATGACTCATGATTGCAAAATGTCTTATTAGGGTGGTTGAATAAATTGCTGTCCTGTCTGTGAGATGTGAAAGTGTATTTACTAATATGCCTGTAAATGTCTCAGCTGTGAGGTTGTTATTTACTGCTCTATTGTAATGCAAATGTTTGTGGTTATGTTTGCATTGATCACACAGATAGTGCACACAAATTTTATTTCTTGTGGTATTTAGGCTTGTTCTTTTTTTCTTCCTGCTGTATCTGTTCTGTTAGACACTATATAATAGAAATTCCTTGAAGTGTAATTGCCTGTCACTCAAGTGGCATTTTACAATATAGAGTTGTATGAATTAAAAGATTCTTCCTCCTCCAATTAATTTTGATTCTTGGGGGTAGATAGAATTGTTTGTCTGCAGAACATTCCACTAAATAATTTGGCACTTTGTACATTTATTTACTTTAAAGTGTATTTTATGTGGAAGGTAATGGCCTGTAGTTACAGCTGCATAAAAGAACCTCCATTGTCAGAGTCTTCTGGCTGGCTGTGGCACTCCCAGCACTGGAGGCAGCCTGAGTGCTCCAGTCTGATAGATGTGAAATCACTGCTTGTACACAGGCAAAGAGGGGGCAGCTGCCCTCTTTTCATGTGCATCTAGGATTGAGAGGTAGTGGGAAGTTCAGGCATCACAGTTGCAAGTTTCCTAAATGAACTATTTTTTCAAGTTTGTTAGTCGGAAGACCAGTATGTCCTACATGGCTCTTTTGTGGATGTGGGTAAGCATCAAAAATGGTAGCTCAGCTTGAGAAACATGGGGAAACTGTTTAGAATTGCTATTCCTTGTTTGGAGGGATCCTCTAATGGAATCGCTTTTCAGTACGTACAGACTCTGGAAAATGGAGCCTGTGAGTAGGAGGCCTTGACTGCAGATAGTCTGCTTTGAGATTAATGATTTTATCTGTGGCCTTTTAATACCTCCTATAGATGGGACGATAGCTTAGGAGTAATCTCTCTGATGGGAGGCAGGAAGTCCTGCTGTTTGGAAGGTATGATGTGATACCTATAGTGTCTCCCTTCCATGTTCATTGGGGATAATCCTACCTTGGGGTAAGGGATGACCTTAAATTTGATGAAGATTGGATAAGTGCCAACTGATTTAGGTATCTAATCTACAATGAGTAAAACTACTAGTCTGAGTCACCTAAGCACACAAGGAGATATATTTTGTACTTTATGTACTATTAGATAGTCAAGACAGTGGACATGACATTATCTACTGGTAATGGTGCTGCCATGGGCTCATACTTCATAGGGATCTCTGGATCTGTTGTTTTTTGTTGTGGATGGGAGGGAGGTGGCCGTTCCAAGAACTACTGTAAGCTGCTAAAACTGGTTACATTATGATTTTCTTTATTTTTAACAAACTGTTAGGTTGTTAAAATGGAACTTGAGGTTTTCTATGGAAGACCTAATACTTGCCTTAAAATCACCTGATTTCATTTTGGTCTGTAATTGCCTGGAGTTCACCTGGCTGCTCTGTCTGCTGAAAATGGTTGGTATTTCAAGGCCACTGTGTGGGCTCTGAGTGTCAACATGCATGTAGGTTGTTTAGGAGTAAACATCCCTTATTTGGAGGGGAAAAGAAATCCATTTGGGCTCATTTCTACTAAAGCCAGAGCAAACCTGGAGCAAAACCCCATGTCTTTCACAATCACCTTTTTCTTTCAGCTCCCACTTCCATTTCATTTCATGATGCTGTTGGCACTGCAGGGACAGTTTTCTCTTCCTCAACTGCACTTGGAAATTTTCTGTTTGCTGGGACGTGCCCTTGGCAGTTTGCATTGGGGAGCAAACTGTGATTTCAGTTTAAATGAACACTGCTTCTCCTAAATAAGAACTTGTTTAAATAAAGTCAGGTTAAAAACCAACTAAGAGTCTTTATGGAAGAGCTTCCAGTTTAAACATGGCCTGGCAGGGATGTGCACAAGCTTACCAGCATTTCAGAGGTGACCTTTTACAGCAGCATCCCTGTCTCCTTGTGGAAGGTGCTCAGGAGAGAGAGCAGGTTCTCAGTTTCCCTTAAATATTGCCAGATTTTGAAGGCATAGCAAGAAAAGTGGCCTGTCTTGTGTTGATAAAAAGTGAATGCAGATTTTTTCAGAAACCTGTTTGTTTCAGTGAAGAGAGTGTAGGAATAGTTGTATCTGGTATGTTGGGAAAGACTTATAAAGATATTCAGGACAATAAGCAGCTGCTTATTCTGGATGCTGGCATGCTTTCTTCTGGCTACCTGATGGGTCAGGTATAAGCTGCTGCTCAGCTCAGGCCACTGTCTGCAGGTGTGTCCCAGAGGAATTGTGTGTCCACAGGTGACAAGCCTGGAATAGTAACTCCTCTCCCTGTGCTGGCAGTGCTTTTGCTACTTACTGCTCTGCATTGCAGGAGCCCAAACTGATATCCAAAATATGAGTTCCACCTGCCTCTTAGTTTTCCTGACCACTTTGGCATTTGTAATCCCCCCTTTACGCTTATGAAGAAAAGCAAAAAAGGCAGGAGACCGTGATTATGTGCTTGAGAAGCAATTAAATGGTGTTGGAAATGCTGACAAAATATGAAAAGCTAAGGGAAATAATGAATCTGGGAAAAAATATTTTCCGTTTCTTATATTGTGTGTATTATTAATAGATGGAAAATTATTTCAGACAAAGCTGTGAATTTTGTTAGCCTTTCCAAAAACACTCTAATTTTTTTAGAGCTTCCCTGTGAGTATTATAGTCAACCTCATTTCACAGCTAGATGTATTCATCTCAGTTAAATGCAATGGACAAAATCTACAAAACCCAACTGCTTAATATTATAAGCAGCTTGCATAAACATGAATTATTAAGGTCACAAAAGCTCCTAGAAACCAGCTGAAATGAGTGCACTGTTGCATTTCTTTTTTCAAAACATGCATTAATTAATAAGGGGCTTAGTGCCCAGACTGTTTCTTCCCCTCTCCCCCCTCCCTGCCTCCATCAGATTTTGCTTTCATCAAGTGGAGGGGAAAGTGTCACTTCTGTCTCTTCCTCCTCCCTTTTGTTTGGCTGGAGCACAGGAAGGTGCCAGACTTCATCCTTCACAAGCCGATCATTCACAGCTGTGATACCCTAAAATGATCAGGTTGGTTGTGTTTGGGCTATTACAGCAGCAACACACCCTCCAGAACAGTCAGGGGTTTCATTTCATGCCTTCTTGGACTGTCAGAATAGTCAGCACATGGTGGCCATGGAGGCACTGGAGCTGTAGGAATGTTTGATGGGAGCTCCTCTCCAGCTCTTTCCAGCACAGGAAGTAATTTCAGTGGCTTGAGTGAAAAATGTGACTGCATGTGCAGAGTCAAAGCACATGTCAAGTTCAGCACTGGAAGATACTTGCAGCAAGGAGCTGAAGAAGTAAAAAGAAAGCAGGAATAGAGTGGTGTTAATTTAAAAATTAATTAATTCTGTTGATGTGCTGGCTGTAGAGGAGGCAAGTCAGATCAACTTCATGGAGGGAAGAGGCTGCAGTGACCAAGTGGGATGTGAAGAGAACTTCAGTGGTGGGTGCTTGTGGTGTGGGGGAAGGCTGGATCTTGTGGAGCTTATGCAGGAAGAAGCAGCTCAGATGAGACAGCTTACTCGTGGGACTCTTTGTTTAGGAGAGGAGGTGCCTTCAGAGATGGTCCTAAAGTGTCAGAAATACTACAAGTCAATATTGCAAGTGAGCCTGTGTATAAGGTGGTTGAGCCTTAGTACCCTGGAGATAGCAAATGGCTTGAGACTTCCTTACCTGGTTTGTGCTGCAAGTGAGCCCCTTAAGGCAGACACCACTCTGTGCCTGTCAGAGTCAGTTTGGAGAAGGTGGGACAAAGGCTTGTGGTTGGCCTCTCTGCTGTCTGTGGTCCTGGCATCTGCAGGAGAAGCTCAGGTAGGCAGGGTTTGGATTATTGAACCCCAGAAAAACAAAATCTTTAGTTTTGGCCTTGCTATGACTCCATTTTGCTTGGTGCCCTAATGAAATACAGCACAATTTCCAAGGCATCTCGTTTAAAAATCTTCCCAGGTACCACACCTGTGCTTTGTCTGTGAGGAGTCCAGTTTCTGCAGCCACTAGAGAAATAGTTCAGGAAGACACAACCGTTAAAGCCATTGCTCAAATGCTTCGGCTCTGGGGTGGGTACCTAGTTTTAACTTCCCAAACAGCAAAGAGATTTTCAGGATGAGTTTGAGGGGAGGACCTGCCTCCAACATGCTGTGAGATGGGACACAGTGCAAACATTCACCCCAGAGAATAATGTTTATTGGGCCTACCTTGTTAAAAATGAAGAAAAATGTTTGTGCCATGCTGCATTCCATGATGGTTTTTGAAAATTAATCTCATCAGAGGCTGCTTTTTGATATATAATAAAAAAACTAAGCAACAAAGGAGCTTTAAAAGAAGCAAAGAGTTGACATATTGGTTAATACTCAGGGTAGCAATGCATTAATTTTAAGGCACGCTTTTTTTTTTCAAATAAATGAGGCCACTAATTAAAATTAATCCATTTATAAATCTTTCCACATCCAGTTTTAAAGCATAAATAAAACATTTGCCTTGTCTGTCCCTTTTCTCATCCTAAGACAATATGACCATGTCATTTTTAACTCTTTATGGTAATGAGCAAACAAAACTATCCTAAGTGTTTTGCTAAAAGATATAAAAATTTGTGGCACAATGGAGATAGCTTTTAAAGTGCAGGAAGGATGATAGTGGAAATGTTGGGAGTGCCTCAAAATGGATTTTAACGCTTGCCTTTGGGATCTGCAAACCTGAGCAGTTTCTTGCTCTGTCTGCCTCCCTGTCTTCCATTCCCACCCCTTTCTCAAAAATGATCTGTTTGTTGGCTGCCTTCCTTGATGTGCATTTTTCAGTGCAATAATTTACATTATAAAGTACACAGGGATGAATTTGCTCCAGTTTTGCTCCCAAAGCCAGGCAGGATTTTAATGGCCGAGGCTGGAAAAAGAGAGGTGGTGGGCCAATCCACAAATATGCCATATTTGATTAATTTAAAATAAATAAAAAAAAGAGATTTAGAAAGAAAATGGGGTACTTATGGCAAAGAGACTTTGAAGTTTTAGTTCAATGACATGAGAGACGGCAGCGTTGCCAATGCTGAAGGTATTTTTCTGTGCCTTGTTAAGAAAGGAAGCTAAACACAACCTTGGGCCTGTGACTGTTGGTAGCTGCTCAATGTATGCTAATTAGTAAAGATTGTGAGAAAAGTAGTACAGCTGCTGAGGGAACTATACATTCTAATTTTTTAATGTGTTCCAGATATTATCAATTGTGCCTACAGATCTTTGGTGCAGTTGTGGCTGTGTGGAGGTTACACATCTCTGGGTGCCACAGTAAGGCATTTGCATATAGAGTGCTGGCAAAACTGCTACCCCCTCCCACCCAAAAAAAATCCCAAACAACCAAAAACCCCCTATAGTTGATACTCTAAACTTTAACATGAGCTCTGTGTCTCTGCTTTGTCTCAGGCCATGCCAAAGTGAAGAGATATCATGGAGCAGGTCTGTTGTGTGTGAGGATGTTCCCCTCTGCTTTCATATGCAGATTTTTAATAAAATAAGTATGCATCTCTGCTTCTTGTCATTCCTGTCCCTGGGAAGTTTCATCTCCCTTGCTATCTTCTATCAGTTTTCTGCTCTTTGGTTTTGATGTTTCTTCTTTATAAATCTTCCAGCCTGAAATCTGTCCAGAACTGCCCCCACTCCTCCTTGGCAGGACTAAAGCTCAACAGCTGCTGACAAAGTGAAGGTAAAAGGAGAAAAATTACAAATCCTCAGAGAAAAAGTGCAAACCAAAGTTATGCTGCCTTGGGAAGGGGCAGCTTGCTATGGTTCTCCTACAGACACAAGTGGGCAAGGAGTAGCTGCTTGGTGGATTAGCAGATGGAGAGTTTAGATCATTGTTTCCAGCAGTGTTTGCAGTCTAAATATTTTTAAACAGTGCACAGGAGCATTGTTCCACCTTTCCCAGAGGATCTATGCCCAGGTAGGAGGTTTGAGCCCCCCTTCCTCCCAAGGGTAATAGGATTTAGATTCGTGATAGCAAGTTTGTGGCTCTTAAACGAAGTTGCTGAGACCTGCTGTTTTAAGCTGTGCTACTGGTAATCAGTCTCCTTTTGTGAAAACATAAAGAGACAGATGTTGCAATTGCAGGAGTTAAGGCTCCACTGGGTGTTTGCTCGAGCTGTTCTTTCTCCATGGGTGCTGCCACGGGAGACAGGGGAGTTCAGGAGGACACTCAGGCTGGACACTCACCCTCCTCGTTACCAGAAAATGAGAGGATTTCTCCCTACAGAAAGAAACTTCTGCATGGGGCCATGGAGGACTTTTTGTCTTGTATGCTCAGTTCTTGGTTTTAAAGTGCTGTGCTAAATGACTTCTTTGCTTTCAGCTACAGATTCAGAACTGCAAACCACCCACCGTACAGCTCTAATGCACAGATTATCTCCACAGCCAACAGCTTTAAGTAATCAAACAGAGATAATTTTACCTCTGTGACCAAACAAATAAACACCAGAATCAGGAAAAATCCCTTCGCCCACACAGTCCTACCCAGCCTGTCAAGGGCAGAGCACAGAGTTTCCTCAGAGCCAGCAGAGGTGTCAAGGTCACCAGGTTTGTTCCGTCCTGGATTGATGTGTGCTGGCAGTGCAGTGCTGGGGAGGCTCTCAGGAGGTCATGATGCTCTGTAACCTGATGAGACAATCTCTTGCTGCTGCAAAAGGCATTAAATGGGTAGAGCATACACTGGAAGTTGTGTTTGCCGTTCTGCTTTCACAGGAAAAATTGTGGCTTGGATAGGCTTTTGTTAATGACTTCAGCCTTTAGCTTTCTGCTCTTTGGAAGAACTCACATTTCTCACTGCTATCAGGGGTTTAGCACCATTAGGAAAACACAATTGTTACATATTGTAACATTGCATCTGCGGCTTCTTTCTCACTGACCCATCGCCACCAGTGTTGAAGAAGAGAAGAACTTTAGCTGAGAAGTTGTGTCAGAAAATATTTTTTGCACTTTAAAAGTCTGTTTCTTTTTTGCTTTTATTTCCTAGATCAGCTAATTGTGACTATTTTCTTAGAAATGAAGTCTTGTTTTTTTTGTGTTAGTAAATTCTAGCTGCTCTGAGCTTCTCTCATTTTCCTGCCCTTTCCCCCTTTGTTCTAGTAAACTCATTTCCTTATTCCTGGTATTAAGGATACTTAGCATGTTGTCATTGGGAAACAGCACTCATTTCTTCATGGAAAGAAGCTGCTTAATGTTTCATGTGTTGCAGTGAATAATTAAATAAAGAAAAATATATTAGCCCACAAAACTAGTTGGCAGCTGAGAGGAAGAAAGCATTTGCAGTCTGCTGGGGAAAAGTGACACTCCTGGCCTGGTGTCTTGCAGCACAAGGGTAAGGTTTAAAAGTGAATAGGTCTGGCATGACATTAAGAGAACTGGATTTTTTGACTTTCCATGCACTTACAACATTAATCTTTAATTGTTGTACTCTTGAGCTACTGGCTGTGAGATCAGACCTGGAATTGGTGGGGCTAAGGAAAACCAGGCTGGTAAGTGGAATGAAATGTCAGCAGGGACCACGACCTTGTGAACTATCAGGGATGGAAAGGCTGTCAGCACTCAGGCAGGCAGGGGGCCTGGCAGCCTGATAGTGTATGGCATGAGCAGCCTCCACGTAAATAATAGGTTTTATTGCCCTTCATAGTACTTTTCACTGTTTCTGGGCTGTAGAGTCATCACCTTTTTTTCTTTTGATTTTATAATGCATCTTGAAACACAGCTGTTGGGCTCTGTGAAAGTGAGGTGAAAGACTGGGCAGATGGGACTCCTGTGCTGGGAGATGGGAGAAGACTGACTCCCGCAAATGATCTAAATGAACCACAGAATTTTTTTTTCCAAATGAAACCAGAACTGAGCTGTAATTTTACAGTGACCTTTCCAGTTTTACAAAATGAGATCAGACACTTGCCATCCTCATGGCAGAGGGAGCCTTGTTCTAACAGTTACAAGGGACCTGTGCTGCGTGTCTTTTTCTTTACCTCCTCCCATCTAGTTTTTCTTGTCACTGCATATATAATCTCAATGGATAACATGCTTTAGTAGGATTTGCTGAGACCAGAGACAGCTGTGCAGAGCAGGAGCTGCCTGTGCCATTGCACGTCCCTTTGAATTTGGTTACTGTTGGTCTCATCAGCTCAGGTAGGAGTCTTTGTGTTCTTTTTCTAGCCCTATGTACTGAGATGTGGAGACTGGATCACATAATTTGTATCTGCATCATGCAATTGCCTTTTGCATTTTCTTTTCCATGTGTGATCTGCAGCTGTGTCTGTGGTGGGGACAGTGAGCAGGACTGCAGGGGTGATGTGGATCTGGTGTGCTTGATATTCACCAGAATAACTGCTCAACAACCAGAGGACATCGCGCAGCTCTCCAGCCTTCACGTGCTCTGCCACTCTGCCTGTGTGGCTGGTCTGACCTCTGCTCAGAGAGAGAGACTGGGTCCAATTCAACTTGTAGCAAAGTGGGGAGAGGCCTAGGGAGCTGTTGCAGCAACACAGAGAGTCTCCAAAATGAGGAGAAAGGGGACTTTTCACCTCCAAAAGGACTGTCAGAAATTCTTGTTGAGGGTTAGGCTGTACCAGTGCTATTAACTCTTCTGCTGGCTTATCTAAGTACTGCTGAAGTTGTGAACTTTCAGATCACGTCCACCAATTCTTCTCTTTAAATTGGCAGACTCCGCACTAAATGGCTCATATCTGTAAGACAGATACAGAAGAGATGAGAAAAACTTTGAGAGGAAATGTCGTTTTTAATTACAATCTCTTGCATCTCATCTTTGGTAGCTCAGCAGCTCGTGACGGCAGAAAGGATAGCGCCATTTTAAATGTGCTGTTTATTTCACTGGCTTAGATCTTTCCTGTAGACTTGATTCAGCAAGGTAAATAACCACACATCTACTTTGAATTGCATGAATACTACTACTGAAATTAGTGGCACTCTTCCTGTGGTTCATTTAGGATGCATGGTTGCAGCTGACCCAATTCCTGCTGAAATAAATGGAAGAATTTCCCAGTATTCTATAAACCCAGGTCAGGTCCTAAATCCGTTTAACCCTTTAAGTGCCTGCACTGGTGTCTGCTTACCACAGTGCCATGGTTTGGGAGTGGTACAAATACTGGCATGTGTTGCATTGACCCAAATTTTTCCCATAAGGTGCACCAGAAGAGGAGTTCTCCTCAGCCCCAAACACTCTGCAGTTCATCTGATGCTGCTCTGTGTCACTGTCTGATTCCTCCCCAGCCTTGGCCACTTTTGATTTTATTCAGCAGGATCTGCATTTTCCCTGTGCACAAGTAACAAACAGGAGTCACTGCACTCGAGAGTTGGCAGAAAGGCAATGGCAGCCAGACCTGGAAATCCAGTAACTCTGGTACCACCGACCTGAGGATTAAATCCTGGTCACTGAAACATGAGCCCAGGCTGCCAAATTGCCCGTGATAAGCTTTAAAGAACTGGGAATAAAACCATGCCTGCATCTATTTTCTTTGCAGCAACTTTTTAGCTGGAGGCTCATAACTGGCTGTAGCAATGTGAACAGAGAGTCCTCGCAAGAGACCTGGCAGTGCTCAGCTGTGCTCCAGGATCTGATTCTTGGGGTTTTGTTTGTTTGTCGTCTGGATTAAGGGGATTAAAGACTTAACCTTTGTACAGCCTTTCAAATAATAACTTGTTTGTGCTCATACTGCATGTCAGGGAAGGGCCCCCTCCACCCCCCGATTTCATGATACAAGTGAAGATCTGAGAGTGGTCTGGCTCATGTAAAGTTGTGTCTTGTTCTTCAATCCCTCATAAATTCAGCTCGCTGCTCTGTTCCCCATTTTGTGGTATTGCTGGAAACAGGGCAGGGTACCTGCTTCAGACCCCTATCCCAGGAACTGGGAGCTGTCATGTTAGTGGCGGCTCACAGTCTGAGCCCCTGGATCCTTGTCCGGCTGCTGTGCCTCTGGGCTGTGTTTTTTGTAATCAGAAATAAAATTCATGCTGCCAGATGGGACCTTGCTGCATGTCAGTCTGTTGCTGGCTGGCTGTGACCATTCCTTACCTCCTGCTTCAGAGTGGCTTTTTAAGACAGGTTTCAGAGGCTTATAGTTTGCACTGCAGCCCTTTGAATGAGTGGCAGTGTCTTTTTTGAGATTCTTTTAGGATTTTTGGGGGATTATTCCATCAGTGACTAAAATTTTCAAAAGCATTTTAGTGACTTAACAAATTTATTGGCATGTGCAAAACAAGACTAAGGAAGACTGGAGAGCTGTCTTTAGCTTGAACATTTTTCATCTACTCCCTGTGCACATTCCACACGTGATTGAGGGAAGACCTAAGCCACCTTTGTGATGAGCTGGTCCCACCTGCAGGTATGTCATCTGCAGGCATGGCCAGGACTTGCTTTCCTCAATATGGTGCAACACCTGGATGGTCTGACAGATGCCCAAGAGGCAGTCAGGCAGACATAGAGATGCAGGTGGCCCTGGCTTTAAGATCTTGTCCTTGGAGCTGCTTCCTTGGAAATAACACTGAACCAGGAGACACTGTACATGGAGATGAGAGCTTTGGGAATTGGATTTTTGGGGGATGAGAGGTCATGGAGATAGGAGTCCTTGGGTGGAAATATGTGAGGAAAGGGCTTTCCTCTGGCAGTTTACTCCCTGGCAGGGAGGTTACCTGCCTGGTTCCCTCAGGGGTAAATGCAGCTCAGTCTTGTGAGTGCTGCTTCTGCAGATATGGCAGTGCCATAGGATTCCAGTAGCTGCAACTGTCAGCATGGCACTCTGCAGACACTTAGCTGGGGGAAAAAAAATCATTATTTTGGCCCTTCCTGTTCACAAGGAACTGGATGTAACAAGGATGACTCAACTTCATCATCTGGATCAGGTAACAGCTTTACCATCCAGAGTGTCATCACATTTGGTAACTGGTGTCCCCTTCAACAAAATACAGCTCTTTTCTAGTTACAGCAGCCAATATAAATAGCAATTTAAAAGCTACAATGCCTAGAAAAGCCATGGATCTACAAGCCTGTATCCAAGGGTCTGTACTGTCCAGCCATGCTCAGGACATGAGTGACCACTGCTTTCCATCCAAAGACAGCACAATACTGTGTCAGCCTCTAACAAAGGTTGTCATGATCAAGGACTTTACTCTAGGGAAATAGTTTTTAAAAGAACTGCCTGAATATTGCCTAAAAATGTACTTTAAAGAGAATCCTTAATCAAAGTGATGTAACAACAAGAATATTTGCTTTCCTACTTGACCCTGGAACAGATAAGTCACAGAGAGTTAACCATTTTCTGCCTTTTAGAGGGGATTTTATCTTGCAAGAGATTTGCCCTACCCTACTTAAATTTAGAAGATGTGATTACCCTTGGGTCCTCCACACAGCAAAGGGAATACAGACTGAGCTTGAGCAATATATGTTAAATTTGCCAGCAGTTCTCCACTGCAATAAATACCTCTTGCAACATAACACTGAAATCTGTGGATTGCAAGCCTGTGCTTTCTGGTGTATAATATACTTCATCCACTCCACCAAATGCCCATAAGGAAATTGTAAGTGAAATCAAACCACAATATGTTAGAGTGAACTTGCACAGACAGTTCATTTAGGACACAAGCACCGCATTCTGGCTCCCGACTGTGCAATTTTCAGGAGCAATTCACAGCAAGTACGTAATAGTCAAACAAGTTGGGTTGGACATTAAGCTATGTGGTGGGTAACATGAAGAAATAGATGGAAATGCGGTTACAAATCTGAAACTTTATCTTTGGAAACTCTGTGTAGCATTTCTGAGAGCTCCACTTGACCTAGAGCTGCTGGGTAGAGGCAGTAAAAGTGATGTAAAAGCAGTGAAAATGAATTAATTTGAAAAGTCTAAGTGAATATTAATAGGACCTGCTATATTCAACAATTTGCAAAGCGTGTCTGGCATTTATAGATGAACTGTGCTGTTCGTTACATATTACATTAAAGAAGAATCCTGAACCAACATATCAAAATGTCAAACTAATACAGCATTTTTCTTTGATCTCCTTTTTTGTTAAAATGAATTATTGATAGCCTTTTCCGTGGCTGACAGGAGAGATGTCTGATTTTTATTTGCGTACTAGATCAAATCTCCTATTCCTTCTGTAGACAGAGATCTTTACAACAATATCTACATTTGAAATGTGCAACTGCAGAGCTTGGATTCTTTCTAGCAGGGAATGTTCTCCCCACCCATCCTGCGCTGCTGTGATTTCTTAAGCTGATATTTTCATTGGACATCTTTAAGCAAATGCAGAGCCCACCCTGGAGCCAGCGGTCAGGACGAGGGTGAGATGGCTTTGTGTGGGCCCACAGATCACAGTGGTGGGTGTGCAGCTCCACAGAGGCATCTGGAGCTGGTTCCCCAGGATCTGTGGAGAAAAACCTGTTTGTCTTTTCAGTGATGAGGCTTGGAGAAGGTGTTTTCCAGAGTGAGGTCAGATGAATGCTGGGTTTCGGGGAGATGGGGTGTATGGTTCTGAAGATTTTGGTGGTACCAGGGGATAACAAAATCTCTATTATCCACCATCACCTGGTTTGGACATCAGCAAAGCCTTGGTCACTGCAAGAGCTCTCAGCTGCTCTGAGTTCCGTGGTTTGCAAAACTCTCTTTCTTTTCAAATGTCACCCCAATTATAGTTCCAGCAGTCATGTACTTCTTAAGGATCCACCTCACTCCTGGAACTTGGCAGCCCTCAAACCTTTTTGCTGCACTTCACCCACAAATGCAGAAATTATTTTGGCTTGTTTTATTTTAAGGTCAGGAGTCTCTGTGAGAGAAACAAATCTTTCTCCTCATGGCCTCCTGTTTATCCTGTTTAGCATTTTTAATTGCATCCAAAGATGCTTCTTGAGTTTGGCAGCTGCTGGGGCTCTTCCTCCAACATCTCTGGGTTTATTCAGGCACAAGAAAGGATGGTGCAAATCGTAGCCATAAGGCTCATGAAGGGTTTTAGATTTGCATGAATTTAAATTGTTTCACTTGGTTTAAGTCAGAATAAATCGACTGGAAATGCGAGTGAGGGTGGCCCTAGGCAGAATGCTGCATGTAGGACAGAGGGACACACTTATCTTCTTATACTCCCCCATCCCCAAACGTGTTTCTGTTGCCTGCATCCCATTACAGATTTGAGAAACACATTTCCCTCCCTGCAGTTGTGGAATGGGGGACCAGCAGCCCTTGTCTTTCTGTGCCTCCAAGGAGATGCAGAGCCCGTGAGTGCCTTTCCCTGCCTTCTGCTGTCTCTGAGCCAGCAGGTCTGCTAGCTTTCTTCATGCTTTAATCAGGTTTTTTCTCTCCGTTCTGCTGACCCAGTTTAGGCTCTTTGAAGGCACGGCAGAGCTCCCCGGCGGCTGCAGCTCTGCCTTGGGGGGACGCGGATGGGCGGTGGAGCTGAGCAGACGGAACGGCAGCAGCAGCACTCAGCCCAGGGGAGGAGGGTGGTTTTGGAGCTGTAGGTCTCCTTAGCTGGCTCCCCTGGGCACATTTGGGTGTATGTTTTTCTCTCTTAACTTCTGCATAGGGTGTGCCGTTGTTTTCTGTTTGGTTGTTTGGGTTTTTGGTGGTTTTTTTTTTGTTTTGTTTTTTTAATCCTTTTATTTTCTTTTCAAGGAGGTTTCATTTCAAGGCTGCTGAAGCAGTCTGTAGTGGGGTTTCAGACACCGTGCTCACACTTCGTGCCTTAATAGCACCTGACATAACCTGGTCACAGGCACGAGCCAGGCAGAGATTATCCATCCCCCACTGCTGCTCTGTCCCCTCTCCTGTCCCCTTTATGTAGGGCATCCTTTATCTCAAGCAGCATCTCCTGCCTGAATCCTTGAGGAACCTGAGGGAGGCTCTCCTTGCCTCCCCTTTTTATCCTGGGGTCTCAGTTTCGCGTTCAGGTGCTGAATTTGGGGCGAGTGTGGCTCTTTTCCCTGTGTGCAGGTGGGGGTGCGGGCTCTGCTCCGACTGCACAGGAATGATTGCAGCTCTGCAGTAATAATTATATGAGCCAGGCCAGGAGCCATGGTAGGGGAGAGAGTCTGCGTGTGGGATGACTCAGGGGTGGGATGACGCAAGCCTGGGCCCTGACTTTCTCTTTGCGGGCTGCAGAAACTTCTCTCCAAAAAGCTGGTGTCTAGGTCGGGGAGTGATTTACCACATGGCTGCCAGTATCCATTCTCTCTGCTTGGCACCAGCCCCACTTATTACTGCAAAGGCCTACAGAAAAAGCATGAACCAGTTTTTCCCCATGGTTTTTGTTGTTACTTGGTGGTTTCCTGCCTGGCTGAAGGATCTCAGGTGGTGTAGGAGGAAACTAAGGACCTGTCCTCATGAGATGCTGTTGGCAAAGAATTCCCTGACCGTTTACCTTTTGAAACTTTAATTACAAATTGATTTCATTTTGTCCCATGTCCCATTAACCAAGAAGAATAATTTTGGCTTGCATCCTACTTTACTTTAACCTGGGTGAATCTACCTGTGTAAACATACTTTGGGGTATCAAAGGGTTTTCATCATAAATCTGGCCTGGTGCTGTGGCAGCCTTTGGCTGACCCCTGCTGACCCTTCAGTACAGGAGACACCACCTTGTGTTTCCTTGGCCATATTTATGACTTTTTCATGGCTGGTAGGTTCTACCATGTGAGCAGGAGGTCTGTGGCTATAGCCCTAGAGAGGAAGAGAGAGAGACAGTGAGAACAGCAACGCACATGGACCCTTTTTAGGGAAAAAAGGCCAACTTTATTGAACAGAGAGCTTGTATTTAAAGCATGTTACAAGAGACTAGAACAGGACAGTAGTTCATTGGTTAATTGGGATAAACATCCATGAGACCATACCTCAGGATGCATCCCATAGAAAAAATACCAGGTGTTAATCTTTAGTATGAATTCCACTCTGTTTTTCACCAGATTCCAACTTGGTTTTGACCACATTATCACCTTGGGAAGTTTTCTCCTTGTTTGCAGCTATTATCAGCTTATCAGTCTGGGAAGCAAGAGAAATTCAGGCCCGAGAGAAAGAACTCTCAAGCTGTGTCTGTCCACAGAGGTCACCCAGATGGGGATTCCTTGTAGCTGCTCTTCTCATAACACTCATGGTCTCGACCTTCTGCACACTGTTGCTTGGATTGTGGCCACACTGCAGAGACTGCTCATAGCCCATCCCTCCTTCTCCTCAATGCTTCTTTAAGTCCAAGCACTCAACCCTGTAGGAAAGGGCACAGAGAGATGAACTTCTGGGTCTGCCTGATGGCTGGCAGGTAGAAACCAGCTTGTTCCAACCTAGGGCATTTCCCATATGAGTGCTTTGCTGTTCAGGCTCTCTGTATGGACAGCTGTGTGCAGGTTCTGCTCTGTAGATGCCATCCCCGTGTATGAAAGCAGAAAGTGGTTTTGTATCTGTTCTACAGATGATGTATTCTTATTTTTGTAACCTCTCTTTTTGCCTGTCTGTTGTCTCCTTGTACATCTTCATGGGGGCTAATTTTAAACACTGGACCTCTTTCTTCTAAATTCCATTGCTGTTTTCCTCTTGCATATTTGTTATTCAGTGAATTAAACGGGGAACTTCTGAAAATTAGTGTGAGCTGTATTTGTTAAAGTGGGTAGGTAATGGCTCTGGAAGTTTTCCCACGGGGTTATTTTGGTCCTGGCCCTCAGGAGCAGAGCTGCTGGTAGGGCTGGGCTGTGCCAGGGTGCCTGGTGGTTTGTGGTACACACACAGGCTCTGCAGCAGGCCCCTGGCTTCATCTTTCACTTGAGATCATGCCAGGATTTAAGCTCTGCAATGAAAGAAAGTGCAAAAAGCCCTTCTCCACACACATGGTAGTAATACTTTAAGTATATTTATAGAAAGGACTGGTATTTTTTTCTTTTGGTATTAAATTATTGTAAGAAGGATAGAAGTGTTACTAGAACACAGTTCTTCATCCCCTCAGAGCATTTATTCTCTGCTAAGAACTCCGTGTGGTACTTATGCTACATGGTCATTTTTGGATCATTGCTCTCCTGTGGTCTAGGCACAGGTCTTGGAAACCCCTCTGTGCTGCCACATTGCTCCACCACAGGTTTGAGAGTTGTGTGGGGCTAAGGCTGAACATCAGAATTAAGATGTGGCATTGCTTTTGGGCTGATCCTGGATGGACTTGAGCAGAGTCAAGCCCTGAGGGCAGGTGCTTTGCACCTGCCTCCACAGCAGAAGAGAATAGTAGGAGCATCTCAGCTCTCCTGCCAGTATTAGTGTTTTAATTTTTAGTAATTTCTCCAAGAATCAGCTGTTTATATTTTTTCCCCTCCGCAATAGCTGACTTCTTAAAATCAGAGGCTTGATTTCTTGCAGGCTGTGTTTTCTGTGCTTTTATTAATTTAATCAGTATACAGGTATGTGTGTATATATGTGTGGTCATCTGACCAAAAATAAATGCTGTCAGAGCTTTTGTTCCTTCATTCAGGGCATAAAAACTGGCAGTGCTTTGGGCAGTTCAGCCTTCACACTGATATCTAGACAAATCCTATCAGTTGTTCCTTCAAAAACCCACCTTTCTTTTTGAGCAGCTCAGATATATAATACAGGCAGCAGAGCTGAGCTGAAATTAATCCAGTCTGTAGTTCCTACAATGACAAAATGTCTGGAAAACTTAGTAGCAGGTTGCCCCAAGATGGCACTCTGTGTGCATGTCATGTTAAAATAATCTTCTGGCTCTGAAAGACCATTTTTATGCACTGCATATGTCTCCTCCTGGGGAGGTGAGGTGTTAGCCAGAGGTGACAGGCATGCAGCAAATATTGTCACACATCCCTTGAGTGACGGTCAGTGAGGGCATCAAGAGCATTGTCAGAGGTGGTGCAGGCAAAGATAGGAGGATCACAGTGGAAAGGGAACTAGTGGTTTGTGACCAGAACATGACCTAATATGTTTTTATCCTTTTACATGCTTTTTTTTTGTATTGATAAGGTGGTGCAATTCCCAGATACACATAATATTTCATGCAATTGTTTTGCTATTCATTTATCTCCTCCTATGAAGGGTACAATCCTTTGGGAAGGGAGTCGTGCCCTAAGCAAAATCTGGCTGCTGAGGAAACAGTGTTTCCAAGGGGTAGGTTCAAAATAATAAAACAACTTCCTCTTCTTTTGTTAGTGCAAAAAGTGCTGAAATATTAAAAAAAAAAAGTGACAGGATAGAGGGGAAAAGATGGTACCTTAACTTTAGGTTAAAGATTGTAGGATCATAGATTGTCTTGGGTTGGAAGGGGCCTTAAAAATCATCTCATTCCATAGGCAGGGACACCTTTCTCTAGAGCAGGCTGCTCAAGGCCCCTTCCAGCCTGGCCTTGCACAGTTCCAGGGATAGGGCACCCACAACTTCTGTGGGTAATCTGTGCCAGGTGCCTCACCACTCTAACTGTTCTATTTTTAACTAAAACCTAATTTAAAGTAAATCTTCTCTTTCAGTTTGAACCCATTTCCACTTGTCCTGTCATTCCAGGCTGTTGTAAATAGTCCCCCTCCATCTTTCTTTCAGGTACTGGAAGGCTGCAATTAGGTCACCCTGAAACCTTCTCCTTTCCAGACTGATAAACCCCGATTCTCTCAGCCTTTCCTCACAGCAGAGATCCTCCATCTCTCTGATCATCTTGGCAGCCTCCCCTCTGGGCTCACTCCAGCAGTTCCCTGTCCGTCCTGTGCAGGGACCCCAGCTCTGGATGCAGTGCTCCAGGTGGGTCTCAGCAGAGCAGAGCAGAGGGGCAGAATCCCCTCCCTGCCCTGCTGCCCACAGGGCTCTGGATGTAGCCCAGGATATATTAGGCCAAATTTTGGAAATTCTTAAGCCTAAGGGGATTAGCCAAATGTATATTTTAATGAATAGAAGATTGTTAACTTTGTTTGGTGTCTTAGGTAGCATGTGAGGGACTCTTTTCTCCTTGCAGAGTAGTAATCTTTATGATTTTTTATGATTTTTCTTTAATGATTTTTCTTGTCTATCTGAAAAACCGGAAAAGAAAATTTAAAAATAATTAAAATTTTCTCCTTATCCAGTTCCTCTGTAACTGCCATTTATAATTCTTTAACGATGTACATGCTTTGAATAAACCATGTATTTCAAAATGGTTTGTAGAAGGAAAAATCCTTTCACATTTTGCATTTTATTTTTTATAGTAACTTTTATCAACCGATGACTGAAAAATTCTCTTCATTTTGAAACTTTCTGTAGTGGACTGAGATAAGATCTAATTCTGCCCTTCACATACTCCATGGACCAAGCAGATCCTTCATTTAATTAATTCCATTAAGCAAGTTTTGCAGAGAAAGGAGTAATTTACAGGAAGCACTTGGCCCCGAACCCCTTTGAAGCGACTGGCAAATTAGGTATGGCACAGGCACGTGGAAGTGGGTGAAGCCTCCTTCATGTGGGTGGAAGGAAACCCAGAGTGTCAGGATGTTTTTTGGAGCACAAGGCCGTTACTCAGCAGTGCTGCTGCCCTCTGAGCTCGCTCAGGTGCTCACCCACCATTGCCTTCTTGTGCCACCCGGAGGATGTTGCCTGCAGTGATGCAGGCACTGCTGGTGCTGCTGCCCAGCCCTGACAGCGCTCACTAACCTGGATTTGATGTGGCATGACAAGACATCACCTTCTGTGCTGGCAGCCAGGCTGTTCAGGAGCAGTGCAGTATGCCAGGGTCTCCCAGGACACTCGAGTTGTATCTGTGCGTAATGGCCTCGTGCAGTTAAGTGGAGCACGATGTCTGAGGTGAAAGTCACATTTCAGAGTAGGCTCATCTCCTTCCCCTCCCTCTCTCTCCACCAGTGCCTCTTTCACCACACAGTGAGATGTCTTCCTGCTTCCCCATCGCTCCCCAAAACATAGAAGCCCTCCCTCCTGTGTGGTGTAACTAATCTGGTTTGCTGCCTGAGATCTGCCAGGGCCTTTAAAGTGATGCCAGCTACTGTGTTCTCAGTGTAGCATGGCAGCATTTCACAGGGAAGCTAAAAATCCAAATCCAATAAGCAAGGAAATAACCATAAAGAAGAAGCCCTGATTTCCATTCTGTCCATCAGCTTGCTGCCTGATGGGGCAGCTTTGCACTAAAAGTTGGCCATGGATCATATGTTAGAAGTATGAAGCACTTTTTTTTCCTACTTTTTTTCCTCTTTAAGCTCAAATCTATGAAGACATGCATTTTTAAAAATCCTATGGGAAAATCCCATTATTTTCAGGGATGAGCTCTCAGGCAGTTTGGATTCCTTTTTCTCTCTGTTGGGATTAGCAAACAGCAGCAAAACTCACACTTCTCTTCCTAAATCCCCATTCAAAATGGAAGGAAGGTTACCCAAGCTCAGGTTTTGTTCTTTTGAGATTTAACTGAAAGAGAGTTTCAGTGAGGGGGTTGTGATCCTTTAAGGTGCTGGCTTTCATGAAAATTAGCAGAACAATTTTGAGAAAAATATTTGCATTTCAAGCAAATGCAGATTAGTAAGACTTTTATGGTGAAAAAAACTTTTATGGTTTTGTGAATAAAACAGGTTAAATGCTTTATCATTTGTTAAGTTTGTGGAGAGAAGGCAACTTTTCAAAAAAGCCCTAAGGAACCCCAAAAACTACAGAACATCATGTGGGGAAACAGGATATGACAAAAACTCAGAGTAATGGGGGAAACCATTCCTAGTGCCAGAATGGGTCCTGGAAGAAGGGAGATGCTTGCTTTTGGAGAAGAATGGAATGAGTGCTGGAAGCTCTGTGGCTCTCTAAAATGGCACAGTGATATTCTCTTCTGCCAGAGCATTCAAAGAGTTCCATCAGGCCAATTTTAACTTATTTTTCTTTATTGTACAAAACAAATAAAGAAATTCACCAGTGTAGGGAGGATTAAGAGTGGATAATCCATTTTTGTGACTCATTCTGATAAGAAAAGAGCTCATCAACTCCCTCTAGCCTTGCATCTGAAGACAGTTGCTGACAGATTGCACAAAATATGTCCCAGAATTTTTAGGACCTCGAGACAGCATCTTGCAAGCAGATAAAACCAAATAAAACCTGACAAACCGTCTTTGTACTGGAGAGATGAGAAGAAAAATGCAGATAGTTTCTGTTAGAGGATTTGAATGTGAAGCTATGAAGAAGGGCATTGAGTTATGACTTAAACTCCTTAAATGTTCTCTTGAACATGAAGGATCTCAGTTAATTAAAAGTTATTGCATAACTGCTGCTGGGGAGTGAAAAGTTTATTTTTAATTATACTTCCTTACATAATGGTTACATGATGACAGAGGCAGCATGATGAAGTGAAAGAGATTTAAGTATACTTTTTTAATACAGTGAAATTAAAAAGCGAGGTGTTGATGCATTAATTCATCCTTGACTTGTCTCTGGATCTGTTTCATGATGTCTACTTCAGCACTCAGTTTTTCAGGAGAGTATCTATTTGTTCTGTACTTGTACAGCCCACGGCTGTGATGATGACTTCTTGAGCATGGTATTCATCAAGATAACAAATAATCTTGTCCACTTTCAGCTTCTCCTTTGATCTTGAAATATTTTGGCCAGCAGACTGGTACACAGCATCTGTAACTAATATGCCAACAAATCACATCTATAATTTATTGTAATTGTGGAAAACCTATTTCAGCTGAATGATTTCTTAAGTAATTTATTTAACTCTGGTTATAGAACTGTATTTTCTGCCTTTATACAAAGAGCTGTTGGCTTTAAAAGCCAACAGAGCATGCAACAGGACAGTTAGGTATGTTGTTTTTAACAAGAGACAGCATCTGCAGAAATGTTGCAAACACAGAAAGGGAAAGTAAGAGGAGGGGAGCTAATATTTGTGTGTAACACAAGTAAAAGAGAAACTTGTTTTCTGCCTAACTTACAAATATTTTCTATGAAATATTCCCTTCCCTCTTTGAAGTCTCTGTGTGCCTGGTCAGTGTTTGCTAGCACTGGAAGGTATCACTGGGGCTTTGGGCCATTGGGAGATCTTGACTTGTTTCTGCATGCTCAGGCTCTGCTCCAGCCTCTTCTCCATTGTACAGCCCCTGTGTGGGGCCTTGATGGCTGAAATGTTGTGTCCTGAAGTATGATGTTCAATTTATCTAAACAGAATTCTCATCTGGAGGAGCCACCACCAGCTGAACAAAAAAACAGACAGGAAAACCTCAGCTTAAAGAGCAGTCCTGGTTTTACCCTTGTTAGACTTTAAAAGGCTTGTTTCTAGCTATGAGCAAGCCACTGTCCATTTACTTTTGCTTTGACAAGCACCTTTCCTACAAAAGGACTGATGACGATGATTATTGTTGAGCTGGCCTATATTGTGTAGGGCTTTTAAGCTAAATGATGATAGACATCATAATAACTCCAAGGAAATCTGGTGTGAGACTCCTCTGCTTTGTGGCCTCAGCCTGCCCTTCCCCCTCTTCAAATTCTCTAATTTCTGGAAGTACCAAAGAGTTTTTTGAGTTACAGAGGAAAAGCTGGAATTGATTTACCACCTGACTTAGGGGGGCTTTCAGCACAAACTTATGGCTATTGAGTATTTCTGACAAAGTTTTGTCAGAGGGTTAGAGGTTACTTTGTGAATGCATTTATTAATTAATGTCTGCCTCTCTTTCATGGCTTTGACTATTATTTTTTTAAATGGAAGCCATCACAAAGGGCTTAATTGCAGTGATTTTTTAATTATTTTGTCTTATAAGTATTTGTCAGGAAAAAAGCATATAAATTGAATGGATGTAAAAATTAATAACATTGGAGCCTTTCAATAAAAGGCAATTAATGCAACCTGATATGCAATATCAGGTTGTATCTATGGAGTCAGATATGCAGATCCCTGTCTGAGGTACGTGAAATCATAAATTTAGAGGGAATGACAATATTGTCTGTTGTTGATGTTACAATATGCTTACATCCTGTTGTTTGGTGAGGTGGCTAGCACTTGGGTACCATGTGCCTGGTGTTACCATGCATCTGTATGAACAGCAGGCTTGTGCACTGCCCTTCCCTTTCATGCTTGTCCATATATCTCCAATTGTCATCTAAGTATAAGGCCGAAAACTCCAATAATTTGATTGTTCATTTGTAAGCTTCTTATGTAAGTAAGTGCTTCTTATGTCCTTTAGAAGGGCTTAATTAAACTCTTTTTGGGTAGCTAGAAAAAGTAGGACAGGAAGGCAGGATGTCAAGTAACTGTCCAAACCAGTCTGATCTCCCATGACCAGAGCAGGTCCTGGAAACCCTGGACTGGGATTAAGATGCTTGCATGATTTCGAATGCTAGAATCCTGCATCTTTTTTTTGGCAAATGTCAGGGATAAATTGCATATTGTTTATCATCATTTTTCTTAAATGTTAGTGGGCAGTGTGTGCCAATTGTGAAGCTGAAAGAAGAGGCTTGATAGAGAGGCACTGTGGCCAAAGATGATGTTGGTGTTGGGGGTAGGACTTTGTGCTGGTTTCATCTGGGGAAGGACAGACTCAGAGG
>VXBI01004314.1:6726-54142 GCA_013397375.1 Toxostoma redivivum
GAACTTCCCTTCCCTTCCCTTCCCTTCCCTTCCCTTCCCTTCCCTTCCCAGGACCAAAATCCCTTCCCAGGGCCAGCAGCTCACATGGAAACACGGGGCACAGACACGTGGAGAGGTCCTGAGCCTGATCCCTCGGAATTCCTGGCACAGGTGGGGCACAAGATGCGTTTGTGCCCAGCTCCTGGTGATTCCAGCAGCTCCCAGCTCTCCATCAGGCACCAGGGAAAGAAGGAACACAGTGATGGAGCAGGTGGGGGAAGTTTGGTGCTCTCAGCATCTTACAAGGGCATGGAGAAAGGATGAAAATCCCAGTGTCCAGAGAAGGAAAATTAAATGAAATTACCACCTTTTTCTCCTCTGTCCTCTTATCTCCATCACTCCCGTGCCCTTCTGACTGAGGGATGCAGGGTTCTGAGCTCTGTGGGACCTGCAGGTGCTGAACAGAGCAGGAGCCTTGTGGGAAAAACACATCCAATAATTGCTGTGAAAATGCATGTTGCAGTGCACAGACACAAAGGATGAAAGGAGGCTGCCTTCACATCCTGACATTTCCTCCTTTCTGACTTCTTGTCTCAGGCATCCCGAACATCCTTTCACGGCAGCTTTTGCAGGCAGCTCCCTCAGACAAAGGAAAGGAAATGGGATTTCCAAAACACGCTGATGGTGAGGGGCTCTGAGCTCTGCTGGCTGAGCTGGGGAGGTGACAAGGGTCACAGCTTCTTGCTGCCACCTCCCCAGCACCAAAACTCACAGATCAGGGAGCAGCTGGCACCCTGGCAGTGCCCACTCCCCTTCCCCACAGAGCACCACCCAGCAGGGGAGGGGTGGAAGGGCAGAGGTTCTGCACTGGTGCCCCCCAAGCTCCACCAGAGCACCCCATCCTCCTGTGCAGCCCTCTGCAACCCCAGCCTGCCTGTGCTGGAAATTTCAAGTTGTTCTAAAGGCAGCAAGTTAACAAGATTTGGAAACCAGGTCAGTGGAAGAAGCTCAATTAGCTGCTGAACCGTGGGGACCAGCTCACGTCGTGGCTGCTTTATTGACTCCTCAGATGGGTGTCATTGACACCACACACGTCAGTCTGGCTGGGATGGGGACCTTCCCTGAGGAGGGGACACCTGGACACTCATCAGGCACAGGAAACTTCACAAAAGGCCAAACTCAGCACAGCCTGAGCCATCCCACCATGCTGTGTCATGGAATCACCACAGAGTTATAGAATTGGAGAGGATCTTAAAGATCGTCCATGGGCAGGGACATGAGCTCCATCCAGCCTTGGGCATTTCCAGAGATCCAGGGGCAGCCACAGCCGCTCTGGGCATGCTGTGCCAGGGCCTCCCCACCCTCCTAGGGAGGAATTTCTTCCCAATATCAAATCTAAACCTCCTCTAAAGCCACTCCCTCTTGTCCTGTCACTACACGCTCTTGTAAACAGCATCTCTCAATCTTCCTTGTATCAGCAGCTCCATTCCCCCCATCCCTGCAGGAACCTCCGGGCTCCCACTCCCACTGCTCATCCTGCTGTCCCCTGGCACCTCAGGAGGAAGGGACAGCCCAAGGGGACAGGCAGCAGGGCTGGCAGCAGCAGCACGGCTCACACGACCTGCTACCTGTCTTGTCACGTCACCACCAACATCTGCTGCAAATAAAGCAGCGAGAGGGAGGCGAAGCCAAAGGGCCTCTCTGAGCAGCTCTCCAGCCCCGGCAGCGCCGCGCCTGTCACGCTGCATGAAAAACCTCTTTCATTAGTGGCAGGGCTGGAGCTCACATCCTGGAATCACAGCAAGAATCACAGCAAGAATCCCAGCTTGGAATCCCAGCACAGCTCCCTGGGGGCTCTGCAGGCAGGCGGGCACAGCCCCGGCTCTGTGGGCACCTGGGGAGCAGCCTGGGCATGGCTTTGTTCTGGTACACAGCGTTTCAACCACAAAACAAGAGCTCAGGGTTTTGAGGAGCTTGCAGGGATCCTGAGGTGCTGGCAGCAGGGAAGGCTGCTCTGATCCCGAGGGAAGAGCCCCTCTCCATCCTGCAGCCGTGATCCCTGCTCCGTCCTGGCGTGGCACAGACGTCCAGGCTGCCAGGACAGCTGGGGGTGCCAGCCTGGACAGCTGCAGGAGGGAATCTTGGCACTGCAGGAAATCCAGTTTACTGCATGAACTGCATCCCTCCGTCCTGGGACAGCATTTCTGGGATGCTCAGCCGCAGCGGGGCCAAGCTGGAGAGCAAACAGGGCAGGGCAGGCAGCGGTGGCACTCAGGGCTGGGCAGGAGCCCTGTGGCAAGGAGGGATGAGCCAGGGGGCTCAGGGGCTGCAGGGCAGGGCAGGGGGATGAAAATAGGGCGGCTGGAAGGGAAGGGCAGGGCAGGGCANGCAGGACAGCGGGCAGGACTGCAGCCAGGGCAGGACAGAGCAGGGCAGTGCCAAGGCTGAGCATCCCTCAGCCGCCTCCGTGTCCGCGCCGGGACCCGCGTCCGTGCTGCCACCGCCCTGCCCATCCCTGCCCAACCCCAGCCGTGTCCCCGGGCCGGTCGCTGCCCGCGGGCGGTGCCGCCGGGCCGGGGCGGTGCCGGGGCGGTCTCGGTTCTGCGCGGCCCCGCCGCCGCTCCCAGCCGCTATAAGCGGGCGGCTGCGCTCCGCAGTGCATGGCCGAGCCCGGCCAGCCCCCTCTGCTCCTCCGGGACCCTCCCCCGGGCCGGTNGGCAGAGCAGTGGGCAGGACTGGACTGTGGACAGAGGGCAGAACAGGACAGGGCAGAGCCGGGAAGGGCAGGGCTGTGGGCAGGACTGAAGGCAGGGCAGGGCAAAGCAGGGGGCAGGACTGGACTGTGGGCAGAACNGCCACCCCCCCGTGTCCCCTCCCCGCCAGCCGTGACCTTGGCATCCGCCAGCCCCGTGGCCAGCAGCCCTGGGATGCGTTAGGCAGCGGATCGCAGCGGGAATATCTCTCCTGGGAGGAGGAGAGCGGCAGGAAAAGCGGATTTAAAGAGCATCTTTGCCCCTTTGTTGGATGAGAAGGACGGGGAAGGAGCGGCAGGATGAGCACTAGCAGTGAGTACGGCGTCCTCTCGTCTCGGCGGTGGGAATGGGGCTGATACCGCACCGAGCTGGCTGGGAGGAATTGGAAAGAAAATGTCATAACAGCGCTGACAAGCCTGGTGGGATGGAATTTTGGGTTGTTTTCCTGCCTGCCTTTTGCTTGCCTGCTTTCTGACAGGCTCTGGCTCGGCTGTGTTTGATGTGGGCTGAGCCGTGGGGCTTATCTCCGCCGAGTACTTTTCTTGGCTTGGATTTCTGGGGTTTTGGAGGGCAGAGCATCGACTGAAATGTCGATACGCAACATGGTGAGAGGCAGCCGGGAGCGCTCTGACAGGCACAGCCTCACTTGCTGCTGCCTCTGCCTGGGGAGAAATGGATGTGAGGGGAGGAGGAGAAGGGTGAGGACAGACCCAGAAACCTGAGCAAAGCACAGGTGCAATCCTGAAGAAAAAAAAAAAACCAAACCAAAACCAAACCCCAAACGTTCTGCAGCTGGGGGTGTGGGTGTTCCTATTGTGCGTGTGAGACAGGGACAGAGGCACTCATGCGCTGTGGATGAATTTCTAAAGAAGCAGAGCTCGGAAATGTGCTGCATAAGATGAGAACTGGCACCAGGCTGCTCACTTTGGATTCCGTGCCCTTGTTGGAAAGTCTGGGAACATTGATCAGGGTTGAGCGAGTCACAATCCATTTCTTTTCCTTGCCTGACGTGCTGTGTGACGGCTGTGCCCACCTCGCTCTGGCACGGCTTTCATCCCTTCCTTTAAAAGCAGCAAGTCCCGCTAAAGCAGCTGATGCCGATGGCCACCTGAGGGGCTTCCTCCTGGGATAACCTGCCCAGGGAAGCCCCCGTGCCCCTCCCGTGAGTCCTGGAGCTGTGTGAGGAGCAGAGCCTGTGACAGCAGAGCAGCAACTTCTCCATTGCATCGGCGTGCTGAGGTTTCTCAATCGCAGGGCTTGGGGTGGTTCCCCAGCAAAACACCGTGAAAAATGCCTTGGCACGCTCACAGAACAGGTGATTCCAGCTCTGTGGGGCCGTGGCACAGGCGGGGAAACTTTGCAGGTGCCCTGTGCCCGAGCCACACCTGGGACAGGAGCAATCCCCCCCTCCCGGGGGAGCGCTGCATAGGTAGGAAACAATAGGGACTGATTCTTTCCGAGCCTGCAGGATGCCTGATAACAAAGGGTCCTCCCTCTGCTCCTGCGGGCCAGCAGCTCAGGCCTGATGCAGAGCACTGCTGGGCTCGGTGGCCACCGTGCTCAGGTGGCACTGCTAAGCCTCCTCTAAGCCAATTTTGACCAATGCCTGTTGGTTCCTTGTGGGATTCCTTCCCAGCTCTTAATAGCTGGCTGGGCTGCTGCAGGAGATAAGGGTGTTTATGGCACTGGGGTGTTCCAGCTATCTGATTGTGCTGCAAAAACTCCTTCAGCTGCAGCCTCCCACATGCAGAGAGGTGCCAGGGAGCCAAACTGTGCTGCCTGATCCTCCTCTGCCCTGCCTCAGGGGGAGGCCACTGGGCAGAGCTGGGAGTCCCTCTGGAGCTGCTCATCCTTCTGTGGCCCTGGGCACATCACCCAGCTGTGCCAGGGCTCTTGCCAAGCCCTTTTTGGGAGGCTTTGCAGTCTTTGCCTAAATTGCCATTACTCCCATTGAGTAGCCACGTGTTTGAATCAAGGCTTGGCAACTGTGTGACATCTCCTGGTCACTCAGGGTGCTGGGGTTGGTGATTTCTGGGTCACTCCAGGTCCCAGGGGTGTGCAAACCCTGCTGGGTGCTGGCCCTTTTGGGCTCCCAGGTGTTTTCCCAGCAGCTGGAGCGTTCCAAGCAGGGCTTGGGTGCCCAAATGTTGTTTCACTGCTGTTCCCAGCAGTGTGAGCCAGGCTGGGGTGTGGGGCCATCTCTGCTGTCTGGGACTGCTGTGAGCCCTGCCAGCCCTGGGCATCCCTCCCCAGCCTGCAGCCCTCAAATCCATCTGCCCACGAGGCACAAAAAAACAAATCCTGGGTCCCTTATGTCAGTGCCACCTCTGTCACCCCCCATGATGCCACCTGGCACTGACCTACCATGGCTTTTTTACCCCTCTGCTGGTGGCCAGTGGCTCAGTGGAGTTGGTGTCACTTGCCAGAGGCTCTCCAGCCGTCCCAGCATGTTGCTTTGATTTTTTTTTTGCTGTTTCTCCCCCCCCCCAGGACAAGGGCTGAAGAAGCCAGGTTGGGTTGTGCACAAATTTATGATGCCCCAGCTGTGCCTGTGGGGCTAAAATTTTGGGGCTGGCAAAGCAAGGAGATGCACAGCTGAGGATAAAATGCCACCATCTGATCTGTGAACTCCCACCACTGCTTCCCATTTCGCTGGGTGCATTTTGTTAACGCTTCTCTCCTGCCTGGAGCTGATGTGAGGCAGGAAACCTGTGGCTGTGGGCCATGGCTGGCCCCAAGCCATGCTGGTGAGCAAATCTGAGAGGCCTCCAGGAGCTCTGGGCAGGATTTGCTGCGTTCATCTCTGGAGATGCTCCATGCACAGCACACAGGAGCCTCCCCAGCCCTTGCTGAGGGGACAGGGGGTTGCTTTTCCACCCTGGATTTGAAGAGCCCATGTCATCATCATGAAAATAAAAAATTTATATTTGAGGTGAAGAGGTAAAACCACTTGATCTCAGGCATAAACTCCTGTCCTGAGGCTGCAGAGCAGCTCAGGTGGCCCTGAGGGTGGGAAGGTGGCCTCTGCTCCTGGGATTCCAGCGAGGGTTTGGAGGGCACAGTGTTGGTGTTGACATTCATCAGGCTATCACTGCCTCTCACTAATTGGTTACAAATGGATCCCTGCCTTAGCAAACAGGTCTGTGGTGCTGCTTGGCATTTCCTGGGAGCTGGAGCTTGTAGGACAAACCCTACAAGAGAACATCAGCCCCTGGAATCTCCTGTGCCTGCAGCCAGCATCCCCCTTGGAATATGGGCAGGGAGTTTGGTGTGACCAACGCTGTGTTTGTGCTGAAAGGGTTAAAGCTGTCACTGCCCCGAGGATTTCAGCCCCTGAAATGAGTGGGCAGAATCCCTTCTGCTGCTCTGGAGGCAGCCAGCAGGTCTGGGTGCTGCAGGTCCGTGACTCATGCTGTGGGTTTGCACATCTCATCCCCTTGGGGTGGGAGAGGGGCTGCTGGTTTTGGTGAGGCCCAGAACAAGCAGGGGCACTGCTTTTGTCAGGAGCAAGGTGCCCCTGCTTCTCTTGTGTCCCAAAAGGGACATCCCAGCTCCTGAGGAGGTGGAACTCCTGGGTTTGGGTCAGTGTGGCACTGGGTGGTTCACAAACCCAAAATCTTCCCCATTTCCTTCTGTCTCCAATGTGCACCTGGGAAAAAAAGAGGCCAAAATCTGATGGCAACTCACCCCAGAGTGGGCTCAGCCATTTATCCCCATGCTTGGAGCAGCTGGGAGCTCCCGAAGAAGGTTTGGTATGCCAAGTGGAAAGTTTCATCCCTATCCCTGCCACCTCTCAGATTCCTCCAGAGAGGAATCTCCTACTCTGAGAAGGAGCTGTGAGGAAAGGCTGGCCAGCATTTGGGAAGGGAAGGTTTCCTGACACATCCTGATGAATGCAGCATGTTTGCCTGGTTATTTTTGTCTTCCCTAAATCGTGCTTGCTCTTAGATCGTGATCCTCTAAGCGTAATTACCCCCTAATCTCCAGGCACATGTGGTTACAAGGTGTTTACCAGCAAACTCCATTAAGGCCCTGTGTAATTAAAGAGGAATCCTGTGGTGCTGCACATCCCTGGGAGCTGCAGCTCTGCTCCTCAGGCAGGTGATTCACCAGGCGTCCCCACCCTGTGGGGCAGCACCTGGGAGGGTCCTGCATTGAGGTTTTTCCACAAATTCAGAAAACACAGCGGGATCAGCCTGTTGTTGTCATGAGCAGGGTGTTTTCCAGAATTTGGGCACCAAGGGGAATTCCCAGACTCCCTGCCTGCATTTTAGTCCTCTCAATGCCCTGACTGTGACAAACACCCAGACACAAATCATTCCCTGTTCTCCTGGGCAGCCTAGCAGAGGGACAATCACCCATTGCATTTGCTTTGCTGCCAGAGAATTCCAATCCCAGGCAGCAGCTCTGTCCCTGGGCTGGTGGATGGACTCTGTCCTCTCTCCAGGCTTCATCCAAGCTCTTTCAAACCCTTTTTCCTGGCAGCTGGCCCTTGGAAGAGCAGGAGCCACGGAAAGTGGCCCTGCAGGCCAGTGGAGTGTGTGCTGTAAGGTCAGTTGAAGTGTCTGAATTCTTCTAATTATTCTAAAATAAAGAGAACATTTTCTAATCATTGAGTGACAACTGGTTCAGCAGGATAACAGCATTTGGGATGGCAGCAGGCTGGGCTGATGACAGGAGACTGTTTGCTGGGAAGGAGGGAAGAAAAACCCACCCAGACCCTGCAGCCCTGTCGTGATGGAGTGGTTGGAACACCTCATTCAATATTTTTAGTTGTTAAATACATCATTGCATGAGTTGTGAGCGCTGCAGCACCTCCAGAAAGCATCTGGGGGTGGAGTGGTCATGGCAAGAGCTGGAGTGAGCAATGATGGAGAATTCTGCAGCATGAAAGGGAATGTGGAGGGAAGGTCCAGGTGCCTCAGGCTCAGGGATTTTTTTGGCTGTGGGCAAGGCTGGCAGGGGGACTGGAAGCTTGGAGCAGAGAAATTGGTTGTGCCAAGTCCTTCTGTGCCCAGCACCTCTGGAGTCAGGGGGCTCAGTGCATCCCTGGGGCAGTAGAACAGCTGGAATTCACTTCCCCACAGTGCTGGAATGCACTCCTGGCTTTCAGGAAAGGGCTGATTGAGGTTTAGCAAGCCCAGAGTGATCCCTCCCAGGAGCAAACTCTGCTGCACAGGTCCCATTTATTTGCTGGTGGCTCAGGTATTTGATAGGCCCCAGCTCCTCGGTGCATTTTTCAGCTCAGGTGGAGTTTTCTGAATGCTTTATCAGTATCAGCCATAAGCCCTGGCCTGGGAATTGATGAGCTTTCTCCACTGCCTGGGGCTGAGAGCAGAAAGAAAAAGGAGCTGCTGCTGTGGTTTCCTCAGCCAGCCTGCCTGACCTTCCTTTCTTCTTACCCTTGCTGGCCTGGCAAGGTCTGCAGAGCCCCGAGGATCATTTGTTTTTCTGTTCATGGACATTTTACTCCACTTCCATTTTGAATCAGCTGCTTTCTGACTCTTGGAAAAGGTTCAGAACTGGCAAAGTCCTTGTGGGAAGGCTTCTCTGAGGAGCACAGCAGTGGGAGAAGGGAGCAGGTGCTTGAGGTTTGAAGCCATCCCCTTGGCTTCTGCTTTTCCTTGGCAACAAGTGGCACATTTGGAGAGCTGTGGGGCAGGAAAAGCTTTGCTGGTGCCAGTGCCAGCCTCAAAAACCCTTCCTCAAGCCAGCCTGAGTCTGAGCTGCAGGGTTTGACCTGTCCTCAGAGCAGGGAGTGGCGTGGCTGTTTCCCAGGCTGCAGGATCAGAGCAGGGCTCGGTGCGAGCTCCCAAATCCACTGTGGAACAGCAGAACAGCCCCAGTCAGAACCACCTTGCTTGTGGGAGCACCTTGCCTGTCCTTCCCAACATCCCAGCTGTGCTGCCAGCCCTGGGGATTATGGAATTTTCATGGAATTTCAGGATGGCCAGAGCTGGAAAGGACCTTGAAGTTCTTGTAGCCATGGGCAGGGACACCTTCTCCAGACCAGGGTGCTCCAAGCCCTGCCCAGCCCAGCCTTGGACACTTCCAGGGATTGCTCTTGCTGGAGAATGGGAGCTATTTTTAAATCCTCCTGGGGACTGGGTGGGTGTTTGCCTGGCTCAGAGGCACTGGCTGGGACATGTGCTGGGGATCTCCCATTCCCAGCTGCTCCCAGCTTGGATTCCCAGAGCAGGCACAGAGAATCACCAAGGCATCAGGAGCACCTTGGTGCTGTCTGTCTGTGTCTGTCTGTCCTTTGGAGGCAGTTTTGCTGGAATTTCCCCCACCTTTTGACCATGGACCAAGAAGCAGAGCAGCTTCCAGGTGTGTGGGTACTCTCAGGCCATCCTTCCTCTGCTGAGGCATGAAGCTGGATGATCCCAGCTTGGAGCCTTTGATCAGGGAGCAAAACCATCCCTTCATCCGCCCCCAGATGTGACTTGGGAAACCTTGCACTGCTGTCCCAACATCTGGCCCTGCTGTCCCAACATCTAGCCTTGCTGCCTCACTGGGAGAGGAGTGGGCTGGATCTGATCCTTCCCCTCTGGAAAAGGAGGTGCCTGGATGAGCTGGCCAGGGAGAGCTGAGGGATTGAGTGAGGATGTTCTCCCCTCCCCTGCTTTTGAAAAATAAAAAAAAAAAAGGAAAGTCAGTGGCTGTGTGGTGAGTTATGTGGTGATGACTCCTTCTGATGGGCTGCCTATAAAATCCCTTGCCTCCCTGAGGATGCTCCCTGTTGAAAGCTTTTATGGCATCTTAAAAATAGCCACGGAGGGGGAGAGAATGAGAAGATGGATAGGTAGGTGGATCCCTAATAAGGAGAGGAGAGGAAGCAGCTCGAGAGGGAATGGAAAGACTCTGCTGAACGGCATGTGAGTGGCTGTGAGGGAGGGGGTGGTGTGGCCATACCCAGCTGAGCTGCATGCCCAGAGGCAGCAGGGAACCCTATAAACCCTAAAAAAAGCCTGCCTGGGAGATGTGTGCACGTGCTGGGGACAGGGCTGGGGTGAGCAGCAGCTCGGGCCCACAGGCACTCACTGCATTCTACAAGTAGCTGTTAAAAATAATCCCTGCCTGGGCCAGCTGCAGCTGCTGCTCCCGTGGGATTCCCAGCAGCTCATCCCTGCTCCTCAGGGATTCAGGGATGAGGTCACTCCTGCTGGCCTTTCCCACCTGGGCTGTGCTGCAGGAGAGGTGCCAGCAGCTGGCTTTGTGCTGCCTGGCAGTTTGGAGTGCCCAGGGTGGGATCTGGGGGTGCTGGGGCTGGGATGGGGCTCAGTGGGGTGCCCTGCAGGGGGACAGTGCTGCCCTGCCATGTGGCACTGCCAGCACAGCATCTCCCGGAGCTGGGAGGTGGCTCCAGGCCCTCTGCTGTGCTCTCCCCATCACTC
This sequence comes from Toxostoma redivivum, assembly GCA_013397375.1. NCBI lineage: Eukaryota > Metazoa > Chordata > Aves > Passeriformes > Mimidae > Toxostoma > Toxostoma redivivum. The sequence goes on from VXBI01004314.1 coordinate 16,856, forward strand.
AGGGGGGATTTCTCCAAGAAATGCTGATTGCTGTGGCTTCTCTTGGTGCAGCACAGCCACTGGGCACAAAGGGCTCTCAGTCAGTGAGAGATCTGCCAGATCCTTCCTCTGGATCCCCTGGAGAGCTGCAGTGGCCACTGATCCCCACATCCCCAGCTCACACCTTGTCCCCAGGCTGGCCCAGAGCTGTGGTCCCCAATGTCCAGTGGCACAAGGCACTGTGACCTCTCCTGGGGACGTGCAACCCCCCAAACTCAGCCCCTGGCAGGCACAGTGTGGAGTCAGATGCTCCAGGAAGGGTGGCTGGAGGGATGACAAGAGTTTCCCATGCTGGGAATGTGGCAGGAGCCATCAGCACTGCTCTGTCTGTGCTCCCAAACCCCTGAGGTGCTGCTGCTCACCCAGCTCTGCAGGAAAATCCCTGGGTTGTGGTTTTGTGTGGTGCAGGCAGCTGGGGAACGCTCCTTGGCTTTGCCCCTGCTCCAAGTGCAGGGAGAAAATGCTGCTAGCAAAGCTCCTGTCACATCCAGCCCATCTCCCTCCTGCTTTCTTGTCTTTTTTATCTTTTTTTCCCTCCCTCAGTTAGACAGGAACTCAGCAAGCAGAGGCTGTGGAGGGTTGGCAGTGCCCAAATCCAGGGAATAGTGGAGCTGGAGGGATCCTGCCTGGTCCCTGTGGGTGGTTCTGAGCCAGCAGCACCATCCTGGCTGGAGAGTGTCCATCCCTCCCCTGCCCTCCTGCATCCTGCTCTGGGCTCCCAGCACAGGAAAGACTTGGGATTGTCCAGCCTGGAGAAGCTTTGGGATCACCCAGTTGTGGCTTTCCAGTGCCTGAAGGGAGCCTGCAAGAAATGTGGGGAAAATTGACAGTGGCAGGATGCAGGGCATGGCTTCACACTGACAGAGTGGGATTAGATGAAATTAGGATGAAATTCCTTCCCTGTGGGAGTGGGGATGCCCCTGGATCCCTGGAAGTGTGCAAGGCTGGGCTGGATGAGCCTTGGAGCAGCCTGGGATAGTGAAATGTGTCCCTGCCCATGGCTGGGGTGGAATGAGATGAATTTTAATGTCCCATCCACCCCAAGCCAGTCCATGATTCTACCCCTGGACACCTGCAGCATCCCCAGCCCTCCCTGCCTCCTTGGCTGGTCAGGTGGCACCAAGGGTCCAGTTTGGGACACAATTCTGTCCCCTGGCAGGCAGTTTTGGCTCGCTTAACCAAAAGCACAACAAAAGCCATGCTCATTTTCCCCGCGCTGAAAGGGGACTTGTTCACTGCATAGTGCCAGCTCTGCCGGGCCCATTGATTGCCCGTTAATTGTCGCTAATGAGGAGCTGGGCGAAGTGGCATCCAGAGGCTCCTGGGGACAGACTGTCGCTTCGGCTTGGGAGGGACATCTCAGCGGGGAAGGCAGCCGTGACCTCGGCGTGGGGGAGCTGAGCTGCATGAATAGCTTTGTTAACGAGGGATGCTCCAATTCCTGTGCCCGCAGCACCGAGGGCAGCGCCCTGCCCTGGCTCGGCAGGGTTAAAGGGGTCTCTGGTGCTTTATTTGGATTTATTTACACGTGGAGAGGTGGGATGGAGAAGGTTAAACACAGCCTGCACGGGAGGGAGTGATGCCTTAAATTTAGCTTTCATATTTCCCAGACTATTAGGATAGAACTCTGAGCTCCATATGAAGTGTTCCAGGTTCTCCTCCCAGCTCAGCACACAAAACAATCCTTTTGCAGCCCCAGAACCAAGGACACCGCTGCAGCTCCAGCCCCAAAAAGTGCAAACAGCAGCGAATGGAGGAGAGAATCTGGGAGGGTGGGACTGCAGAGCCTGGAGCTGGGACTGGACAGTGAACCCCAATGTGGAAATGGAGCCAAACTGATAAAAGTGTGAGAACTCCTGACTTGGGGTCCAGCTTGGGTGTAGCCACATCCAATATCTTGCGCTGCCCATCTTTTGAAGGCCTTTTAATAAATCCCAATTTATTCCTTTGTCTAGGTGGTGTCCAGGGAGCCTCTTTGGGCACCAGCAGGACTCAATCTCAGGCCCTGCTGCCAGGGCTTGGCCCCTGCCAGCCCAAGGCTGGTTTTTCCCCAGCCCTGGTGAAAGGCACCAAAGGCTTTTAGCAGGAGCCTGCCCAGAGCTCCCCCTCCTCTGGAAATCAGGATTCTGACCTCAGGAGCAAAGGAGAGCACGAGTGTGGGAAGGAGGAGGGGAGGGAATTCCATCTGTGCCAGCCCCTCCTGTGCCCAGGGCTGGTCATTGCTCCAGGTGTGCCTTGTCCTGCCTTGTCCCCAGCCAGGTGTGGCCCTTCCCTGCTTGGCACCTCTTCCTGGGCAGCCCCAAATCCCCCAGCTGAGGCTCAGGATGTCCCTCAGGGGGATGTGAAGCCCCCTTTGGAAATGTCACACTGGTGCAGAGGTGTGGTTTTATTTTTGGAGGCTCCTGTCCCTCTGCTGCAGCTTCCTGGGTGCCCATCCCTGCTCCAGCAGCTCCTGTGCCACTCACCTCAGTGGTTCCTTTCATCTCACCTTTGCTAAAATGGCCAGGCTGCTTCACCAGGCCTGTTCCTGAGTGTTTTCCCAGTTTTTCTCCCATTCCTGTGACCTCCTGCTGCCCCCTCAGTCCCGTTCTTGTCCTCACAGCAGAGGCTGTCTCTGTGTTTCCTGCTCAGCTACAGCTGCTCTGCAGAGGGGGATCTCCCCTCTGGGGTTTGTTATTTCATTAGAATAAACAGCCACGTGGGATTGGGATGTTATTTTCCATTCCTGCTGACAGAGAGTTGGAGTTGCTGCTTTCTGACCCAAACCCTGTCTGGTTTTGGATTCTCTGCCTTTGAAGTGGGGAGGAGAATGGAGAGTAGAGAGTGTGGATGTGTTCTTGCTGTACCAGGGGTTGTTGGTTGCCCCTCTGCCTCCTGCTCTGACCCTGCTCTGGGGTTCAGGTGAGCCCCAAGCCAGGCAGTGAATTGTCCTGGACTCTGTTTTCCACTGGTTCCAGGCTCCTCTCACAACCAGCCACTGCTGTGGATTTATTGTTTGTGTTCTGACCCCTAAAATACCTTGAGGGGCTCGGGCAGCCCTGCTCCACTTGGGAAGCAGCAGGACAAAGATAAAGAGCTGGCACAGCTGGGCCTGGAGCCCAGAACTGGGGCGGAGTGGGAGAGCCCTGAACTGGTGTGACGTGTGTGACCCAAAATCAGAGCCAACCATCTGTGCTGGGAAGGGGGAAGGTGCTGAATGACCCCATCATCAATCATTCGTCCATCATCCATTCATCATCCATCATCCGTCTGTCCGTCCATCCATCCATCCATCAATCCATCATACATCCATCAATCATTCATCCATCATCCATTCATCATCCATCATCCGTCTGTCCATCCATCCATCATCCATCCATCATCCATCCATCCTTCATCCATCCTGTCCTGGAGGGATCCTGTGCTGGGACAGTGGAAGAGGATCCCAGGAACTGTCCCAGTGCTGCCCTCAGGGGTGCCTGTGCTGAAGCTCAGCCTGGAGGCAGCTCCCTGTTCCCCCACATCTTTTCCCTCCCCACAGCTCCCTCCTGCCCCAGCCTTTGCTCCATGCCCGTTTGCCTTTCCTGCTTTTTTTCCTTCCTTTTCCCTTCTCCTGTTTCTCTCCTGGCAGCTTTGTTCTCCTGGCTGTGTACTGGGGTTGCCATGGTGACTGCCAGAGCATCTCTGCATCCCACAGCAGTGGTCCTGTGCCTGCCCTGGCCATGGCGAGGGGCAGGGCACCCTCCTGCCCCTCCCAGGGGGCATCTGCCACCTCCTCCCGGGGCTGGAATTCCCTGGGGACATCCCTGTGGCACATCCTGACATCTGGGGAGAGGAGGGGACAGCATGGGGTGGCCCTCAGCAGCTCAGGATAGGGCTGGCTGCATGGCACAGCGTTATTGCTGCCAGAAACATGCCAATAAAACCTTCAATAAATATTTTTTTAATGAGCAAACACCAGTTGAGGAAAACAGAGGAGCTGCTGCAGCACAGGGAGTCCCAGTGGGTGTGGAGGCAGAGCTGCCTGTGGCCTTCTGGTGGCGATTTGCAGATGACAATATCTCCTTGCAGAGTGTCAGAATTGCTGGGCCCCTTTCAGGAGATAATTAGGTTGACGTGTTATTAGCTGATTACTGGGGAAACATACATTTACTGAGGATTTATTCTGCAACCAGCATTAATCTCCTGTATAGCTGCTAAACCTCCATAAATAATCTGATTTTGATAATCAATTGCCATTGCAAGTTCTCCTATAAATCTCAATTAAATGCACATTTAACTCGTATCAAGCTGCCAAATTTGCTTGTGCATGTGTGTCCTGCTGCTTGCCTGGGGCAGATGTCTGGGGATGTGCAAGCTCCAGTCTGTTTTTCAGGCAGCCTGAAAGCAGAGTGGGGTTTGGCAAGGCAGAGCAGCCCCAGGGACAGCACAGCTCCTCTCCTGGGGTCCCACATGGAGAACCCAGCACATCCCAGCTCCCACTGCTGCTCCCACCCTGCTGGGCCTGGCCCTGCCCAGACAGAGGGCAGCAGGAGCAGGGGAGACAGAACTGCCAAAATCCACGTGGGGAATTTCAGCAGCGCTTGCCTGGGGTGGAAACTGAGATTGGCTTGGGCTTGGTGGAGTCCTGGCCACCCTTGGGCCACTGTGGTGACTTTTGCAGCCTTGGTGCAGGTGGAGGGCTCAGAGGGTGCAGGGAGGAGGTGACCAGCAGCTTTTTCTGGAGCTGGAAGGAGATTCCAGCCATTAACTGGGCTCTGTTTGTTGTTGAGGCCACACTGATTTATTTTATCTCCCTCTTTTTGCACCAAGTGCACCTCAGGGAGGGCAGAGAGAGCTGGGTGGCAGTGGCAGAGCTCTGGTGACGTGTTCCATGCTGGGGACCTGCTGGGGACATGTAAACCTGCTGCTGCCTGTCAGGGTGGGGGATGTTGGCCTCAGCTGGGCTGCTGGACCCCACAGGTGAGGGAGGTTTTGGATTTTTTGGGATGCAGCCCCCATCCCTGCTGTCTCAGGAGTGTCACTTTGGGCTGTGGTGATCCCAGTGATGAGTCTGCACTGGGGGAGCCATAAAAGCAATGATGAAGCTGCTCAGATTGCTGGGGAGATGTCTGAGAGCTCCTCCCGAGCCTGGCTGGGGCCCAGGCTGCTGATTGTGGTGGTGTGGGAAGCACACAAACACACAGATGGCAGGAGGAGCAAAAACTGCTGCCTTTGAGCAGGGCCAGCTTCATCCCCTGGCCACCTGCAGCCACACCAGGCTGAGCACTGGTGGCTTTGGGTGACACCAGGAGCTCTCAGAGCTCAGCCCAGGGGATTTGTGCCTCTCCTGGGGCAGCAGGATGGGCCTGAGGCTGGGGAGGAGCAGGAATGCAGCTGTGCCCAGCTGTGCCCAGTTGTGTGTGCTGGTGACAGCCCCACTGTGTCCCTGGCACTGCTGAGTGCATCCCTGCCTGGCATTTCCTCCCTCTGACCCCCCCCGGCACCTCTGCCAGGCTCAGGTGGCTCAGAGAGGCCTGGGGTGCTGCCATTTGTCACCAGCCTGGCATCAGGGATTGCTTAAACCCCTCGGGGTCCCCTTCTGCTGGCCCTGGCAGTGCCAAGGGGCTCCTCAGAGCTCTGGGGTTTAACCCCAGCACTAAGGATGGAATCGGGTAGCCATGGGGTGGGAATGTGGGGCTTTCCAGCACCACCCCAAGGATGCTGTGGGGTCAGAGAGCCTGTCCTGAGACATCACAGGAGGAGTGTCCCCATCCCTGGAGGTGGCACTCAGTGCTGGGGACAAGGTGGGCATCAGACATTGGAGATTTTGGGAATGATCCTGTGTGGCCCTGGGGCTGTCCCTGGCGTGTCCCTGTCCCCCCCACCTCTGCCACCCATATGCAAGGCCAGCTGTCTCCAACGAGCTCCCTGGGGGTGGGGACAATCTTTCCAGGGCCACTTAAAGGCTCCATTTGCTGCCTTTAACAGAATTAGCAGATTAAGAAGCTTTAAACACCCTCAGTGCAGAACCCCTGGAGGTTCTGCCCAGCTCCCCTCTGAGGCTTTGCACTGGTTGTGGGGGATGCTCTGTGTTAGGGGACTGCAGGAGTGGATTTTATCTCTTCCAGCCCCATAATTTGCAGGGAGTTTGGTTCAGGAGGACTCCAAGGGATGTGACAATGCCCTCCCAGCTCCAGCCCTGCATCTTAAAGAGCTCCCAGTTGTTCCAGAAACCCCTTCCAGGCTATGAGAGCACTTGGAGGAATTTGGAGCCAGCCAGGGCAGCTCCTGCTGGAGTTTCCCCCCAGCCCTGAGCTGAAATTCATCCCCTGGAATGGGACTGGCTGGGGGCTGCTGCTCTGGTGCTGGTGGCACTGAGAGAGCTCTGTAACAAAAATCCCAGCCCTGCAGCCTATTTCTGGGGACATTGTCCCCTCGGTGACGCCAGGGCTTGCTTTGCCAGCTGTCACCCCCAGCCCAAATTCCCATTTCGTTGCATTAATATCCATGCAGTGCCTCTGGATGGGGATTTGATTTCAGCTGGCTCCCTGGAGCAGAAAGGGTTAAAAATAGCAACTCCAACACCCCTCATTCCCTGGCTGTGACGGAGTCTCCCAGGTTGGAGTTACAATGATGACAGGAATAGGGTTTAAAATAAAACAAGGGAGTGCTCTGCACTCTGCAGAGTGGGAGAAAGCAAAAAACGTGGAGGAGCCTCTGGTTTTATAAATCAGGCCAGAGTTTGTCTCCCTTGTTGGGAGATCAGTGATGCTGCACACACAGAGTGATTTGGGGGGGATCCAGGAGGTTCTCACCCCCCAGAAAAAAAAAAAAAAAAAAAAATCCACAGGGATTTTTATGGAAAAACCAGGGAGGAAGGAGCTCTGTGCACTCTGCTTCGGAGCACCACGTGCAGAGCACCTGGCCAAGGCTCAGCTGGACAGGGATGTGCTGGATTCATGCTCCTGGGAAGCTGCAGGCAGGAGCAGAGCAGGCAGATCCTGTCCCAAAAGTGCTCCCAGACTCTGGAAGCAACAGCCTGCTGCAAGGTGGCGAGGTGCCAGCCTGGCTGTGCCTCATCCAACGGGGCTGCTTCTGTGAGCTGGCAGAGAAAATCCTAAAATCCCCACATTTCTCCCTCTCAGACGCTGCCCTAGTTTAAAAAAAATGTCATCTCCTGGCTTTTCTTTTGTAATATTTTAAATATAGCACCCTTTATGTCCCTGATGGATGCACCATATGTTTGGGAAAGGCACTGAAATCCATCGGGCTGGTGGGTGGAGGTTAAAGGGAAAAAGCATTTCCATCCAGGAAATGCAAACACAAAACACAGCAGCAGCAAGCAGCAAATCCCTCCTGCAGCAGCCAGGAATAAGCTCCTTTCTGTCCTGCCTGTCTCATGTGAGCCTGAATGTTTCCATTGTGTCACCTCCTGTCCTGGCCACCCTGGCACTGCCACCACAGTGCCCAGCAGGAGATGCCACCATCTGACAGCTCCTTTGGCGTTTCCCTTCCTCAGAAATTCCCTTTGCTGCTTTCTCTTTGGGGGTTTTAGGGGGTTTTTTTTAGAGTTTTTTGGGGTTTTTTTAGGGGGGTTTTCAGCTGGGATGGGTCCCTTGTGCTCCAGGCTGCTGCAGCCTGGCTGGGGGTGGTGCTGGGTGGGTTTTGGCAGCCAGGGGACAATCCCACACAGCCAGGACTGTGTCCCAGCACTAAACACAGCCTCTGTTTAGCAGGAAATCTGGCCTCAGCAAAACGATGAGCTCAGGCTTTCCAGCTTTTGGCCAGGACCTCAAGTTTAGATTCTTCTACTCTGCACATCCCTCAACTTCAGGACCCAAGTGTAGCCCCTTGCACGGACCCCCCAAAACCTGTCCAGCTCAGCTGGAGCTGAAAATAGAATCCTGTGAGCTGGGGCTGGGTCCAAGGCTCAGTCAAGGCCACCCCTCCTGCTCGAGCTGGCTGGGACTCCCCCCTTGTCACGGCTCAGGAATCAAATCCCGGGGAGGAGATGGACTCTGGCCAGTGCCTGGCTGCCAGGGGGGCTGTGTCCCTCGAGACCACCCTGCCAGGGCAGCAGGACACAGCCTGGGGTGGCCCAAAGCTCCTGCAGCTCAGCTTTGGCCCCACTCTTGGAGGGTGGGATGTCTCAGAATCCCTGAATTTGAGTTTGGGTTGGAAGGGGCATTAAAAATTATCCATGGGCAGGGACACCTTCCCCTGTCCCAGGCTGCCCCAAATCCCATCCAGCCTGGCCATGGGATGAGCACAGGGAAGGAGGGGATTTGGGGATGCTTTTCCTGCTCTTCAGAACCAGAGATTTTGGGCTGGCACTGTGTCCCCTGCGTGTGGCAGCTCCAGCAGGGCACAGGGAAGCTGCTCCCAAGGACTTGGCTGAGGTGTGGTGTCCTCCAGAGCGTGGCCTCAGCTGGTCCTGCTGCCCTGGGATCCACAGAGGGCCACCAAGCACAGCCACGTGTCACTGTGACTGCTCAGAGGGATTTGTGCTGTCCTGGGGTGCTGTGTCCCTGTTCCCAGCCCTGCTGGGCACATCATCCCCCCCACATCCCCCTCACTCCTGCCCTGCTTGTTTGCACCCACAGCAGCTCAGAGTTTTTAAGCTGTACCAGATGTGAGGAGGAAATCCCATCTTCAGCCTCTCAGCAGGGTTTCCTCCTCAGCTGCCTGCAGTGAGCCTTCCTGCAGCCCAAAATGCAGCTGTCAGGGCAGGGCTGCACATCTGCCAGGGCTGCAGGAGCTGCTGCAGCCCCAGCAAACAGGAGATGGTGGCAGCTGAGAGGGCAGGGAGGTGTTGGTGCTCCTGCCACGCTCCTGCCCACCTTGGTGTTGGTTTGGTGAGTGTGGAAGGGTTGGTTTGTGCCACACCTGGTGTCACCTGTCCCCACTGGGCTCCTCCATGAGCCTGGCCTGGTGTCAGAGCAGATTCCAGCTCAGGGCTGAAATCCTCGCAGAGTTTCCAGAGGAGGGGATGGCAGAGGTGCTGTGTCCGTGCTCCTGCCTGGGAAAGTGGCAGAGGGGCTGCTCACAGCTCTTCTGGCACCTGCCACCAGCCCTGTGGCACCTGGGGACAGCTGTGCTGTCCCCTCCTGTTGGACACAGCTCCTGCTCCAGGCTCCTGCCCTGGGCAGCCGTGCATTTCAGCAATTATTAATTAAAATGTAATCTGTCATTCTCATCCTCTCCTCAAGACACCAAGAACTGCTAAAATATTCCTGGGGATAATAGAGAGGGGAATTAAGCAGTTCCTGGCAAATCTGAACAGAGATTTTGGATTTATTGCTGTTCCTGTCAGGCTCTACATCTCCAGCCCCACACTCTGGAAATACCAGCCCTGCTGGGAATGCAGGAGGAATTTCCCCATGGAAAGGTGCTCAGGCCTTGGCAGGGGCTGCCCAGGAAGGTTTGGATCCCCATCCCTGGAGGTGTCACCTGGAGGTGGCACTCAGGGCTCTGGGGACAGGGTGGGGATGGGGCACAGCTTGGGCTCAATGAGCTGGGAGGGCTTTTCCAACTGAAATAATTCTGGAATTCTGTGGATGATCCTTGTGGAGAGCAGTTCCTGGTGCAAACATGGTGTCGGGAGCAGAGCTGGGCAGCAGCCACGAGTGTTTTTCCCCAAATCCCATTTCCATCCCAGATGAGGGGCCTGGCATGGGCAGAGAGGTGCAGCCTCTTTTGGGGGCCAGTCACTCCCAGTTTGGGATTCCCAGTCACTCCCAGTTCAGGGTCTCAGTCACTCTCAGTTCTGGGTTCTCAATCCTCTTGTTTTGGGGTTCCCAGTTGCTCCCAGTTCAGGGTTCCCAGTCTCTCCCAATTTGGGGTTCCAGTAATTCCCAGATTGGGAGTCTCAGTCACTCCCAGTTTGGCATTCCCAGTCACTCCTGGTTTGGGATTCCCAGTCACTCCCGTTTTGGGGTTCCCAGTTGCTCCCAGTTCAGGGTTCCCAGTCACTCCCAATTTGAGGGTCTCAGTCACTCCCAGTTTGGGGTTCCAGTAATTCCCAGATTGGGAGTCTCAGTCACTCCCAGTTTGGCATTCCCAGTCACTCCCAGTTCAGAGGTCTCAATCACTCCTGTTTTGGGGTTCCCAGTCACTTCCAATTTGGGGTCTCAGTCATTCCCAGTTTGGGGGTCTCAGTCACTCCCAGTTCTGGGGTCTCAATCCTCTTGTTTTGGGGTTCCCAGTCACTCCCAGTTTGGGGTTCCCAGTCACTCCCAGTTTGTCATTCCCAGCTTGGGGGTCTCAGTCACTCCCAATTTGGCATTCCCAGTCACTCCTAATTTGAGGGTCTCAGCCACCTCCGGTTTGACATTCCCATTCACTCCCAGTTTGGGGTTCCCAGTCCCCCCCAGTTCGGGGTTCCCAGTGTCTCCCAGTTCGGGAGCTGTGCTGGGAGGGGCTCGGGTGGTGCCTGCAGACACGAACGCGTGAGCAGCAGGAGCCCCGGCGCAGCTGCAGCTCCAGGGGATCCTGTTGCCATGACAAGCTGCACAAACCTTATCCAGGAAAAAAAAAAAAAAAAAAAAAAAAAAAAATTTAAAAAATCCAGTTGGGGATGGGAGGAAGCTGCCAGCGTGGAGGGAATCCCATGGGAATTGTGCATGGATGTTCAACTGCACCCCAGGGGAGTCCTGCCCTGCTCCAGCCCCTTCCCGAGCTCCCAAATTCCCAGAGCCACCCTCCTCCTCCTCCTCCAGCCATCCTGGCAGGGTCCTCCCAGGAAAGGGAAGGAGTTCTCCCAAACAGCGACCCGAGGAGAGGAAACAGCCCCAGGTTGGGCCAGGGGAGGCTCAGGGTGGAATTCCAGCGGGAATTTCTGCATGGAAAGGCTGCTCAGGGGTTGGAACTGCCCAGGGAATGCTGAAGGGGACCCTCACCCTCCTCTTTTGCCTGGGGGTGTCACTGCAGCCTCCTGAGGATGCTCAGGAGGTCCCCAAGGTGCTCAGCGGTCAGGGGGGGAACTCTTGGGATCCAGCAGAATTCCTGGAATCCAGCAGAATTCCTGGGATCCAGTGGAGTTCTTGGGATTTAGTGGAACTGTTGGGATCCAGTGGAACTGTTGAGATCCAGTGGAACTCGGGATACAGTGGAATTCTTGGGATTTAGTAGAACTCCTGGGATCCAGTGGAATTCCTGAGATCCAGTGGAACTCTTGGGATTTAGTGGAAGTCTTGGGATCCAGCAGAATTCCTGGAATCTAGTGGAATTCTTAGGATTTAGTGGAATTGTTAGGATCCAGTGGATCTCTTGGGATGCAGTGGAATTCCTGGGACTCAGTGCAATTCCTGGGATGCAGTGGAATTGCTGGGATGCAGTGGAATTCCAGGGCTCCAGTGGAATTCCAGGGCTCCAGGGTGTCCCTGGCCCTGCCCAGCCCCGGGTGCAGCTGTCAGGATCACTGCTGTGCCTTTGTGCTCTCTGCACTCCGCTCATCAAATCTCTGAGAACCAGAAAATCAACTTTTCCCTCTTTGTTTTGGGAATCTGAGAAAACCACAGCAGCACTCAGTGCTCCCAGATCCCTCATCCAGGACACCCCAGGGTGCTGCTGGAGTGGGGCTGGGGGTTCTGCAGGGCAGGAGCTGAATGCTGCTGAGCCCCAGAGGAGTTTTGGGGTTTCCCTGGCACATTCCAGCCCTGCCTGTGTGGGAAGTCAACATCCTGCAGGCAGGCACGGGCAGCTGCCTGCAGCCAGGTCAGCATGGGAACACAATCACCGCTTCCTCCACACTCATTTGGAGAATTATTTCCACAAACACAGCCAGAAGCAAATTCTGCTGTGCAGGCAGGGCCCTGCTTTTTTGTTTTGTTTTGTTTTGTTTTGTTTTGTTTTGTTTTCCTTCTATCCTGATTTTTCTCCTTATCTCCTTCCCTCCTTTGTCTCCTCTGTGTGGTTTTGACCTCCCTCCGGTCTCTTTTTGCAGCATGTCCCTGTGTCACCCAGCTCCCACCCTGGCACAATGTCCTGCCATGCCCTCAGGGTGTTTTGGCACCAATTTGGGCACCTGTGACCGAAACCCAGCCACGCTCCCTGCAGCCCTGCCTCCAGCTCCCAGATAAAGGATGTTCACCTGGCCCTTTGCCATGGTGGCATCCTTATGGCACCCACAGTTTGTGTCCTGTGAGCCAGCTGGGGGCAATAATTGGGCCTGATCTAATTAGGGGAAGCCAAGGCTGGATTAGGAGCTGTGGCAGGGCAGGGTTTTTAGCTGTAAGCCACAGATGGCTTTGCCTGGGAGCCAGCAGAGGCTGGCCTGGACTGGAGGGGGTTCCTGATCCCACCTGGAATACACTCTGGTGTATTGGGAACAGCCCAGGGCCTGCTCTGGGTGAGCTGGGGGTCCCCACTGTCCCCAGCCCTCTGTCCCACCCTGCCCCATCCTCATGGATTCAGTGCCAGCAGCTGGAGCTGCTGCAGGCTCAGAAATCCCACAGAAATCCCACAGAAATCCCTGGGACCTGTCCTGAGCCCATCAGGAGAGCTCAGCCCACCCCAGCCTAAAAACAGAAATATTAAATAAAGAACCACGGGATGCTTCTGGATTTTACTGAGGGGAAGAATCAGGAGAGAAAATCTTTTGTCCAAAGGTAAATCTGGTATTTTCTCCTGGATGGAAATGGATTTTATCTGTGGGAGCTCCATGGGAAGCAGTGGCTGAGCTCTGAGATGCCGTGCAGGGCTCAGATTCACCACCAGAGCTGAGCATCCACATGTTGGTCCCTTCCTTTATTTCAGGCTGATTTTATTTGGCTGATATTTTATTTATATCTTTTATATATTTATCTTTTATCTTTATTTGGCTGATCCCTCACCATTGGCACCCCCAATGTCCCCTCCTCAGCAGGGACCTGGGATGGACTGGATGCTCCCAAAGCTCTTTTCCATCCTCATTAATCCCGATTCTGTGTCTGGATCAGGCACATTCCCATCCACCAGGCCCAAGGCAGCCCCACAGGACCCAGCTGAGGTTTTCCCATGAAGGACCAGCATCATCTGGCTGCCAGCCCATCCTCCCCTTCCTTCCCAAGGTTTTTATGGCTGCAGCCAAGCTCAGGACAGCAGGCAGGAGCCTCTGACCCCGCTGCTGATGAGAATCCCATATCCCGTGGCCCTGGAGTTCCCACCCTTCCTCCCTGGCCACCCCTGGGACTCAGCACAGCTCCTGCCTGGAGGGGAAATCCTCCCCTTCCCCCCTGGAGCCAGCCTGGATCCCTGGAGGATTCCTGGAGTGTCCCCTCCTTGTCCTCATCTCCCAGCAGAGGTTTGTTTTTTTTTTTCCCTCTCTGTGTCCCATCCCCTGCTTCACCCCAGCCTCTTCCTTTTACTTCCAGCAGAATTCCTTCCTGCCCAGTCACTGCCTCCCCTCAGCCTTGATGCCTCCGGGGCTGCTGTGCTGGCAAGGGCTGGGCTTCCTCTTCCTCAGCCTCTCCAGAGCCTTGGAATCGGCCCTTCCTGGGGTCTGCCAGCCCTGCCCCCCGGGAATGCCCCCGGGAATGCCCACCTTTCCTCACCATGCCTCCCACCACCTGCAGGGGGTTCTGAGAAGAGGATTTCCATCCTCAGGGTCCCTGCAGGGGTGGGCTGGGGAGCTGCTCGATGCCAGCCAGCACTGGGAAGCACTGGGGAGATGCTGGAAGGGAGTTCAGCCCCACAGAGGTGTGAAAGTTCCTGCCAGCACCATCCGTGCTGCTCCCCCAGCATCCAGCTGCCATCCAGCATTCCAGGGGCTGGATCCATCCCATAATGACACCACATCTCCCTGCCCATCCCAAGGGATCCATCCCATAATGACACCCACATGTCCCTGCCCATCCCAGAGATCCATCCCATAATGACACCCACATGTCCCTGCCCATCCCAAGGGATCCATCCCATAATGACACCCACATGTCCCTGTGGATCCCAGGGATCCATCCCATAATGACACCCACATGTCCCTGCCCATCCCAGAGATCCATCCCATAATGACACCCCCTCACTCAATCCCCTCCTCTCCTTATTAATTTTATTTGCTTTGCTTTCCCACAGTCTCCTTCACCTGTGGCTCTCTCAGCATTGTGTAAATATTAATTACTGGCAGTTAATTAATGCCCATCTTCCTGCGGAGATGCTGTGTCACAAACAGGGCTGGCAGCAGGGCTGGGTGGGAATTCCCAATTTCCTGTGGGTGATGATCCAAACCCTACCTGGAGCAGCTTCTCCCTTCCTGGAGGGGCAATGGGCTGGAAGGGGAAATAGGTGGGAAAAAAGAAATAGGTGGGGAAAGGAAAATAAATGGGAAAAGGGGAATAGGTGAGGAAAAGGGAAATAGGTGGGAAAAGGGGAAAATAAGTGGGAAAAGGAAAATAGGTGGGAAAAAGGGAAATAGGTGGGGAAAGGAGAAATAGGTGAGGAAAAGGGAAAATAAGTGGGAAAAGGGAAATAGGTGGGGGAAAAGGGAAAATAGGTGGGGAAAGGGGAAATAAGTGGGAAAAGGGAAATAGGTGAGGAAAGGGAAAATAAGTGGGAAAAGGAGAAATAGGTGGGGAAAGGGAAATAGATGGGGAAAGGGGAAATAGATGGGGAAAGGGGAAATAGGTGGGAAAACAGCATCACTGCTCTGCTCCCAGGAAGGAAGGAAGGAAGGAAGGAAGGAAGGAAGGAAGGAAGGATGGATGGATGGATGGATGGATGGATGGATGGATGGATGGATCTTTAAAAATGCCTCAGGGTGCTCATGGAAAGCTGTTCCTGGTTTGCTGTTGCTCGGGTGTGTGGGGTATGGGGTTCCAGGTGGGGACTGTGCCCTGTTATTTGTGTTGGTGGTGAGCAGCAAACCCTGCAGGGTAGATGGAAATTATCCCGTTATCCTTCCACTCCTGAAGTGCTCCAAGTGTTCCAGAGGTTCAGCATTTCCCCATCCTGCTGCTGCCTGTGCAGGAAGAGCACAGGAAAACAAACAAGGTCCTTCACCCTCCCCAAACGAAGGAGGGGAATTGCCCAGGGATGCACTGGGGGGGGAATTGCAGGTCCCTGTGCCCTCCTGGGGGGCACAGAGCTGCTGTGGGGTTTTTGAGGGGTGTCCCCCTGCCCAGGTCACACTGGCTGTGCACAGCCCTGGGGGTTTTTGGGGTTGTCCCCTGCCCAGGTCACACTCTGGCTGTGCACAGCCACCGCTGCCTGACCCCGGGGGCAATCCCTGACCGGAGGTGCCACCTTAATCCGGATCAGAGGGAGATCTGCATTGTGCCCACGCAGCCCTGGGGCACTTCCCTGCCTGGCTGCGCCCACAGCCCACCAGGAATCAGCCAGGACACGGGCACAGCCCCACAGGAGCCTGGCCCTGGGTGTGTTCTGCGCTGGGAGTGGAGCACAAACACGTGAATTGTTGGCCCAAAGCAGCTCTGAGCAAAACAGGAGCAAACTGGGGGCAGATTATGGCATTCCTTGGGCAGCTCCCACCCCCTCTCCATGCCTGCTGTATCCCAGCCTGCAAGGCCACTAATGCTACTTACATTATTAGGGGATTATTTGGGTGTAATGAGCTTTGCCCCGCTCAGCTGGCCCTGTGCTCGGGGCTCTGGGATGTGTAATACTTCCTGCACGGGGCCACGAGGCGGGCAGCAACACAGGCACACAATGCACCAATGTTCCCTGACAAAATTCCTGGCCTGGAGGTCCAGCACAAATCAGCGAGCTGAAGGGAGTGGGAGGGTGGTGAGCTGGGTCCTGACCCGTCCCCAGCAGTGCTTGGGTCAGATCCAGCTCTGGAGCACAGCTAAAAGCATCTTTGCCATCCTCAGCTCCTTCTCCTCTGCCTTCCTCCCATCAGACCAAGCAAGGGCTTGGTGATGTGTTGCTATGGACACCAGGAAGTTTTTCCCTGGAGACCAGAAGCCCAGCACTAAGTGATGCCTGCATTCTGACATAGATTATTATTTTTGTCTTTTCCATTTCTCTGTTGAATGATGAATTCCTGGCTTTCCCCCCCTGCCTCTGTCCTGCTTTGTGGATTTCCATGGCTGTGTCCCAGGGCTTGGCTTCATTCTGGGCCAGGGTGTGAGCAGTGGGTGCGTGGGAGGAAGCTTCAGCTCTGTAACTCTTCCTCTGCTGGAGACCCCTGCAGAGAAAATCCCTGATTTGTTCCAGCCTTGGGAAATCCTGTTGGTCCCCTCAGGCAGCACCCATTACCACCAGTACCCACCACAGGAGGGCTGATGTCTCTTGGGTGGGGGTTCCCTGCTCCCTTCGTTTTGTTTGGGTGATTTAGGTCTAGACTAATTAGTCTCTAGTTCCAGGCCTGACTCATTTTGTCACTCCTCTGCTGGCACTTGGTGTCCTTTAGTGCCTCAGGTACCTCTTGGTTTGCAGGGAAGGGAAGTCCCAGGAGTTCTTGGAAGTTCTTGGAAGTCAAGGCTGGATTCTGAGCGTGGGGCACTCAGAGCTTCCCTTGCAGCCCATTCCCAGCAGCTGCAGGAGGTTCAGCCCCTGTGCCTCAGGGAAGGGGATTTGACTGTGACACAGTCTCAATGTCATTTTGACTTCTCTTGTGTGGCTTTTGAAGCTGATAATGGGCGGTTTCTGTTCCCTGTCACTTGATCTGCCCCTGGGTGAGCAAGGAGCCTCTGATGAGTGATCTCCTCTGTCCTGTGCCCCTTTTCCCTGCTCTGGAGGGACTTCACAGGCTGGCTTTCAATCAGCTGCTTCTCCTGTTCCTGGGAATGCAGTTCAGCACCGGGTCAGAAAAGCTCTGGCCCATTGAAATCATCCTTTTTGCTGCTTGAGCTGCCCAGAGCGTGACTCCCTCTCGGAAATCTTACAGCAAATAAATCCTGCAGTGCTTGGCGTGGTGTCAGCCTGGCTGGAGCTCCTGCACAGCCCAGGCACTCCCAGGTGGGGCAGGGAAGGCTGGAGCTGCTCTGTTTTTTCCATGTGTTTGGGAATTGCCATGAGACAGCAGCAGGATCGGGAGGGTTTTACCCTGGAGGATGGGGTGAGGCTGCTGGGCATCACCCGTGTGCTGTTCCCAGAGTGAGGGTGAGGGGTGGAGGTGAATCCCAGCACTGCCTGCAGCAGGAGAAATTCGGCTTTTGGGCTGCCCTGCCCTGTCCTGCAGCCCCCAGCTCCTTCCAGAGCCTCCCACTCAAGAAGGAGCCGTGGGGCTGGGTTGCTGCTCCTGGCTGAGGAGGTGACAGTCCCACCAGGGCCAAGCACTCCATTGCTGTGATGTTTGAAAGCTCCTTGACAAATGACTTCTTCCTCCAGTTCCTAAATAAACAAGTGGAAGCTCCAAAACCTCAGCGGTTCCTTCCCGTGCTGCTGCCAGCTCCGAGCTCGCTGGGCTGTCCCCGAGAGGCTCAGCAGCCACCAGGGCTGGTCCTTGCAGT
This sequence comes from Toxostoma redivivum, assembly GCA_013397375.1. NCBI lineage: Eukaryota > Metazoa > Chordata > Aves > Passeriformes > Mimidae > Toxostoma > Toxostoma redivivum. Next base: position 34,243 of record VXBI01004314.1, read on the forward strand.
GTCCTGCTGCAGCTGCTGCGGGGACAAGAGAGCAGCTGGGAGCTCTGGGATGGTGCTGAGACCTGAGACCAGGACAGGGTGCCTGGGAGCCTCTTGTGGGGCAGGGAAATCCCAAATGCAGAGAGGGCTGTGCTCCCATCTCAGCTGCTGTCCCCTGCCCTGAGTGCTGGCCTGATGTCCCACAGCCACCAGAGTGAGCTCAGTGACACCCAGCCATGTCCCAAATCCTAACAGACCCTTCCCCTCTGTCCTTTTTGCTCTCCCCTCTTTGTGCCAGCAGTTCCCTACCAGCAGAACCCCTACACCCCTGGGAGCAGCTCCTCTGCCATCCAGTGCTACCGCTGTGGGGACACCTGCAAGGGCGAGGTCGTGCGTGTGCAGAGCAACCACTTCCACATCCGCTGCTTCACCTGCCAAGGTAGGAGAAATGTCCCCAAAAAGCTGGTGGCCAGCTTGTCCCACAGCCCTGGGGGCAAAGCAAAAGGCTGGGGACAGAGCTGCCTGGCTCTCTGAGATGTGGTGACACACCTGGGGTGGCACAGGGCAGGCAGAGCCCCTGAGTGATGCCAGAGACAGTGATGGGGTGTCCAGTGTCACCACCCTGGAGCAGCCTGCAGGTCCCAAATGTCTGGGGAGGGGTCAGCGTGTCCTTCAGCTGCTCCCAGAGCAGGGGGAGGAGAAGGGGAGGAGGCACTGCCAGCCTGGCTGGCAGGCAGCAAGGTGGGGAGATGCCCAGAGCAGCTCCTGATAGCTGGCACATCCCTGCCACCTGCCCATGGCATGCAGCTGGCATTGGTGGCCCCCAGGGCTGGCAGGAGTGGAGCACAGAGGTTGTTTGGATGCTCCTGGAGAGCTGCAGGGCTGTAAAGCTCCTGGTGCAGAGCTGCTGCTGCTGAAGGGCTCCTCAGCTCCTTTATTGCAGCAGCTGCTCTCACCCAGCTTGTGCAGGCTGTAAAATTCCCCATTCCGTAAAATTCCCCATTCCAGGGCTTTTTAAAGGCCTCTGATCTTCCAAGCTCTCTGTGCTAAGCAAAATCCCCATTCTCCTGGCCAGGGAGCAGAGGGTGAGGCTGGAGGTGACACTTCCCTGGGCTGTCCCCACCCTGCTGCAGCCCTGTGCCCCCTGGGATGGGCAGCCCCAGATTTTTGGGAAGGAGGATCTGTCCTGGGATGCCCTCAGGGCTGAGTTACACCTGCAGGCCCCGTGCTGAGCATTCTGCCCTTCCCCAGGATCCAGCAGGAGCATCCAGACAAAGAGCTCAGACAGCTTCAAAGGGCCTGGGAGGCAGCAGGGAGAGCCTGGCAGTGCTCACTGCCCGATTTCCAAGTGGAAGGGAATAAATAATGAGAGGAAATCCTCCTGTCTCACCTTCCCTCTCACCTCCTGCCACCTCTGGCTGGCTCCAGCCCCACTGCCTGTCCCTGGTGTGTCCCTGGAGCTGGCACAGGGATGTGCTGTTCCCACAGCAAGCTGGGCACACAGCAGCCTCGTTTTCTCTTGCATTTGCTTCCTGATGCTGTGCCCGAGCTGCTGGGCTGTCCCTCAGGATGTTTGGGAGACCCAAATTCCCCCTGCCAAGGGATGCTGCACAGGACAGGAGCTGCATCTCTGCCCCGTGGGCCCTGCAGCAGCGGGTCCAGCTGTCCCCTGTCACCCAGGGCTGGCCTTCAGCTGCAGGGACAGGACAGAGGGGGCTGAAGGACAAAGCAGAGACCAAGGTGGGCTGTGCCAGCACGTGCTCAGTCACTCTGTTGTCCCCTCTCCACCCTGTCACCTTGCAGGGCAGGGGATGTCATCGTGCCCAGGGGCACTCTGTGCCACTCCACTGCCAGCTCTGCTGCTCTCCTCTGGCTGGGGAAGCTGTAGGAGGGAGATGATGCTGAGGCCAGGGCTGGCCACGTCTGCTTGCATTGCTGTGATGGGCTGTGCACCACCCACACTTCCCACAGAGGCTGGGCTGGACACCATGGAAAAACAGGGACAGCTCCCAGCCCGGTGTGCCCGGGAGCTGCTTCCATCAGGGCTGGGCTCCGTGCCCAGGGAGTGGGCACGGCTCATGGCACAGGTGGCAGCTGTGCCACAGGGCAGGGACAAGACTCCTGCATCCCCAGGGCACTCCCAGCTCTTTGTCCCCATCTTGCTGGCAGCACGGGAGTGACAAAGGGAGGGATGCAGCAGCTCCAGGAGGGGATGCCCAGCCCGTGCCTGGCACTGTGCGTGGCACAGCAGCTCCAGGAGGGGATGCCCAGCCCGGTGCAGCAGCTCCAGGAGGGGATGCCCAGCCCGTGCCTGGCATGGTGCATGGATGCAGCAGCTCCAGGAGGGGATGCCCAGCCCGTGCAGCAGCTCCAGGAAGGGATGCCCAGCCCGTGCCTGGCACTGTGCGTGGCACAGCAGCGCTGCAGTGGGATTGCAGGGGCAGTGGGATTGCTCTTCCCGGCAATGGGATTCCCTTTGGGAATCCCAGTCCCACAGCCCAACACTGACATCTTGTGGTGCCCCAGAGCCCGGCTGGGAGGGGGAGCCCTGGGAGATACCTGCGGGAAGGTGGAGAGGCGGCTCAGGGTCCGTGATGGCTGCGTGTCCTTCCCCACAGTGTGCGGCTGCGACCTGGCCCAGTCGGGTTTTTTCTTCAAGAACCAGGAGTACATCTGCACCCACGACTACCAGCAGCTCTACGGGACCCGCTGTGACAGCTGTGGGGACTTCATCACCGGAGAGGTCATCTCTGCCCTGGGCAGGACCTACCACCCCAAGTGCTTTGTCTGCAGCACCTGCAGGTGAGTGCGAATTGTCACCACCACGGCTTGGTGACCCCTTGGAGACCTGGTCCCGGGAAAGGAGGAGCTCCTGGGCATCCCTGGTGGAGGGGGATGAGGAGCTGACCCCTCCCCACGTGTCCTTGGCTGCAGGAAGCCGTTCCCCATCGGAGACAAGGTCACGTTCAGCGGGAAGGACTGTGTCTGCCAAAACTGCTCCCAGTCCCTGCTCAGCACCAAACCCATCAAGATCCACGGGCCCAGCCGTGAGTTATCCTGTGATGGACACAAAGAGAGGGACCTGGAGAGGGTGACAGGACAGGATCTGGGGCCACTGTGCAGCCCTGTGGGTGTCACAGAGGTTTGGGAGGAGGGAGGGGCAGTCCTGAGGGTGCAGCCAGGATTGGAGTTCAGAGCTGGTTTGGGAAACTCCTCTGGGCTCTTTGTGACCTGGGCAGGTGGCAGCACCCTGGCAGGAGCTGTCAGAGCTCGTGGGGAGGTTCTGGAGCTGGCTTTGCTCAGTCAGCTGCCTTGTGTCCAAGTGCCTGCCCTGGGAATCCTCCTGGCACTGTCACTGTACTGGCATTCCTTGCTGAGTCTGCCAGCACTGAAAGGGTTTTTCAGCTCATCCCCTTGCCCTGGTGAACCCCAGGGAACCCCTAAAAGTCAGCTGGAGCGATGGAAAAGCTCTTTTGGGTGGGTTTGGCCCTGCTTTTTACCCCTTGCTGCCATGGAGGTCAATGCCTGACGCAGAGCCAGGTCTGGGTGTCACCCACGGTCCTTGTCACCCAGTCACCATGGTGGCGCTGCTGCTGGACCTTCTGTGAGCCCCCCAAGCTGCGTCCCTCCCCCCAGCCCTCCACGGAGGGACTGAGCCAAGGAATTTCTCCATCTCCCTCTCCCGGAGATGCCCAGAGCCAGGCTCTGCCTCCCTCCCGCCTTCCTCTCCCTCCCATCCCCTTCCAGCCCTGCAGCGGGGTCACCTGAGGACACCACGCCTCTTTCACGGCAGCTGCAGGCACCAGAGCCTGTCCCTCCCCGCCCTGGTGGCCCTGGCACTGCCACCAGCAGGGTGCCAGGGGAGCTGTGCTGGCTGCTGCTGCATTCCATAGGAAAGGCATCCCTAAAAGGAGGATGCCAAGCCTCTCCCTGCAGCCCCAGCCCTACAAACACCCCCAAACCAGCAGGACTTGAATGAAGGAACAGATCCTGCTTTTTTTTTTTTCCAGGGTGAAAAAAGATTTTTAGAAATCTTCCCCCTTTTGGTGGAGCAGGCAGGGATTTGGCATGGATGCTCCTGCTTCCCCCATGGCAGGGAGGGGGTTAAAGAAAACCCCTCTCCAGGCTGGCCAGGGGAGGAGAGGACAAGCAGGAGCCGAGGTCAGGGGTCTGAGGTGCATGTGCTTCCTGCTGCAGCCCTGCTGGGGCCAGGGGAAGCAGGGGAGGAAGGGAGGGCAGCGGGGCCGGACGCGGCTGCCGGACAGCACAGCCCTTCCTCTGCCGGACCCTGCCCAGCCCTGGGCACCTGCCAGGCCCTCCCACAGCCCAGCACAGCATCAGCCGGGCTGGGAAACACCTTTGGGATCATCCAGTGCAACCTCTGACCTGACAGCTCTTCATCAACCAAACCGTGGCACTGAGGCTTTTAAAAGCACCTCCCTGGGCAGATGATTCCAGTGCCCAGATAAGAATTTTTTTTTTTTTTCTGATGTCCAAGTGGCCTGGCTCAGATTTGTCACCCCGTGCTGTGGCTAGGTGCCAGCTGTACCTCAGAGTTTCCCAGCTTTTCCTCCTGGTTCCTGTGCTGGGGACAAGCAGAGGTGACAAATTTCTGTAATGAATGATCCCCACGAGGCTGCCTCGGGAGCAGGGTGTTTGTAACAGCACCAGCCCTGGAAACGTCCTCCCGGGCAGGGCTTTGCTTTGGGTGTGAGTGCCAGGTGACACACAGCAGCTGTGGGTGTCCCTGCCCTGTCCCCCATCCCCTCCTTTCCCTGCCGTGTCCCCTCCTGTCCCTGCCGTGTCCCCCATCCCCTCCTGTCCCTGCCCCATCCCCTCCTTTCCCTGCCATGTCCTCTGTCCCCTCCTGTCCCTGCCCTGTCCCCTCCTGTCCCTGCCGTGTCCCCCATCCCCTCCTGTCCCTGCCCCATCCCCTCCTTTCCCTGCCATGTCCTCTGTCCCCTCCTGTCCCTGCCCTGTCCCCTCCTGTCCCTGCCGTGTCCCACGGCCCCTGCTGTCCCCCCAGACTGTGCTGGCTGCAAGGAGGAGATCAAGCAGGGCCAGTCGCTGCTGGCCCTGGAGAAGCAGTGGCACGTCAGCTGCTTCAAGTGCCAAACGTGCGGGATCATCCTCACGGGCGAGTACATCAGCAAGTGAGTGCCACCGTCCTGCGACATGCCCGGGCTGTCCCCGGGGCTGGGGGTGTGGCCAGGGGCTCACCTGCCACTCGTCCCTCCTGTCCCTGTCCCCAGGGATGGCATCCCCTACTGTGAGTCCGACTACCACGCCCAGTTCGGCATCAAGTGCGAGACCTGTGACCGCTACATCAGTGGCCGTGTCCTGGAGGTGAGTCCTGGGCCGGCTGGGTGACAGGGACATGCTCTGGGGAGGTGTGGCAGGTGCCACCCTCCATCTCTGGGGGCTGTGGCTCATCCTGCAGCAGCTCTGTCACAGCCTGACCAGATTCTCCAGAGGGTGGGGAAACAACAGCCTGGGTACTGGAATTTGGGAAGCAACACCTTGGATATTGGAGTTTGGGGAAACAAAACCTTGGGTATTGGAGCTCAGGAAAAATATTGGAGCTCAGGGAAATAACATCTTAGGTACTGGAGCTTGGGAAACAGCAACTTGGGTATTGGAGTTTGGGAAAACAATAACTTGAGTATTGGAGCTCAGGAAAAATATTGGAGCTCAGGGAAATAACATCTTAGGTACTGGAGCTTGGGAAACAGCAACTTGGGTATTGGAGTTTGGGAAAACAATAACTTGAGTATTGGAGCTCAGGAAAAATATTGGAGCTCAGGGAAATAACATCTTAGGTACTGGAGCTTGGGAAAACAGCAACTTGGATATTGGAGCTCAAGGAAACAACACCTTGGATATTGGAGCTCAGGGAAAATATTAGAGCTCAGGGAAACAACATCTTGGGTACTGGAGTTTGGGGAAACAACATCTTGGGTATTGGAGCTCAGGAAAAATATTGGAGCTCAGGGAAATAACATCTTAGGTACTGGAGCTTGGGAAAACAGCAACTTGGTATTGGAGTTTGGAGAAAAAAAACCTTGGGTGTTGGAGCTCAGGTAAAACAACACCTTGGATATTGGAGCTCAGGGAAAATATTGGAGCTCAGGGAAACGACACTTTGGGTATTGGAGCTCAGGGAAACAAAACCTTGGATATTAGAGCTTGGGAAAACAACAACTTAGGTACTGTAGCTCAGGGAAACATCTTGGATATTGGAGCTCAGGTAAAACACCTTAGGTGCTGGAGCTCAGGGAAACCACCAGAGTCACGGGGGTCTGGGGTGCTGGGATGTGTCTGGAGTGTGGGAACATCAGCCCTGCTGCCGTGCCCAGCTCTGGGTGTCCCCATCCCTGTGCCTGCAGCCTGCCTGTTGCCGTGGAAACACATCCTGCACTGCTGCCCGCTGCAGAGCCTGGCTGAGGGGCTGCAGAGCCCTTCCCGCGGGCAGGGAGCTCCCCTTGGCAGGAATGGGGGTCCCCTTCCCTGGGGGAGGCTTTGCTGGGCAGCAGGAGCTGCTCTGGCAGAGCCAGGCAGGGTTGCAGGTGTTCCCCAGTGGGTGCAGGTGGCTGTGGGATGTGTTTTGGACAGTGGTGAGGGACTGAGGGATGGTTTTGGGGAAGGACAGAGAGATCCATCAGAGCTGGTCCTTCCCATCTCCTGGAAGTGGTGTGTCCTCCTCTCACACTTTCTATTCTGTCCCAGCACTGGCAAAGGAAAAAAAGGGGAAAAAATCCAGTCTGAGGGTAATTTAAAGGCTCAGGGGCACAGAGAAGGAAGCCTGGTGGGATTTTTAGCCCCTGTGATGGCACAGAGAGGCAGCAGTGCTGGAATTGTGCTCTGTCACTCCTGAGCCCCCCCTTTCCACATGGCTGAGCAGGAGGGAAGGGCTTCCACACCTCTGCCAGCCCCAGGCTGCAGTGACAGGAGCCTCATCCCAAAATCAGAGGTACCAGGGCTCTGCAGGTGGCACTGGCTGTGGGAGTCCCTAGCCTGTTCAGAGCTGTCCCAGAACATCTCCAGCCTGTTTAGAGCTGTCCAAGGACGTCCCCAGCCTCTTTAAAGTTGTCCCAGGACGTCCCCAGCCTGTTTAGAGCTGTCCCAGGATGTTTCCAGCCTGTTTCCTCCCTATTCTTGCCAGCCAGGCTGGCCTGGGAGCTCCAGCCTGCCCAAGGAACCTCTCCTGGAGCTGGAACAAATTTCCAGGAGCCTCCCAGCCCCTGTGTGTGCCTTTCTGCTGACTCTGGGCTCCTGCTGGGAGCATGAGCTCAGCACTGCAGCAGCTGCCCCAGCCCCAGCGTGAGCTCACTGGGTCAGCAAATCTGAGCAGAGCAGGACAAAACCCTGGCAGCAAATCCTCAAATCCCTGGGCAGTGCCAGCCCCCAGGAGCCCCATGCCAGGCTTGAGCATCCTCAGGCACCCAGGGGTGTGAGCAGGGTGGTGTTACCTGCCTTGGGAGCAGCAGGAGAGGAGCCAGAGGGGAGCTGGGATTCCTGTCAGAAAATCCTGGGGTGGGGTGGGTTGGAAGAGACCCCAAAGATCATCTCATTCCAACCCCCCTGCCCAAATTCCACTGTCCCAGGTTGCTCCAAGCCCCATCCAGCCTGGCCTTGGACACTTCCAGGGATGGAAGCCTGAGCTCCTCGCCCTCCCTGGGATGTGCCTGCTCCCCTCTGTGCATCCAGGGGCTTTCATTGGCCTCTCTGTCAGAGTGTGAAATGCAAAGGGCACCTTTAAATCATTTTAGGCATTAAGGAGGCTCCTGGTGCTATGCTGGCAGCCTCCAGGCATTCCCAACAGCTCCAAGCTGGATGATTAATGAGTCTTTAAGGGACCCCGGTGATAATCAGCAGGTCCCTTCCCTCCCAGCTCCACCAGCCTTGTACAAGCTGCAGTAATAACCAGAATAAAAGGAACGAGGTTTGTGCATGGTTTGGAGGAGCTCTGGGTGGTTTTTGGAGAAGGTGTGTGATGAAATTCAGGTTGGGAATGGGCTGGGACATTCCTGGGGGAGCAGCCAGCCTCCCTCCACATGGAATGGTTTGGGTTGGCACAGGGTCCTGCCCTGGAAGGAAAGGAAGAGAGGTCCAAACTCTCCAGACTCATCCTCCTGCCTGTCCTAAAACCTTTTCGTTTTTTGGCACAAACTGGAGGGACTGACTGCCATGTGCACCCCAAAGACATTAAATTCCAGGTTCTCAGTTATCCTTGCAGCAAATTTCCCTGTTGACCCTCCTGTTCCCAGCCCCCTCCATCATAACCCTCTTCTTTAGAAGCCAAAGCCTCATCTTCCCTCTGCCACCTTCAATTATTCTCCCTCTTCTCTTGGTTTATTAAGGGAGTATAAAGTTCTTTAGGGTTGAGATTCCTGCTGCCCTGAGCTGGCTCCCAGCTCCCATCCCATAATTGAGATGCTAACAGACATTTGAAGGAGGAGCAAGCTCCCAAATTCAAAGAAGCTTCCTCTCAGCTGGGGAAGAGCCCATCCCTAGCACTGAAATTGGAGCAGAGAAAGAGGAAAGTTCCTTTAGGGAGAGGAACTGGAGTGATGGGGAGGTCTTTGGGGTCCTTCTTCTCTGTGCTGTGACATCTGGGGCCAAATTTGCAGTTTCTCTTCAAATCTGTGGAGAAGGAGCTGGTGCAAAGGGTCTTGGCCGTCCCCAGGGTGTCAGCTTTGTCACTGTCCCTGAAGGTTTGGGACCTCCTGGCTCTGCTTGGTGTTGAACATTTTGAGGAGAGCAGAAGGTTCCTGGTGTGACTCACAACCCAGCAAGCTGAAAACAGGGATGAACACTCCCTGGTTTTCTCCATGAGATGTGGAGGTGTCCAAGGCCACCCCAGACAGTTTGTTCACCTTGTCACTGAGGGACAGGGGCAGGTCAGGGTGTCCTGCCCTGCTCAGGGGCTCCTCTCTGCTCCCCCGTGCAGGCAGGAGGGAAGCACTACCACCCCACCTGTGCCAGGTGTGTGCGCTGCCACCAGATGTTCACAGAGGGAGAGGAGATGTACCTGACAGGTAGGGCTGTGACCAGCATGGCCATGGGATTTGGGGTTTGGGTCCTTAAGGCACTGGGAAGGGTTTCTGTGCAGCAGTGCCAGAGATCCCCCTGTCCACTGCTCTGCAACTCCTGTGTGCAAAAATCTCTGCTCTGTCTTCCCTGGTCTGAGTGTCCCTGCACAGCTGGCAGAGCCCAGCCTCTGCTCACTGCAGCCCAAAGGGTGGAGGGGTTGTGGTGCTCAGTGTCACCCCAATGTCACCCCAGTTTAACCAGCAGGAGCAGCTTGGGCCACCCCAAATCCTCCTGAATTTGCTGTCCTCAGTGCCCTGGAGCTGTTCCACCCCTTACCACAGACTGTCCCCACCGCCCTGCACGTTGCTGTGGCACTGCTGGAGGTGGCAGGGACGTGGCAGGGGGACCTGGCTGACCCTTGGCCGTGTGTGGGGCTGACACTGTCCCTCTGCTGCCTTGCAGGCTCTGAAGTGTGGCACCCCATCTGCAAGCAGGCAGCCAGAGCAGAGAAGAAGCTGAAGGTAGGCAGCAGGGTGAGGGGCACCTCGAGAGGTGGCACCTCCCAGGTGCCACTGTCCTCCAGTCCCTGCTGGAATTGACCTGTTCTGGCAGTGCCCAAACCTGCAGTGACATCCTGAGGCTGCCCAGAGGATGATGGGTGGCCATAGCTGATGAGTGGAAGTGAAATCCAGCCCCCAAACCAATAATTTGGGGTCTCTCCTTGCCGTGCTCTCACCTGCCCTCCCCCTTTGTGCCTCCACAGCACAGGAGGACGTCAGAAACATCCATCTCCCCCCCTGGCTCCAGCATTGGCTCCCCAAACCGTGTCATCTGCGTAAGTCCAGCCCTGCCCCTCGCCCAGGGCCCCAGGGATGGGGACAGCAGCTCCAGGGATGGGGACAGCAGTTCCAGGAATGGGGACAGCAGTTCCAGGGATGGGGACAGCAGCTCCAGGGATGGGGACAGCAGTTCCAGGAATGGGGACAGCAGTTCCAGGGATGGGGACAGCAGCTCCAGGGATGGGGACAGCGGTTCCAGGAATGGGGACAGCAGCTCCAGGGATGGGGACAGCAGTTCCAGGGATGGGGACAGCAGTTCCAGGGATGGGGACAACAGCTCCAGGGATGGGGACAGCAGTTCCAGGGATGGGGACAGCAGCTTCCAGAGGTGCTCTTCAGTGGGACAAGCCCAGAATTTGGGGACATCACGGACAAGTCCCCTTGTGCCAGCAGCACGCTGTGCCAGCAGTGCCATGGCACAGCTCAGGAGCACTCAGAGGGGCACAGTGCCACCCTCCCAGCTCCTCTGCCTCCCTCTGCTGCCTCTCACCTCTGCTCTCACCTGTCCCTGCTGCTGGGCTGGCAGTGGGCTCAGTCTGCCCTGTGCTGGCTCCACGCTGTGCGCTCCAGCCTCCCCTTCTCTCCTCCTCTTCCTTTCCGTCTCTCTGTCTCCGTCTCTCCCTCTCCCTAGGCTAAAGTGGATAATGAGATCCTTAATTACAAAGACCTGGCAGCTCTTCCCAAGATTAAAGCCATCTATGAAGTGCAGCGTCCTGACCTCATTTCCTACGAGCCCTATCACAGATACACGTCGGATGAGACGCTGGAGAGATATAGCTATGGGGAGGTACTGAGACTGCAGAGCCCTGCTGGGATGAGCAGCACGGGCCCCAGGCTGGGGGAAAACCGTGTGGGGCTTCGTTCATGCCAGTGGGAACAGTGCAGGGAGGCAGGAGTGGGGCAGGAGCTCTCCCAGAGGTTTGGGGAGGGTTTATGATGGAGGTGATGCTGTAGGGTCAGAAAATGCCAGTGACCTCAGGACGTGCAGGGACAGACAGTGCTGTGTGAGAGGAGTGGTGGGCAGGGAATTCATCTCTCACATCCCTGAGCCTGGCCCCTGGCAGATAATCCTGCAGCCAGCCAGCACAGCACCTCTGGAGCACCTCTGGAGCACCTCTGGAGCAGGGGACCCCTGTTGCTGCTGGCCCTGCAGCCAGGGAAGGGGCTGGGGCTGTGCTGAGGGGATGCTCAGGCCCAGGACTGTCCTGCCTGCCCAGCTGGGTGAGTTCAGGGAGCCCATGGGGGAAGAGCAGCTCACACAGGTGGGTGCTGGAAGAGAATTTGGCAGCAGCATCTCTTCAATCCCCAAGGTTTTGTCACAAGCCTGGTGTCCTGCAGCCCACCCAGGATGTGCAGGCAGCGTGGCCATGGCCCTCTGTGCCTCCCCCTGTGCACAGAGGTGACACTGCTGATCCCTCCTGCCAGTTCCTGTCCTGCCCAGTGTCCTGCCCCAGTTCAGCTCTGGCTGCCCCTCACTGCCCAGTAACTCAGAGCTGCTGTGGGACCCCAGTCTGTCACTGCTCTCTTAACCATGTGCTGTCTCTCTCTCTCTCTTTTTCTCCTCACTTTTCCTCCTGCTGCCTCCAGTCCCTGGGGACCCTCTCCCCATACTCACAGGTAATGCCCCTGTGGGCACTGGGTGTGTCACCTGCTGCTGTCATGGGATGTCCCCCTGCCCAGAGGCTCTGCTGATTGTCCCCTGGGCTGTTGGGGAGATGGGGGGGATGGGACTGTCCTGTCCTTCAGGCCCCAAAGAGAACAGAATGGCCCCAGGGTGCAGCTTCTGCCCTGTGGAGGGAGACACCAATAACTGGGAACAAGTTCAGGGGAAAGGCACAAACTCCAGGCACTAAACCTGTGGCTGGACACTGCCACCTGGTCCCAAAGCCGTGGCAGGGGGGAGGCAGGGCAGGCTGGGGACACCTCCAGCCCCAGAGGACACAGCCACTGCCCAGTGTCACACACAGAGCTGCCCCAGGCAGGGGACCCCCATCGGTGGGACACCTCCTGCCAGCTCTAACCCCGCTCTCTCCACACCCTTCCTGCCCCCAGGACATCTACGAGAGCTTTGACACACGGCAGAGACGAGCCTCCAGCCCTGGCTACATCGACTCCCCCACCTACAGCCGCCAGGGCATGTCCCCCACCATCCCCAGGTCCCCCCACCATTTCTACCGCTCAGGTGAGGATTTCAACCACACCCCAGGCTGAGCTGAGCTCACGGCACCGAGCGGAGAGAGCATCACAAAAATATCTCGGGCATTTCTGTGGTTTCTCTGTGGCCCGGGGTGCCCCATGATGGGAGCAGTGCCCAGCTCTGCTCATCCTCTGCTTCTCCAAACTCCTGCGAGGAGAATTTGGGGCTGAGGCTTGTGGAGGATGGGGTGAGCTCCAGCTCTGGTGAAACCCCTCAGCTGCGTTGGTGGCTCAGGGAGGGCTGTGCAGGACACTGCTTGTGCCCAGGGAGCTCCTTGCACATGCACGCACCCCCGGAGCATGGCAGGGCGTGCCTGGGCCGTGCCTGCTGTGCTCTGCAGCCGTGCAGGAAGGACTGGAGCACCCTGAGGTCCCTGAGAGCCCTGCTGCCCTGCCAAGGGCTCATCACCTCCTGCCTCTGCAGCACGCTCGGCTTTCCCCGGGCCGGGCACGCACCGGGATTTCCTCCTGCATCCCATCCTCTGCGGAGATGCGGGAAATCTCCAATCTCCCCCCTTCTCTCCATCACTGCCACTCCTGGACCGCATCCCGGCGCACATCCCCGCCACACCGGGCCACCCCTGCTGATCTAACACCGCTGCATTTAACACCCATTTTCTTGTGCCTCTTGTTCTCTCTCTCACGGGTCACTCACGGCTGCTTCTGCTCGGCCCCGCGTAGGCACCGAGAGCGGGCGCAGCTCGCCCTACTATAGCCAGTTAGATGTGAGGTCCTCCACTCCAACCTCATACCAAGCGCCCAAGCATTTCCACATCCCAGGTAGGCTCCGGAGCGCCCCGCTGCCCCGGGGAGCGCCGTGTCCGTGGCATGCCCGCATGTTGTCCCCGCTGTGTCGCATGCCTAGCTCCGCCGCCTGCCTAGAGCCAGCTGGCAGCAGGATCTACCCTGGTAGAGGCCATCCATAAACAGGACCTACGGCTTGAACCTTCCTCCTCCTCCTCCTCCTCCTCCCTGTCACCACCCGGAGGTCTCAGAGCTGCCCGGAGTCTGCTTGATCCTTGCAACATCCCTGTCCTTCCTCCTCCCTGCCCTCCCTCCACTCCCCACACGAAGATGAGTGTCCTGGTGAGAGCCTGTCGCCCTCCCCTGCCTTGTCCCCAGGGTCACCAAGCCGGAGCGTGTCTGCCAGAGGCGTTTCCACACCCATCCTACAGATGACTATTTTATACTCCCCCTAGGGCCCGCCGCTCCCTCCCCCCAGTGTCTTCTGGGCTTGCCAGATGCCTGCTCCCCTTCTGCAGGGATTGCAGGGGGCCACCAGGTAAGGGCCACCAAGCCGCTCCCGGCCACCAGAGCCCACGGGGACGGGGACAAGAGCGGGCAGGAAGGGAGAGAGCGGGTTGGGAAGCAGGCAGAGCTGCCCATCACCCCTCAGCGGGGTCAGCACCCCCTCCTCCACACCGTCCACTCAGCTGTTGGCATCTCCCCATGCCCCAAAATCGTGGCACCCTCCCTGACACCCTGAGGACAGCCAGAGGCTCGCCCAGCTCCGCTCCCATCCCATCCCTGCCCTCCCACTGCCGGTTTATGGATGGCCCCGTCCCTGCTCCAGCTCCAGGCTCCATCCAGCTCGCTTTCCCTCCCGACTCGCTCTTTTCTCTCTGTCTCTGCTGCGGGAAGAGGCTTTGGCTGGTGCTGCTCGCCCCAGGTAGCTCTCGCAGGTGCTGGCACCGCGGGTGCCCCGCTGCCGGCTGGCAGGCTGTGCCCTCCTGTGCCCGGTGCATGCTGTGGCCGGGCGCTCACTGCATGTCCTGTCACACCGCGCTCCTGCTGTGCCCGGAGCCCTCCCGGGCCGCTCGGGGAGCGGTGTGTGATGGAAATGTGGCGTGGGGGCGGCGGCTCCTGCAGGACCCGTGTCCTGTGCGCTCGGAGCTCACCCACACTCATCTCCCTCTCCCCTTTCTTTCTTCCCTTTCTGTTCTCCCACCAGCTGCTGGCGAGAGTAACATCTACAGGAAGCCTCCCATCTACAAACGCCACGGTACGGACTGGCTGCTGTGTCCCTGTCCCCGTGTCACCCCGGGGAGGGGACCAAAGTGTCCAGGGGCTGGGTGGGAGATGGGGCAGGCATCACGGTTTGGGTGCTGGGCTCTGGTGGGATGCTCCAGGGCGGCAGGGTGGCTTCAGTGAGGGACAGGCGTGACTTTGGACCATGTCCCTGCTGTGAGGGATGGGGAAAAGGCTGGCAGTGACACCGGGGATAGCTGTGGGAGGGACAGCAGGCAGAGGGGGTAAAGGAGTCAGAGCAGCCTCAGAAAAGGGATGGGAAAAGCAATTTGCTGTTTCACATGCAAAAAAAAAAAAAAAAAAAAGATGGAGATGGAGAAAAATCACAGTTCATCCAGCATGAAACAGACCTGGGGGTGTTGCAGGTTGGGGAGGGCGATTGGTGTCCCTCGGTGTTTGGTGTCCCTCGATGTTTGGTGGCTCTCAGCGGGGCTGGCTTGCACTGCCCCCGCTTGCTGCTGCTCAGGGAGGGCCAGCAGCTCCCCTGAGCAGTGACTGTGTCTCCTCTCTCTGCCTGGGCTCTCCCCTCCCTCCTGCCCAATCCCTGCTGGCTGCTCCTGCTGCTGTAAGTACCCGCTGGGTCCCCTGTGCTGCTGGTGTGGGATGGCTCTGCCACCTCCTGTCCCTGCTGCTCCTTCCCCTGTGACTCTCCTGGCCCCTGGTGCAGCAGAACTCCCCCCTGGGCTCCCCCGGGTGCTGTCCCCAGCCTGAGCCCTCTGTGTGTCCCTGCCACAAGGTCCAAGCCCTGCCAGAGCCCCTCTGCTGCCACCTTTCCCCGGCAGAACCCCGGGAGCCCCATCCCTGCTGGGTCTGAGCCTTCCTCCATCCCCTCTGTCACCTCCTGAGGACAGGAGGTGGCACTGGGATGAGCACAGTGCAGGAGCCAGCACTTGTGGGGTCTCATCCACATCAGTGACATCCCCTGCTTGTCACTGTCACTGTCCCCACTGTCCCCTCAGCAGTCAGATTATTCCCAGCTCTGCTCCGTGCTGTCCCAGACACAAATCCCCGGCAGACACTGGGAAGAGGATCTGCCCCCATTTGGGGTGGATCTCTGCAGATCCTCACTTTGGCTCTGCCCTCTCCTTTTGCAGACAACCCCTCTGCAGCCACGAAAAGCAAAACCAGCGAGGACATCGCTCAGTCATCCAAGTACAGCCCTGCCTACTCCCCAGACCCCTACTACCACTCTGAGTCAGAGTACTGGTCCTTCCAAGGCTCACCCAAAGGTAACAAATCCCCCCTGGGCTGGGAGAAAGGGAAACTTATTCCTGCCTCCACATTTTCTTGGAGGAAAAAAAACCCCATTTTGAGTTGGGACACAAAAGTGGGGTTGTGTTGAATCTCAAAAATTTAAAGTTTTTGAGCTTTCTGTGCTTTCTAAAAGAAATCCCATTGAGAGCACTGCTCTAAACCTAAGACCTTGGAAAAGACTTGTAAATATAAATAATAAGTTAAAAGTCAGAAATGTGTAATCAGATAGATGTGTGTATTTTCACTGGGTGATGAGTTTTAAATCTGAAGTTTTGCAGTATAGTTGTAGTTAAGAAACAAACTAAAAAATTTTAGGTGATGTCTTTCCTTCTTGTTCATCTTCTTCTTTTCCTCTTCTTCACAAAACTTAAATAACTACGTTTAAATTAGTCATTCTAAAATCACTCTAAAAATCATAAAAATCTATTATTGGTTTAAAAGTATAAATAATATAGGTATTAAATTTTATTAGTCTGTTTAGCTTTAAAAGGCCTTGAAACAGGCTCAGCAAAGAGCCATTTTTCCTACTTCTAGCAAGCAGCTAGAAGTACTGTTGTACTTTCTATAATTTCTAATAAAATATAATAAACATCCAAATCCATACATGTAAAATCATCTCAAGTGCCTTTCTAATAATCCTAACTCCAAACCGAAACAAATAAAACTAATAACAAACCACGAATTAGTAGTGCAAAAAGCCTGAAACCCAACTCAATCTTACAGGGTTGGGCTGAGGTACCTGCCAAGGTGATGCCAAAACTCTGAGAGACAATTGTCACCGTGCTGCAGGGACTGTCCCCTCCCTGCCTGTCCCCATCTGACCCCTCTGTGTCTCCTTGCAGCTCCCCGGGCCCGCAGGTTCTCCTCGGGGGGAGAGGAGGATGGCTACGACCGGGGCATGCACAAGGTGAGTGCCAGCCCAGCTGGGCACAGGGCCAGCCCAAACTGCTCCCAGCTGGCTCTGGGGAGAAGGCTCAGCCCAGCTCTGCCACCCAAGGAGGTGCCACCACCCTCCCTGCTGTCCTCTGCCTCTCGTCCCTGGGACCCCAATGATGTCCTCAGGGTCCCCACTAGTTGCCACTGCCCCACAGCTTGTCCATGGGTCCCCAGTGATGTCCTGGGTGTCCCCAGCTCTTCCCGGTGCCCCACACCTCGTCCCTGGGACCCCAATGATGGCAGAGGGTGCCCAGTAATGCTCAGTGTGCCCCATACCTCATCCATGTCACCCCAGTGATGTCCTGGCTGTCCCCAGCTCTGTCNCCTATATATATAATATATATGTATATAATATGTATCCTATATATCTATATATAATATATATCCAATATATATAAAGGAAATTTTGGCTTGAATTAAATCTTACAGCTCAAATGATGGTCCTAGAAGTCATCCTGATTTATGTTCATGAAGCGTTTCATTGATAATTTGAGAAATGTAAAACAGAAATTTGTCACAGTTTGGTTTGAGAGAAAGGTAAAATGCTGGTTATACATTTGTGAGGCATAAATCTGCAAGTTTCTTCTTTAAAGAAATTCAACATTTATAAATTCATAATGAGGGCATTACAAAGGAGGGGGAGAGCATCCCCTTGCCCAGACACCCATCCTCAGGTGCTGGGGCTCACCTGAGGACATTCAGATGAATGGAATATTCTAGAGCTCAGGGAAAGAGAATGAGAAGACTTCTTTGGAAGGGCTAAACTCCATAATCATTGTGCATCCCTTCACACCAAAGGAGGCTTCCTTATTAAATTAAATTTTTCCAGTGCCAGGTGTGTTACTAAGGGATAAGACTTGTGTGAGAGTTTGCATAAAAACCCCTTCACTAGAGCAGGTGAAATGGTGAATTTGAAAAAAATTGAAGCAAAACCACAGGACATTACTTTGTTTGGGAAAATTCAAGGATTTGTGACCTCAGGGTGCAAGGAGCCTGAATTTTTCTTGGAGAAAGGGCCAGAGCTCTAAAAGCTTCTGTTACAAATACAACAGCAATGAGACTGAGCCTCAGAGCATCAGGAGATGCCAAGCCCGTGCCAGGGGATGCTGTGCCCTTCCATGGCGTGCCAGACAGGGCAAGGAAGAGTTCAAGGTGGCTTTTCCCCCCTGGCAGATCCAGACTGGCATCGGGAGGCTGATCCTGAGGGAGGAGATGAAGGCTCGGTCCCAGTCCTACGCAGACCCCTGGACCCCCCCTCGCAGCTCGGCCAGCAGCAGGGAGGCCCTGCACACCCTGGGCTACGAGGGCTCCCTCAATGGCTGTAAGGCTGTCCCTGCCTGTCCCTCTGTCCCACCCAGCCCCTCGGGTGGTCTGTGGGGTGGAGAGGGAACAGTGGTGGTCCTAGAAGTGGTCCTGATTTATGTTCATGAAGCATTTTGTTTCATGGAGAGGGATGAGGAAAGGAGTTGGGCTCTCCTATGGAGGATTTTTTCCTATCTCTGGAGGGTTCCATCCATTCCCTGTGCCCCAGCTGGCATTGGGGCATTGCCCAGTGGTGCCTGGGCAGCCTGGAAGTTCCTGGAGAGGGAATAATGGGATGAGGAAAGGAGCTGGGCATGGAGCTGGGCTCGCTCTCCCATGATTTTTTCCTGTCTCTGGAGGGTTCCATCCATTCCCTGTGCCCCAGCTGGCATTGGGGTGTCTGGGCAGCCTGGAGGTGCCTGGAGAGGGAAGAATGGGATGAGGAAAGGAGCTGGGCTCTCCCATGGAGGATTTTTTCCTGTCTCTGGAGGGTTCCATCCATTCCCTGTGCCCCAGCTGGGATTGGGGTGTCTGGGCAGCCTGGAAGTGCCTCATGGAATGGCTGAAGGATCCCTTGGGAGCCTGGGGTTGCTGTGACCTGTTCTGGGCTGGCAGCTCCTGGCACTGCTCTTGTGCAGAGCCCCCCGGGCCCCCAGCCCTGCCCTTGGCACAGGGGGGGCTGGGGGTCACCTCAGAGCCTGGCAGCACAGCCAGCCCTGTCCATCCCCTGTACATCTGCCCTCACAGAGCTGTCTGGGGATGCTCAGGGAGCCCCTCGTGCTCCTGGGAGCCCCAGGGAGGATCTGTGGGGCAGGGAGTGGGCATTCTGCATGGCATGGGGTGCTCGGCCCCCCCTGACAGCTCTGCTCTCCTTGCAGCTCCCCGAACCCACTACCTGGCTGACAGCGGTGAGTGCCTGCCCTGAGCCCTCCCCAGCTGCCCCAGGGCTCAAACCTGAGCTGGACGAGGTGTGGGACCTGGAAGGGGACAAGGGAAGCAAAGAAGGAGCCCTTAAAAAGCTGGCTTAGGGCAGAGGGAAGCAGGGCAGAGAGGAGGAGGTGGAGAAACTGAGAGGGGAGAATGTGTTGCTCTGCAGGGTGGGGTGAGGTGGGAGGGCTGCCCCAGGAAAGGGATTTTGGGGAGAGGAATATCAGCACGGGAGGAAGGCAGGCTGGAAATGGGAGCTGGAAGGAGGCAGAGCTGGGAGCGCAGAGGCAGAGGGTGTGTCCTGGGGTGTGAAGCCCATTCCTGCTTTTTCCCTGATGCCCCTCGGTGCTTCCTTGCAGATCCCCTCATTTCTAAGTCGGCCTCCCTTCCTGCCTACAGGAGGAACGGGCTGCACAGGGTAAGTGCATTCCCCATCCTGCCGGGCATTCCTTACTCTCCTCCAAGCCCCCAGTGCTCCCTTTCCATGACTGGGATGTCCTGTTTGCCCCTCCTCTGCATCCCTGCTGTCACTGCTGTCACCAATCTAAAATGAGCCTTACAGTGGGCAGTGTCTGCCCTGAAACTCCCACAGGGAAATTTCCAGAGGGATGCTGGTGTTGCTTTCCAGCAGAAGAGCTTTGCTTTATATCCTGGGCTCAGGATTTGTTGGGATCAGGAGTTCTGCTCCTGCCTCCGTGTGACCTGTCCATCCCTCTGTCCCACCCAGCACAGCCCCAGCCCCTCGGGAGGGAGATCTGAGGGGTGGAGAGGGGAAAATGGGATGAGGAATGGGCTGATGAGAGATGCTGGGCATGGAGAGGACACAGTCTCAAGCTGGGTCAAGGGAAAATTAAGTCGGGTAGTGGGAAAAAAGTTTTTTCATTGAAAGAATAATAAAGTACTGGAATTGTCTGCCCAGGGAGGTGGTGGAATCACCATCCCTGCATGTGTTTAAAAAAAGTCTGGATGTGGCACTGGGTGCCATGGTCTGGGTGAGGTGTTAGGGCTGGGTTGGACTCGAAGATCTTGGTAATCATTCTGTGAATTCTGTGAATCCTGATCTTGATAATCGTTCTGTGAATTCTGATCTTGATAATCATTCTGTGAATTCTATGAATCCTGATCTCGATAATAATTCTGTGAATTCTGTGACCTGGGCTTATCACTTCACCTCCTCGTGCCTCGTTTTCCCTGCTGGTGGGTGGGGACCTTGGTGTAACCCCCTGGGGACGTGGGAAATGCCACTCTGGGTGTCAGGAGGAGCCTCCCTCTCACCCCCTCCCTCTGTCCATCCCTCCCAGCCTCCCAGCGCTGAGCTCTTCCACTACGACAGCACGAACGCCGTCAATTGGGGGATGCGAGGTACGGGGGGCACAGGGCTGGGGACCCCCGGGGATGCTGTGGGG
>VXBI01004314.1:54183-64189 GCA_013397375.1 Toxostoma redivivum
CCCCGAAAAGGCAGCGTGGGAAATGGGGGGGGGGGCTGCAGGGAGGATGGGGGGACACGGGCGAGGTCCCTGCAGCCTCCAGGGGAGGGTGGTGGCAGCAGGATGGCTCAAGTCTCGCTTTTTTCTCTCCCCACAGAGTACAAGGTAAGATCCTTCTGCTGCGAGGAGTGGCCACCAGCCAGAGCTGGGAGTCCCGGGGATGTGTCCGTGTGTCTCCAGGCTGTTCAGAGGGAAGTTTTGCCCTCTGCCTTTGTTCCCCTCCATCCTCGAGCTGACTGAGCCCAGGCTCAGAGCAGAACCCCTCCCCTCCTGCCCCAGGTGCTTGGCTGAGCAGAATTGTCCCCTGGGTGAGGAGCAGAGCAGGGGGGTTGTGCTGGTGGTGGGTGGGATGCTCCTGCTTCTGCTCTGGGCAGCAGGGTGGGTTCAGTGGGGGACAGGTGTGACTTTGGACCATGTCCCTGCTGTGAGGGATGGGGAAAAGGCTGGCAGTGACACCAGGGATAGCTGTGGGAAGGACAGCAGGGCCCTGGTGGGGTGGCAGAGGGGATGAGGGAGTCAGAGCAGCCTCAGAAAAGGGATGGAAAAAACAATTTGCAGTTTCACATGCAGCCCTGGAGAAAAATCGTGCTCACACTCGTGCCTTGGTCATTGCTGGTTTTGCAGAGTGAGCAGGTTATTCCAGAGCCACCATGGAGATCCAGGGTGGATCAGAGTCACCCTGAGAGCAATTCCCAGCTCTCCTTGTCCCATCCAGTCAGCTGTGCCACCCAAACCCTGTTAAATCCTTACTTGCCCTCATTCCCAAGGGTGCCCCAAGTGTCTCGTGGCTGCCCCACGGTGTCCCTGTCCTTGTCCCTGTCCCTGTGCAGATTTACCCCTACGAGCTGCTCCTGGTGAAGACGAGGGGGAGGAACCAGCTGCCCAAAGATGTGGACAGGACTCGGTTAGAGGTGAGAGGAGCCTTTTCCACTGGGGACAGAGGGACCTGACCCCAGGGGTGGCCCTGGCACGCAGTGTGTGTGGCTGGTGGCCATGTGAGGAGCATCTCCACATGTGCTCAGGAGTGTCAGGGCACTGTCACAGTGTCCTGCTGTGCAGACAGGCTGGGCAGAGCTGTCCCCTGTGCCTTTGGCAGGGCAGCAGGCAGGCAGGTCCTGTCCCTTCCCCAGGGAGCAGTGTGGGGTTGTGTCACCCCAATGTCCCAGCAGGCAGGGGATGCCCTCACACCCCCCTGCTTGGCCCTGGAAGGTGCCCAGCTCTCCCAGCCTCCCCTTTGTCCCCAGAGACACCTGTCCCAGGAGGAATTCTACCAGATCTTCGGGATGACCATCGCCGAGTTCGACCGCCTGGCGCTGTGGAAGAGGAACGAGCTGAAGAAGCAGGCCCGGCTGTTTTAAATGCAGTGCACTATAAATATATACATACCTATAAATATATACATAGAGAGATCTCTATATGGCAGCTCTGTATGATTCTCGGGGCTGTACAGGGCACAGGGGCCCTCTCTGCCCCCCTGAGAGTGAATTGGAGTCTTGCAGATCGTTTGGTGCTCTGTGTTTCCTTTCCTTTTCCAGCCTGATTTCTGTATCCGTGCCTGGGCTCTCCCCAGACTTGGGGTCTGTCACTGCTGCCCCACAGGGACACGAGGGGAGGGTTTTCCTACAGCCACAGTGCCAGGGGCTGGCAGAGAGCAGGGGATTGGGACAGGGATTTGGGATAGGGGTGTCCCATCCCCTTCTGCTCAGCTGGGCTGTGGAGCAGGGGTGGAAAAGGCCCTGGGCACAATGGCAGGAAAGTGGGATCTCACCCCAGGTTCCTTAAATCCATCCCTGCCTTTACTGGCCAGGACTGGGGACACTTCAGGATCTGAAATGCAGAGTTTGGGGCAGGGGATGGAAGTGGTGGGGACCCCATGGGGCCAAGGTGAGACTCTGATTCCAATCCCTCCTGGGCTGCTGGCTTTCCCTGGGTTGCTCCAGGTCCAGTTTGTCCTCCCAAGATGCCAGAACAGCCACTTTCCATCCCCAAACCCAGCCCTGCTTAAGTGGAACAGCCAAAGCCACCTCCTGCCTTGTGCAGTTTCTTGCTGCTCTTCAGGTTTGTCCAGGGCTGAGTATTCCAGCTGGGAGCTGGGGGAAGGCCAGAGGAGAAGAGTGGGAAATGCAGGTCCCACTGCCTGCTGGACCCCTCCTGGGTTGTCCTGAATTCCCCATCACAGCTGCCTGAGTCCCTGATGAATCCCTCTGGGAATGAAGGCAAATCCCTTCACTGCAAATTTGACATATTTGTATCCCAATCTCTATGGGATAACTTTTTTCTTTGCCTTTATTTTTTTTTTCCATAAAACAAATAAGGTTTCCACACAAACCTCTTCCCTGGTGTCTGTGGTGCTCTGGTTTCCTATTTGCTCGTCTTGCAGGATTTTCAGGCATACAGCAGGATTGAACAGTCCCAAAAACTGGAACTTTGGGATAAAGCTCTGGAGCTTTATGCCAAGGAAAGGGCTGGGGATTGAGGAGAAAGTGGCAACATTGCCCTGGGAATCGATTGCTCCTCTGCTGTGCAGAGGAGTGCAGCAGTAAATGAGCCAGGTTTATTTATAATTATTTCACTCATCTACAATAGGGCTCTCTAAATCAAACTGAACTGTTTGTGGCTGGAGGGATCCTCCCTCTCCAGCAGCAGCTCCTGTGAGAAAGCCTGGGGGATGTTATTAATAACAGTAATAACACACTAACAGCAGGGTCTTTTCATTTCCAAAGCATTTTATGGACAGTAACTCTCCTCCACAAGGCAAAGGTGAGGAAACTGAGGCAGGGCTTGGGGTTTTTTATTTCTCAGAGCCAGGGCAGCCTCTCCAGCTCCATTCTGGGGCAGCAGACACTCCAAGAGTCCCTTCTGGTGTCCCATTGCCCTGGGGAAGGGACACTTCAGGTGTCACCACCTGCCCTGGAAGCTGCAATTCCCAGAGCATCCTGGAGTGTTTGCAGCCCCAACCACGGCCCCAGAGGCGATCCCAGGTTGTGGAAGAAAACTGGGGCTCAACCAGGATGGAGAGACCATCAAACACCATCCATGCAGGAGCTGCTTCCCAGCTGGGTGTGTGAGGGTGCAAGGGAGTGGTCCTGGGCTGAAATTGCCCTAAAAAAGGGAATTTCTCCAGGCCAGCTGCTAATTCACACCTGATACTTCAATTCTTGCTTTCCCAAGTGGTAACAATTGGGTAGGTGTGAAACCTCACCCCATTCGTGTCGCAGCCTGCTGTCCCCACAGGGCTCAGCTGCAGCCTGGATTGTCCTGGCAGTGCCAGGAGCCTCTGTCCTTGCTGCCACGCCTGGGAGGGACACTGTCACACGTGTGTCACATGTGTCACACATGCCACACGTCTCCCACGCCCAGGTCTCTGTGTTGGGACAATGACAGCGGCATGGCCACGCTGGGCACGGAGAGGATTTTGGGGAGGGGGAAACAAGAGGGGAGGGCTCAGGGGGATTTTTTTTCCACTAAACCGAACTTGCTCGACCCGGGCAGGTGGAGGTCACGCACTCAAGACCCCCCATCCTTCCCAGGGTGGGTGTCTGGGTGCCGATGGAGCTGCGGGGGGGGCAGGGCTGTCCCCGTGGGCTGTCCCCAATGCCGTGCCGTGCCGGGCCGGGCCAGAGCTCGGCGCTGCCGAGCGAGGGAAGGGAGGGAGGGGCTGATGAAGGGATTGGCCACCCCGAGCGAGAGCCGGCCCCGCCGGGCGGCCGCTGCCCGCGACATTCGCCCGCCCGCAGCTCCCGGGGCGGCCGCGGCTGCGGAACATGGACCGGCTCAGCGGTAAGGGACGGGACAGGGACGGGAATGGGACAGGATGGGACGCAGTTGAGACGGGAATGGGACAAGGACGGGATGGGATGGGACGGAACAGGACGCGCATCCCTCCCCGAGCACAGCCTGGAGGGCACAGGGGATGCCCGTGCCAGGCGCAGGAGTCGCGGGTCGCGCATCCCATCCCAGCCCCGCGGGTGCATCCCAGCGGCTCCATGCAGGACCCCGATCCCAGCGTGTCTGTGCTCCCCACCAGTCCTCCAGCAGGGCCGGCTGCGGCACGGACTGGAACCAGTTTCTCTTTGCTGGTCGGATGGGTAAAACGCCAGGAGCCTGCAAGAGAGGCTGTGGGGTGTAAGCACTTGTTAGGGGAAATTGTGGTGGTGGAAAGGGAGGTGACGATCCCTGATGGAGCTGATGGGGTTCAGAGGGTTTCCCTGCTGGGAGTCTGGTGAAGCCGCGGAGAGCCTGATCCCCGCCCTGCTGGATGGGGAGCAGCTGCCTTCCCACACGTGTGTGATCCCCGCCTGTGGCATCGGGCTCACGGAGCTCCTGGGCTTTGATGTGGGATCTGTATAAACCTGCCAGGCTTTGGGCCAGCTCTGTAGAGAAAGGTCCTGGCTTTGTGCTGGGGCTGCCGGGTCCCAGAGGGAGCAGGGGCATGCATGTTTGCAGGGGAATTGCTGCTTGTCTGGGGCTGCACAGGAGGAGCAGGTGGTGACATGATGGAGCACGGGGTGCTGGCCCTTGACCTGGCCTTGGAGCTGCTACAGAAACAGTGGCCAAAAACGATAGCAGAGTGGCCAGGGGCCTCTGTCTGCAGGGGCTGGACAACGCTCAAGTGCCAGGGCAGCTCAGGAGTGCTGTGTCTGCAGCCCTGGGTCAGCACCACAAAGAGCCGGGGGTCAAGAGTTCCCCTTGCCGATGTAAAAGGATGGGGTGGCGTTTCCGCAGTGGAAACAGCTCTGAGGAGTTTGGGACTGCTGGAAACAGGGACAGTGTCAGTGCCTGCAGCCCGGGAGGGGACAGGGACGGTGACAGAGACAGCCAGCCCCTGTGGCTGTGACCAGCCCGGGTGGCATTGCCAGCTCTGAAGGAGGGAGCTGTGGCAGGAAGGAGAGTGCTTTCAAGTGACGCTTGATGCTGTCTTTGAGGACATCATTGCTGGGGACAGGGGGAGCAGAGCATCCCCATTCTCCTGCTGATGGGAAATCCCGTTTGAACCTCAGCCCACTCCAAAAATCAAACCTAGGACCTCATGGCAGGGAAGGAGGGGATGCCCAGCTGAGGGAGCCGTGTCTGGGCACGTTTTGGTCAATCCCTGCACATGTTGACCCTGCCAGGGAAGAGCTGCTTTAGCCCCCTCGCTGGTGCCTGCCATGGCAGCGCCTGCCTGCTTTATTTTGAGTGCTTGTGATGAATTGCTGTTGGCACCTGGATGGCTCTTTGCTAATGTAAACCTCCCCCAGCCCCTCCTGCTCATCAGCCAGGGCTGCTGGATCCCTCTGGAGGCTGTGACTCCTGGAGGGAAGGTTCTCATCCCCAGTGAAAGGGTGAGTCTGGTGTTAGGCAGGAGCTCTGTGCCCATTCCCAATCTGGCAGCCCATTTCTTCACTGGGAGCTCTGCTGTATCCTGATTTTATCACCTACCAGCTTTTTCTCGTGGCTCAGCTCCACACCAGTGGCTAGCTGGGGGGAATGGTGCTGTTGGCAGAGCTCTTTCAGGTTGTGCTGAAGGAGAACCCAGCTCCCAGTGTGTGATTTGGGAGGCAATCCTTTGCTCAAACATGGCTTCTCCTCCCTCATTAGTATCTCTTCCCTGACCTTTTGAGCCACCAGAATTTAGCTCCTGCCCCAAACTTATCTGGGCTCTAAATCCAGCAAAGCCGGCGGAGATGTGTCGGGGATAAACTTGGCTCCAGCTCGCCCACAGGAATGGGGAGGCTGCAGGACGGGTGGGAGGGAGCTGGGATCATTCCTGCCCTGCGAGCTGGCAGCAGGAATCCTGCCGGTGCAAGGAAGGCTCTGGGCTGGTGGGAAGCACAGCCCGGGCCAGCTGTTAGCACCGGGCAAGTGCCGAGCTCTGCTCCGCATTGCAGCCATTCCTTCCGCTGGAAACTCGGCCACCGCCTGTTTCCAGCCCGGGGGTGCTGGGGAAGGGGCTGAGCCCTCCTGCGGTGGGTGAAACAGGGTGGGATGCTGATGTTGATGAAGATGAAGGACTGGAGTTGTTTGCCCCTCTGGATTTTCCAATATCCTGCTGCGTGCAGCGCTGGCCTTGCAGGGAATCCCTGGATCTGTGTGAAGCCTCCTGGCAGCTCCGGAGGGGCACAGAGGGACAGGACACTGTGGGATAGTGTCCCCCCCAGCCAGGAGCCCTGGGGACTGTCCTGTCAGCCTGCACTGCCTGGAAAACCTGCCTCTTTCCCACTGCTGACCTGGAAATGCTCTTTTCCTGTGCAAACGTGCTGAGCTGTGAGGCTGCCGTGCCCTTTGCTGTGGAGCAGTGCCTGAGCTCCCAGGGGCCTGCAGGAGGTTCCTATCCCTGCCCAGGAAAACTTTGTTTAAGGTTTTGAAGACGTTGTCTCATCCCAAGCAGTGGGAAGCCTTTTCAGAGGAGAGCCGGACCCGAGCTCTGCCTGTTGTTCAGGAGCCAAATCACTTGCTGGGGACAGGAGATAACAGTGGAGCAGAGTGGAGGCTTGAAGTGGTTTCTGGCATCCCAGACTTGTGTCCTAACCCCTTAACCCTTCCCTATTATCTAGTCTGGCACAGCTCAAACTCCCTCCTGAGGAGCACATCTCCTCCTGCATATAGGAAACCTTAAAAATTAATGACACAACTCTCTGTCCTGAACAATATCTATTAAATGTCACTGTCCCAGGCCAGACAGTGGGGCTGGAAACCTTTTAGTGCCAGTCCTGCTCAAAGAAGGGGCTGGCACCCAGGAGGTGACAGAGCAGGGAGGGCACCCTGGCAGGCAGCAGCTCCTGTCATCACCCCGAGGTGCTCAGGTCCCTCTGTGGATTCTGGGCTGACAATCTGCAGTGGGGAAGGAGAAAATAAAAGGATAAAATAACCTCTCTGAGGTTATATTGCTGCTGCAACCCCTTCCTGCTCCTGATAAAGCCTCCCGTGGCATCAAAGCCGGCTCTTTGGCAGGCGAGGGAAAACACTGACATTTCGTAACAGTTTGGAACAAAAACAGCTTTGCTGCAAGGGGTTTCCACGCTCAAAATAATTTTTTTCTTTTTTTTTTTTTTAAGTGGTTTTCATGTGCATTTGATCTTGGAAGTGATAAGAGGGAGCTCGGGGAGACTCTGGTATGCTCTGATTGCTGGCAATTAGCAGGAGATGTGTAAGGAGCACTTTGAAGAATGGCTTTGGCTTTCTCCGGAGGTGTTTTTGAGCATTAAACCCACCCAAGTTTGTGATGGAGGAACAGCCGCTCATTTTACGTGGGAATTTTGGGAAACCGTAGTTGTGAAGGACAGAACAAGGAATAGAACTTAAGTAGCAACAGGTTTGAGAGCTGGTTTTGGTGTCCTGGGGTGAAAAGCAGAACCAGTCCCAGCACTGGCGGTGACCAGAGCAGTCGGTGACACCTTGTCACCTTTCCCGCTGGGATATCCCGGTTTTCCTGCCCCTCCAGCCCTGCCCTGCAGGGGTTAAAAGGGTCGGAAATGCTGTCGGATGGTGGCCTTGCCTCTACACCTGATGCTCCCGGCGGAGCTTGGCAAGGGAAGGAAAGGGAAGGGCTGAGAAAATAACTCTTATCCTGCTCTGTGCCGAGTGTCCTCCGGGGCAGCACAGCCCCAGCCCCCCTCACAGAGACCTGGGGACATGGGGACACGGCCACTGAGAGGGTCCCAACCCCCCCACTGGGCAGGGGGACTGGTGTCCAGCACAGCTCTGGAATTCCTGGGCATTGTCGGGGCAGGGCGGGGATGCCAAGGGCACATTTCCCTGCCCAGCTCCACGGGGATATTTCCTCCACTGGGATCTCTGGTTTCTCCTCCCACCAGCTCTGTAAAGAAGGATCCACATCCTGCTGGTGAAGGAAATGTGGGATTTGGGAAAGCTGATCCAGCAGCTCCTTCCTGCAAATCCCTGCCCATACCCTTCTTCTCTCCTTCTCAGGATCCTGTCACAACGTCCCCGTGTGATTTTTTCCTCCCAAGATGTGCCAGCTCTGGTGGCCTCCCCATGTCCCACTCCTGCAGGCTGGGAATTGCCTCCAAAGCATTTTGGAGCTTGGCTTTGGGAAACTGGGGATGTGTAGGACATGGAGAAGTGTGTCTTGGGGTGCAGAGAGCTTTCCACCCCCTCCAGAGGAGATTTTGGGGATGTGGGGGCTGGGTGGTGGGGATTGGGGTTTCCCACTAGAATTGCTTGCAGTTAGCTGGAATCCCTACAATTAGCTGGAATTCTGGAATCCTGACTCTCCTGGAGGCTGAGGTTGGGAGGTGACAGCTCCAGGTCCCCGAAGGCAGGAAGGTGTGACCCAGGGAGGCTTCCCACTGCTCTGCCAACCACACAGGGTGGGCACAGGGGTTGGACACCATCCCAGGGCTGGAGAGGAGCCCAGGCCAACCTGTTGCTGGAGTTTGTTTGGAAAAGGCCGACACCAAAAATTTTGGTTGGAGGAAACACAGTTTATTCTGGGTTCTGAGTAATCCTAACATCTCTCCTCTGCCTGAAGCTTGTTTTTTATACATTACTCAGCAGGTCTTGCCCCTGCCTGACTATTCCTTTAAAGGGCATCTCAAACCTCTCCTTTTCATTCATTATTTAAATGTGTTTTCCAGCCAGCAGCCTCTGAGTCCTGCTCCCAGGCTGGAGCATCCTGCCATGAGCCTGGCACCGAGTCCTGAAATGTAGTCTGGGAGTACAAACCTGCTCCATGTGATTTTCCAGAGCTGATTGTGTTGAGCTGGGGCTGGAAACCTCCTACCTGGGGTTAGGAGCAGTTTGGAGGTTCCCCTCTGGGGACTCAGCAGGGTCACTCAGAGATCTCTCGCCTGGGTGATTTTATTTGCTCAGCTTCTCTCTGTGCCCAATTGTCAGAGGGAAAAGCCAGAAACCACCCCCTGCTCCTCTGGGGTGGGGGTAGCTGCAGCCTCCAGGTCAGGGGGATAAAGTTTGCTTTGGGTGAGCTAAAGCAAACAGCCACAAACTTCTCCAGGAGGCAGAGAAAGGGGGGAGCAGCCCCTGGAGAAGGGGTTCTGCCACAGCACAGAGCACTGGGGGGGTCGTTGGCAGCCTGGGTCACACAGAGGTGCTTGTTGGTGATTTAATCAGCCTGTTAATTATTACCTGCAGCTCTGTGAGGAAGGACATTGCCTGCAGCCCAGCAGCGATGTCACTTCAGGGAGCCTCTGTCCCTCTGGGGAGGCACTGCCCAAGGACTGGGGTGTGTGCAGGGTGAGAGGTGGGACTGAGGAGGTGACACCACCAGAAGCCAGCCCGGGGGTCCCTCTGGGCTGTCCTCCTGGCCCCGGGCTGGGTGGGATCCCCTTGTTCCCATTAAATCTCTTTACCCAGGGCAGAGGCTTCACTGGCTCCCCGCAGTGAGTGACGATTGCTGCGGTGTGTGAGCTGCCAGGGACACCAGTGCAGGTGATAAACTCTGCCCTCTGCACGCTCTGTCAGGCTGTAATTACACTTCCCTCTATTCAGGAGCTCTGTTTCCTCGTTTAAGACAGGGAGGAGGATGTGAGGAACTGCCTCTCCTCCAGGAAAGTGTGAGCTCAGAGGGGGATGTGGAGCCTTGCTGGTGCCCAATTCCCTTGTGCAGGGCAGAGCTGTGGCTCCAGGTGTGTCTCACAGCTCTTCCCCCCTTTTTGGGAGGTGGTGAGGACTCAGAATTGCTCTGTGCAGGGTGGGGGATTGGGAAGAGCCTGGCTGAGGGAGCAGCTCTGGGCTGGGCTTGGCTGGTCTCTGCTGGGGTGGCTGAGTGGCTGGAGCAAGGCCATGAGATAAGGCTTTGTGCAGGGCTGTTGATCCTGGGGAGAGGATTCTGTGCTGGAAAAGGCACTGGGACAGGCCCAGGACCCTCTGTGAGCAGGGCTGGAATGGCTGAGCTGGTGCCACTGGAGCTGTGCTGGGAAAGGGACACTACATTCTAAAACTTTATTTTTAGAATAGATTCTATTCTTTTCTATTATTCTATTCTATATATTCTATTATTATAATA
>VXBI01004314.1:64349-77981 GCA_013397375.1 Toxostoma redivivum
ATATTATATATTCTAAAATACTACTATATTACTATCTTCTAAAACTTTCAAATTTAAAACTCTTCACTGTGTGAAATCACACACTTCTATTCTAACTACACACCAGTGATTTTAACTCCATCACTCAAATTTGGAGCTTTCTCCAAGGCCTCAAATCAAAGGCAGTGTTCTGCTGGGAGTCAGTGTCAGAAAGCACAGAAATCTCAAAACTCTCAGGGCTCCAACATCCAGAGTCTGGGGCAGGTGGGGGCACTGGTGGAGGAGGCTCAGCCAGGGCACTTTTTGTGATTTTTTTTTTACCTTTCTGGGGTTTCATCTCATCCTCTATCCTATGCAGAGGAGCCCCCCAAGCCCTGCAGGCTCTTGTGGAAGGGGAGAAGCTGCTGCAGCTCTGGGAGGCACAACCAGGGGGGCTTTGTGCCCCCTCAAGCCATCAGGTTTCACATTCATCTCCCAAGATTGATTTTCCAAGGCTATCAGCTAAGGATATTAATTACTGCAAGGCCATGCTGATGAGGGCCCCAGGAGCTGTGCATGGCTGCTCTGCTCCTGCCTGCTGGGGATGTGCTGAGAATTGAGATTTCAGCTTGTGCTCCTCAACCCCAGGGATGCTGCAGCACCCAAATTGGGAGCAGGATCAGTGAGTTATCCCAGAGAGGGGCAGCTGGAGGGTGGCAGGGTCCCAGGCAGGCAGGAGCCAGCCCTGAGAGCTCAGCTCCTGCTGGAATTGTTGGAGGCAGAGTCAGAGGCTCCCCCCATCCACCCCTCTCAAGGAGCCCTTGTTTGCAGGGAGGAGATGATTCATGTGCACCGAGTGGCCCCTCAGCAAATCTTCCACTCTTAGGGGATGTTGCCAGGGCTCAAGTGTGATCGTTAATGGTTGGCTTTTCCCTAAAGCCCCTCTGGCCTGGAGCAGCACAGGCTGGCAGGAGGAGGGGGTGTTTTCCAGGCTGCTGTTCCTGGCCCTGCCAGCCCATCCCGGTTTGCCCCACAGCCTGCAGGTGCTGAGTGATGGGAGCAGAGCCTGGCTGGCTCCTGCCCCTCTCCTGCCCACTTGGCAGGGCAGTGCCACAGCAGTGGCTTCAGGCAGCTCTGTCCTCCTGTCCCCTGCACAAAGGAACAATTCTGGGAGCTCCAAGCCACCCCCACCAAGGCACTTCCTCTTCCTCAGTGGGAAGAAACCTCCTTGGAAATGGGAATGGGAACAGGAACTGCCCTGGGGGCTCAGCAAATTGCCCAGGAGACCTCAAAGAGCAGCAGTGTTGGGGCTGGAGAGGGCTGCCAGCATCTCACCCCTTTGCTGATGCCCCAGCGAGGCATGGGGACACATCCCAGCACTGTGTGGCTCTTGCAGGTGGCTCCACATTGACCTGTGGACAGGTGAGCACGGTTTGTGTGCTGCAGAGAGCTGCTCTGGGTCTGTTTGTCCAGTCTGACCTCCCTGCAGGGCTCCCCCAGGGGCTGGGGTGTCACTGGGTGCTGTCCCCACCTATTTAGGACATCCCAGGAGCTCTCAAGGCTTGTTTGCTGTGGGTGGCAGCTGGAAGGAGCCCTGTGCTGGCAGGCAGAGCAGCCAGGGGCCCTGCCTGTGCCAACAGGAAGGATTTATTTGTGCCTGGGTTTTATTTTAGCTACAAACAATGGCTGTTACTCCCAGCATCCGATTTCCCCCGGCCCCCCTGGGCCCCAGCCATCACCTGGTGCAGGAGGAAGCGTGGCCACAGGACAGGGGTCCCTGTGCACCTCCCACTGCATTTCAGAGCTGTGATTCAGCATCTCCCTTCCCCAGGGCTCTCTCAAGCTGCACACTGGGCTTTTCTTGGAGTGAGAACTCCATGGGGTTGTCTTATCTCTCCTCTTGCAAAAGCTGGGTCTCTACACCAGGAAACTCCTGCTTTGGCTTGGCCAGAGACTCTTCCTCTTCCTCCTCTTCCTCCTCTCTGCAGGTTACTGGAGCAGGAGCTGATTTTTGCTGCAGAGCTGGGGAGGGGCAGGGAGGCTCTGCAGCTGCAGGCTGTGTCCAGACCTTATCTCTGTGCTGGGAAAAGGGTCCCTGAGGAGGGGAGCACTTGTGGGGTCTAAAAATAGAGGTGGCCTGCTGTAGGGTGGGGAGAGGGGCTGCAGGAGGTGCAGCTCCCTTGCAGCACCGTGCTTGGTGCTGTTCCAGGGCAGGATTTGGCAGCTCTGCCCTGCTGTCCTGCATGGCAGCAGTGTCCTGGTGCTGTCCCCTGGGTCACTCCGTCCCAGCAGAGCTGCCCTGGGTCCCCCCAGCCCATGCAGAGCTGTTAGTTAATGCTAAAGCCATCTGCTGCCACAGGTCCTGGCCTTCCCAGGCTCAGGGAGCTCATGGACATCTCAGACGTGGAGAGCAGGGAGTGTCTGGTGTCACTGTCTGTCCTGGGGTGTCTGTGTTCACACCAGTGTGTTTGACCCCTGTGTTCAAAGCCTGACTGCAGGGAGTGGGGTGATCCCACAGACTGTGGGTGCAGGAGAAGCCCCAGCAGGAAGCAGCAGGTGGGAGCCATTGGCCAGCACTGGAGGTGTCCCAGAGCAGGGGACACAGGGTCCATTTTCTGTGTCACTGTGGTCACTCTGACATCCCACCCCCTCCTCCCCAGGAGCCCTTTGCTGTTCTGGGGCTCAGAGCCCACCCCCAGCACAGCAGTTGTGTCCCCTGTCCCCTGTCCCAGCTCTGTGCTCACTCCCACAGCTCCTGCACAAGTGTCTGTGCTGGTCCTTGCTTGCCAGGTGACCCTGGGTGTCACACCATCCCCTGAGCAACCTTCCCTCACTTCCTGCAGCCCCCACCCCATTAAACTCCTTCAGGCTGGAAGTCTAATGAGCAAAGGAAATTAATTCCTTGCCTCCCTGCTCTCCCCCAGGCTCTGCTCAGTGTGCCCTCCTGGGATCACAGGCCTCTTTGACTGCCCCCTCCCTCCCCCCCTTGTATTTTGGAGGATGTTTAACAAGGGAGATGCAGGGGACAGCTCAGCTGGGGGGAAACAAAGGCGCCTTCAGAGCTCTGAGTGTGCCCAGCTCAGGGCATTGCTGCTGAGCTCAGCCCCTGCCAGCAGCCCTGCCTTATCAGGCACCCCCAGCTCTGGTGCCCAGCAGGGTCCCCTGGCCCCCTCCCTGCCTGCTCTGGCACTATTAATAGAAACCAGGCTGCCCTTGGCTGGCCCAGAGCCCTGACACGGAGCTGGTGGCTGTGATGGGACCTGTCCTGCACATGGCAGGGCATGGGGATGTTGGTGACACCATGGTCTGGGGTGTTCTGGAAGTGTGGGGGATGCTGGTGACACCATGATCTGGGGTTTGGGGTGTTCTAGGAGTGTGGGGGATGCTGCTGACCCCACAGCCTGGGGTTTGGGGTGTTCTGGGAGATGAGAGATCCTGCACTGGGAGGAACTGCAGCTCTTTCTCTCTGCCCTGTCCAGAGCTCCAGGTTTGCTGGAGTTCCAGCCTATTTTGCCTTGTCTTAACCCCAGCATCCCAACATCCCCCTGGCTGATGGGATTTTTCCTGCTCCCCTCAGTGCTGGACCAGCTCCTGCCAGAGCTCAGCGTTCTGCTCAAGCTGCTGGACCACGAGTACCTGAGTGCCACCACGCAGGAGAAGAAGCTGGCTGTCTCCACCATCCTGCAGAAGCTGCAGCCACCTGCAGGTCTGTGTCCCTCTGGCTGTTCTCAACGGCAGTGGGTGTCCCCAGCAGTGCAGGGAAAAGTTTCTGCAGGGCAAGGAAGAGCCCAGCAGCTGCTCAGCCCCCTCAGGGCACTTTGCTTTCCCTGCCCCGGAGCAGGGCTGGATGCAGGAGGGCTGGATCCCCTCCCTGCGGAAACGCTGCTTCCCAGAGCTTTTCCTGCCCTGGGTTTGTGCTGAGCTCAGGGGTTTCCGTGGGGAGGCTGGCACTGAGCACCTGGGACTTCACAGCCTTCCCCATTCCTGTTCTCCTGGGGGTTCCTCCCTCATCCCCAGTGCCTGCTTTGTGTCCCTGCTGTTTGTGGGGACAGGGGGTGCCAGTGCCTGTCCCAGGCTCAGAGCATCCCCCTCAATTCCAGGGAAGGATGTGGACTACTTGTACGTCAACACAGCGTCCCTGGGCAATGGCACCAGCTTCGTGGAGTCCCTCTTTGAGGAGTTTGGTAGGTGTGGCTGAGCTGGAGGGATGCCCTGGGGTCCTGCTGGGTGCATGCTGGTCCTGGGCTCCTTTGGAAGAAGGGTGGCAGCTACATCCTTGTGTCCGGAGTGGGCATCATCGCTCTGGGTGCTTGCTCCTGCTCCCTTGTAGCTGTTTGGGGGCTGCCCGTGAGGGAATCCACACTCCAGCTGTGTTCACCAGTGCTTCCCATCTCCCAGCACCTTCCCAGGCAAGGGAAGATCCCTGCAGGGCACAGCTGGGATGTGCAGCTCTGCTTTCCTGCTCCCTTCACCCTCTGTTTACCCCATGCAGACTGTGACCTGCGGGACCTGCAGGACATGCAGGAGGAGGAGGGGGACACCAGTGACAGCGTTGGCTTGGAGCTGGCACGGAACCAGCCAGCCAAACCTGTAAGTGCCAGGCTGTCCCTGAGCCAGGTGTGCTCTGCACTTGCAGTGCCCAGGGTGGCACCTTTCCTGTGCCCTGCTGGGGCTCCTGGCTCATGCTGGCGGTGTTTCTGCTCCAGGTTCCTGTGGATCCTGCTCCTCCACTGCCCACCACTCCCCCTCCTGAGGATTACTACGAGGAAGCGCTGCCCCTGGGCCCTGGCAAGGCCCCTGAGTACATCACCTCCCGCAGTGAGTGCTGCTCCATCCAGGCCAGCAGGAGGGTGGGGGGAGCCCCACGAGCTGCTCACTGCATCCCTCAGCTGCCTGAAGAAGCAGGCAGTTCTCAGTGGGCTGGACTGCTCATCCTGGGGAAGGAATTGTCACTGGTCCCACCAGCATCACTCCTGTCCCACTCCCTTCCATCCCATGGTTATTGGAAGGAGTTGTTTGCTCCAGCCAGGCTGGGAATGAGGTGATGGACAGAGATCAGAGCCATGGGGGACCAGTGCTGGGATGGGTGTGCTTGGCTGTGTCCCACTGAGCATCCATGAGGGAAAACCAGGTGCAGCAGCCCCAGCTCCCTCTGCTTCCCCTGCAGACAGCTCCAGCCCCCCCAACTCCATCGAGGACGGCTATTACGAGGATGCAGACAGCAACTACCCTGTCACCAGGATAAACGGGGAGCAAAAAAATTCCTGTAGGTATCTGGATGTCCTCAGCAGGGAGGGGAGAGCTTTGGTAAAGTGCAGCCCGAAGTGGGGCTTGAGCAACGGTCTGGGGCTGCTGGGCTTGAGAACCAGGATTTCCAAGTGTGAGGCTTGCAAAGGAATCAACAGAGCCCAGGGCTCTGGATAGATGCACCTGGGCTGGCACTCGGCCCATGAGCCTCCTGCTGGGATTCCAAGGGAAATGGAGAGGGCTGGTGCCAAATGCTGCTCTTTCCAGAGGATGACACAGAATCCACCTATCCTGGCACCCAGCCCAGCTCTGTCTGGAGCCTGCTGGGCACGGGGAACTCTGCCAGGGTGTGTGGCACCTTTTAGGGTGACTCCCCTGCTTCCTTCCAGACAATGACTCGGATGCCATGAGCAGCTCTTACGAGTCCTATGACGAGGAGGAGGAGGAGGCCAAGGGCCAGCAGCTGACACACCAGTGGCCCTCGGAGGAGGCCTCCATGAACCTGGTGAAGGATTGCCGGATCTGCGCCTTCCTCTTGCGCAAGAAGCGCTTTGGGCAGTGGGCCAAGCAGCTCACCATCATCAGGGATGGCAAACTGCTGGTGAGCCTGGCCTGGGGAGCACACAAACCCTCTGGGGGGTTGGGAGGGTGGCTGAGCCCAAGCTGAAGGAAAAAAGAATCATTCAAAGCTCCTGCCCCAAAGCTGCACACAAGCAGCAGCTGCCTTTGCTTGCCTTGCAAAGGAACAGAGGACTCCCCTATTTTTGGGACACCACAGAGTGACAGGGCACCCTCAGGCTGTTGCATGGCCTGAGCAACCTCCACCTGTGCCACCAGTGAGGGACCCTGCGACCCCATGCCACCTGTGAGACCCCCCCCAGCACAGCAGCCAGCCAGGCAGGCTTGGCTGAGCCCTGAGCAGCTCTCTCTGCTTCCCTTAGTGCTACAAAAGCTCCAAGGACCGGCAGCCACATGTGGAGGTGCCCCTGACCACCTGCAACGTCATTTATGTCCCCAAGGACGGGCGGCGCAAGAAGCACGAGCTGCGGTTCTCGCTGCCGGGGGCCGAGGCGCTGGTGCTGGCAGTGCAGAGCAAGGAGCAGGCTGAGGAGTGGCTCAAGGTACCACTGGCATCCCCACACTGCCCTTGGCATCCTTCCTGCCTGAGCTGGGCTGCCCTGGGAATGGCCTTGCCCCTCTGGAAGGGGAAGGGGGTTTTGCTCCTGGCTCTTATCGGCCACTTCCCAGGGCCTGGGCGGCTCCGGCGCTGATAGCCCCGGCTGGGGGATGTTTGCTGTCCCCTTCCTCTGGCCCAGGACCTTTTCCTGCCTTTGTTTGGGGCCGGGAAGTGGGGGCTGTGAGTGGGAAAGGAGCCTTTGAGCACACCACCAGCACAGCTGTCACCCCAAATGTGGGAGAACGGGGTGGTTTTAGACACTCAGGACATGCCATGCCTTAAAATGGGGGGGTCACCAAGGGTCCTGTGCTGGCAGGATGATGCTGGCTTGGGCACCTAAGTCTTTCCCTTCTGAGATGTCCAAAATCCCTGAAGTTGAAGTTTTGAAGGGGCCAAGGTGTGAGCAGTCCTGATCTGGGTTTGCTGCCCTGAGCTGTGGGGACCAGGACCTGTCCTGTCCCCCTGCTTCAGCCTGGCTCTGTTAATGAAGGGGCTGAGCCAGGGAGGGCAGCCCTGGCCCTCGGGTCATTCTCAAGTGACAGCTGGGGCTGTCTCTGCAGGTGATAAAGGAAGCCAGCAGCCCAGCAGCAGGCGGGATGGAAGCCCCCACCTCCCCAGTGATGCCGTGCAAGATGGAGCTGGACAAGGTGATGGTTTCTAAGGGTCCTGTGTGGACAAACCCAGGGAACACAGGGCTGGAGGACCCCAAATTCCTGTGTGGGGCTGCACAAGGAGCCCTTGCCAATCTCACAGCAGCTCTGCAGGGCTGGGAAGGGGAACAGGAGCTGGATATCCCAGCCCTGTGCAGGGGGTGAAGGGCTGGCAGTGTCTGGGGGATGCTGCTGATGGGATTCTGCTCTCCCACAGAGGCTGTCCCAGGAAAAGCACACCTCGGACTCGGACAGTGTGGCCATGGGTGACACCGGGTCCCCGGCCACCCGCAGAGAGCACGGCGAGCACGGTACAGTCCCTGTCCCCGCTGCCCACCCAGCCAGGGCCAGCTGTGTGCCCACAGCTGGGCAGCATCTTCTGCAGCCAGCTGGGATGCCAGGACACGCAGCAGGGTCACACAGCAGCCACCCTGTCCCTGTCCTTCCAGG
This sequence comes from Toxostoma redivivum, assembly GCA_013397375.1. NCBI lineage: Eukaryota > Metazoa > Chordata > Aves > Passeriformes > Mimidae > Toxostoma > Toxostoma redivivum. The sequence continues at coordinate 71,832 of VXBI01004314.1, forward strand.
GAAAGGCAAAAAGAGCGGCCTGGCTGACCTGAAGGGCTCGATGAGCCGGGCAGCGGGGAAGAAAATCACCAGGATCATCAGCTTCTCCAAGAAGAAGCCATCCCCTGAGGACACCCAGACCTCCTCCACCGAGGAGGACATCCCCTGCTGTGGTTTGTGCAGGCTGGGGACAAAGATGGGGCTGGGAGTGGGGTGGGATCAGTGGGGAGTGACATCCTTCCCCCAGCATGGGGGGACGAGCTCCCTGTGGGGCTGTGACACTGCCACAGGCTGGGAAATACTGCCCAGGCCTGGCTCTGCAAATTCCAGTGACAACAAGGGGTCACTCATGTCCCCTAAAACAGGTTTGGGGGGCTGTGTGGTACTGAGCTGGCAACTCCCCTAGGCCCAGCTGGTTATCTGGGGGAAACTGAGGCACAGAAGGTCTGGATGAGTAGGAAGCTGTCGCTGTAGAGACGAATGTGACACACAAATACACACACTACATTTCAGAAGGCTAATACCTGTTTATTACAACAGTGCACTGTCTTTTATACCCTCTACACAGTTTACACTTTCTTCATTGGTTACAATTAGTCACCATAACAATCATTGATGTAAAACCATCTATGCCTCTGTTTTCCATAAAACTTTCCTAAAAATACTTTCCACAGCTGCAGGTTTCTTTTTGCTTATCTTCATCTTCTCCCTTCTTCTCCCTTCTTCTCCCTTCTTCTCCCTTCTTCTCCCTTCTTCTCCCTTCTTCTCCCTTCTTCTCCCTTCTTCTCCCTTCTTCTCCCTTCTTCTCCCTTCTTCTCCCTTCTTCTCCCTTTCTCTTCTTGGTCTCCAGGCCAATGGCCTTGATCAGAGAGTACTTCTTAAAACAAACCTCATTCATTAACCCCCTCTGACTAGCTGTGGGTCCTACTATAGGAAGCCGTGCTGTAACCTCTATCTTGTCGAGCCAGCAGTGATTCCCTTCCCTCCCTGTGCCACCCCCAGGCTACCTCAGCGTGCTGGTGAACCAGTGCTGGAAGGAGCGCTGGTGTCGCCTCAAGGGCAACACCCTGTACTTCCACAAGGACCGCACGGACCTGCGCACGCACGTCAACGCCATCGTCCTGCGGGGCTGCGAGGTGGTGCCCGGCCTGGGCCCCAAGCACCCCTTTGCCTTCCGCATCCTGCGCCACGGGCACGAGGTGACAGCGCTCGAGGTGAGGATGGGGTTGCAATCTTTGGGGTGATCAATGTCCCGTGCAAGCAGTTCCTTGTTTTGCCTTCCTGTGGAAAGCTCAGGGCAGCTTCTGATACAAGAACTTTGTGCACAGAGGGGGATTGGGCGCAGCAGGGTTTTGTGTCAGGATGAGGGGCTGGGAGCTGGGCATGCACCCCAACTCTTCCTGTGTCCTCCAGGCAAGCTGCTCTGAAGACCTGGGCCGCTGGCTGGGTCTCCTGTTGGTGGAAACGGGCTCCCAGACAGCCCCAGAGGCCTTGCACTACGACTACGTGGATGTGGAGACCATTGCCAACATAGTGACGGCCGTGAGACACTCCTACCTGTAAGGATGTGCTCCTGCTGTGCCAGGGGCTGAGTACTGGGCTTGGCATTGTGATCCTTGGGATCCCTAGAATGGGCACAGGCTGGGCTGTGATCTCAGGGACAGTGCCCCAGGGGTTGTTCCTTGGGCAGGATGGGAAGCTGAAAGGGTTTAATCAGTGCTGATGAAGGGTGTGGTAGGGTAGGGTCATGAGATGCAGGAATCCCTCTGAACTGGAAGGGGAGGGCTAGGATGTTCTGGAAAGGAAGACCCCACCCCTCCTTCTGCAGGTGGGCCAGCTCCTCCCAGGATCAGCGGGCAGACTCCTCTCGGGTGGTGTACGATGATGTCCCCTATGAGAAGGTTCAGGTGAGCACGGCTTCATGGCTCATCATCTCCCACCACAGTGGCCCAGGGAGCCATGGCTGGGTTGGGATGGCCCTGAAGGTGTCCAAGCTCACTCTCTCTCATCCCAGCAGGCAGAGGAGGAGCCAGGGCGGCCGGCAGGGGCTCAGGTGAAGCGCCACGCCTCATCCTGCAGCGAGAAGTCGCGGCGGGTGGACCCGCAAGTCAAAGTGAAGAGACACGCGTCCAGTGAGTTCCCGGGCCACAAACCTCCCCTGGGCTCCTGGCCAGCTCGGGATGGAGCTGTTCCCAGAGGGACGTGCAGCCACGGGTGCTGGGTGGGCTCAGCTCATGGTGCCATCGGTGCAGCCTTTCATGGGCTCTCCCCGTGCCTGCAGGTGCCAACCAGTACAGGTATGGCAAGAACCGGGCCGAGGAGGATGCCAGGCGATTCCTGACAGAGAAGGAGAAGCTGGAGAAGGAGAAGGCAGCGATCCGCAGCGAGCTGATGTTGCTGCGGAAGGAGAAGCGGGAGCTGCGGGAAGCCATGAAGGGCAGCACGGGTAGGTCGGGGACACTCGAGATGCTCAGGGACAGAGCTGGGGTGGCCACAGGGATAGAGCTGGGCTGGCATAGGGATACCAGGATGGCCACAGGGACACCAGGCTGGCACAGGGATAGAGCTGGGCTGGCGACAGGGACACTGGGCTAGTGACAAGGACACTGGGCTGGCACAGGGTTACTAGGATGGCTACAGGGACACTGGGCTGGTCACAGGGCTAGAGCTTGGCTGGCACAGGGACACCAGGCTGGCACAGGGACACTGAGCTGGCCACAGTGACACCAGGCTGGCACAGGGATACCAGGCTGGCCTCAGGGACAATGTGGCCAAGAGCTGGGCTGGCTGCAGCTCTGCCGGGCTGGCCACAGGGACAGTGTGGCCGGGAGCCGGGCTGGCTGCAGCTCTGCCGGGCTGGCAGCCCCATCTAGTGTCGCTGTGCAGGAGGGTGGGTGGATTCTCCCAGCGCTGAGCTGTGGCTGTGCGCGCAGGGCCGAGGCTGCAGGAGCTGGAGCAGCGGGTGGCGGTGCTGGAGGAGCGCTGCCGGCAGAAGGAGGAGTCCCGGGTGGATCTGGAGCTCAAGCTGACCGAGGTGAAGGAGCAGCTGAAGCAGTCGCTGGCAGGAGGGCCGGCCCTGGGGCTGGCCGTGACCAGCAAGGCTGAGAATGGGGTAGGCATCCCTTTTTCCTCACTCAGAGCCCCAACTTCTGCAAGAAATTGTGTTTGGGGTGTTGTGGGGAGCAGCACAGGGGAGAGGGAACGTTCCCATGGCTTTGTCCCCTTGTGGACAGAGATATGCGAGTTGAATTTGGTCACCTCAACTTTTATCTCATTACAGTTCATGCTTTATTTTTTTTTTTTTTTTTTTAATTCTGGTTGTCAGTGCGTTTCCTGAGCTTTTCTTGCTCCCCCTTTTCCACAGGAAACTACAAACAAGCCAAATGGGAACCCCCCTGAGCACTTGGTCCCTGTGAACTGTGCAGCAGAGCTGAGGAAGAGAAGCCCCTCCATCATCCCAGCCAACACAGGGAGTGTGCTGAGGAAAGCCAAGGTCCTGCTCAGCTCTCCCTCTCCTCCCTGGCCCCACAAGAAATCTGTCTTTGCCCCTTTTTTATGGGGCATGAAATCATGGAAGTGCAGGGTGGGTGGGAGAGGGAAAACATCACCCCTACAATTCAGTGAAAATGCTGGTTCCAAAGCCCCCAGTAGGGAGGGATGCCTTGATGTGTTGCTTTTTCAGAGATGTCTCCTCATCCCTTTTATTTATTTTTTTTTTTCTCTGCAGGAATGGGAAAAGAAGCAGACTTAAGTCAGGCTGCCAAGCCCTGAACACACACTGGGGATCACGGAGGAGCTGCCAGCCCCCTTTCTCCAAGACACTGGGAGGGTGCTGGCAAGGCGTGGTGGGAAGAGACGATCTCCCAGTCCCCACCACTGCAGCACCACCAACACTATAAACCACGGGAAGGGGGCGGGAGGGGATTGGGAGGTGGGTGGGGAAAGGGAGTTCCTTGTGGATCAGCGTCACAAACTGCTGGGAAACCCAGCTCTGGGGGGAGCCTGCCCCGGAGCCAGGAGTCTGACACAAACTCTGGGTCAGAAGGAAGGAGGGGAGAGCCTGGGGCTGGCATTTGGCACTGCCCAGCAGGTGCTCCAGTTTTTGGGATCCGCATGTGGCCAGGCTAATATTTGCCAAAGCAACCATGGACTCGCTGGGGGTTTTGGCCCCCTCAGGATTGGGATTCAGGAGCTGCTCAGGACCTGCCAGTTCGGAGATGCCGATTGTTCACCCTGCTCACTGCTCCCAGCTCTGCAGGGTCTCATCTCAGGGTTCCTCATGGCTCAAGCTTGCTGTGCCTCAACAAAGTGCCTTTGTCCAGCATTTCCTTCTTGTTCTCCAGGCTGCAAGGGTGAGGGCATGCTGCCTTCCCTTGGAATGAAGGATGCTCAAGTGTCAGCTTTGGAAACCAAATTAACAGTGGACACCTTTTACTTTTGCTAAACTGCTTAGAAGTGCTGCAGAGGGCTGGGGATGGAGGCAGGCCAGCTTTCTGCCCTGGTCCCATGCTGGTTTTGGGGGCAGCAGGGAACAGGACAGGGCTGAACAGCACATTCATAATGGCTGCTGCACTCAGACACAGGTTGGTAAGGCATGTGATCAAAATGGAGTGAAGGGAAGTCTGAAAATTAAGAAAAAAAACCAAAGCAGCAGGGCTATTGGAGCAGAAAAATGAAATAAGAGTAAGGTCATTCAGCACAGACAGAAACAAGGGACAGGAATGGAAAGGCCCCAGCTTTTCTGCTGGGAACAAAAGAGTCACCATCACCCTCTCATGCTATGGACTGCCACAATTAACCTCTGCAGCTCGCTCTTCCACAGCCCTGTGTTAGTACCTAAGTAAGCAGCTTTTAATAAAAACGCTGGCACTGGCCTGCCTGGTCCTCTGGCTGAGGGAACAGGGTGGGAATGCTACTCCTGCTCCCAGGTAAGGGGGCTGGGGTGGGCTCAGCACCCCTGTGGCAGCAGCTGCTGGGACAAGCAGCCCCCTGAAAGCACATCAGACACTCAGTCTCTTCAATCCTTTCCTGAATTAGAGGTGAAAGCTGTCCTGTTATCACCCCTTAACCCCTCACAGCAGCAGGAGCTGTGTCCAGGTTTGAGCCCTGTGGGGCCCAGCTCCAGACCCTGGGGTACAGAGCTGTGTGCCCATGTCTGAGCCAAAGGGACCGGAGTTGTGTTCCTGGTGTCCAAGTCTGGATTTTGCTGGGGGCAGGAGCTGGGATCGGGTCCGAGTCCTGGGAGGATGGAGCAGTGTCTAGGTCTGATCCATGGCACACCAGAGCTCTGTCCTGGGACACCCCTGGGGGATGTGGGACATGCCTAGGGACACTCACAGGGCGTTCTGGTGTTACCGCACTGCGTGGCGACAGTGCAACACTGCACCACACCTGGGTAGGGACACCTTGGAGGACACGAGTCCCACACCTGTCTCTGTCTCACCTGTCCCCTCAGGGTGACCACGGTGGCCCTGGGCCACCTGTCCGGTTCCCAGTCCCGCATGTCCAGATCCGAGTCTCAGGGCACAGCAGCAGTGTCCGGAACCAAACCCCAGAGCCCGGGAGCCGAGTCCCGGCATCCCAGAGCCGCGTGTGCGGCCGCGGGCGGAACATCCCCCTCATGCCCGCCTTCTCCTCCCGCCCTCAGCCCGCTCGCAGGGCCTTGTGGGAGTTGTAGTTCTGCACTGACGCGGGCTCAACGCCGCCGCCTTCACTTCAGACCGATCGCAGGGCCTTGTGGGAGTTGTAGTTCCTCGCCGACGCGGGCTCATCGCCGCCGCCGCCTCCTCGCCGTTCCCGGCCGCTCCGCGCGGGGCCATGGCCGCCCGCTCCCTGCGGCGCCTCAGGGCCCTGCTGCCCAAGGCTGGTAAAGCCGGCACAGACAGGTACGTGGGGCGGGTGGGACCGGGCCAGGCCGGGGGGACAGGGGTGGCCCGGAGCCGCGGGGATGTCGGGGACAGACGTGGCAGCGCCGCGGGGCCGGGCCCGGGCGGGCGGTGCGCCGGGAGCGCATCCAGACCCAAACCCGGATCCGAACCCTATCCACAACCCTGACTCGGATCTGGACCCCGACCCGAACACACAACCAGACCCAGACCCCGAACCCACAGCCAGACCCCAACCCCGACCCCGCTGCTCTCCATCCTCTCCCCCGCCACTCCCCATCTCACC
>VXBI01004314.1:78093-97442 GCA_013397375.1 Toxostoma redivivum
AACCCGGTAACAAAGCTCTTTTTCCCGGAAAAGTGATTTTTTTGGGGCGTAAATTAATGCTCATTTTCAAGGCAAAGCTTTTCCTCGCTCGGTAAGTCGCGTTGGGAGGTGGTTTGCTGGCACTGTGGGTGGGTTCTGTGTCTCGCCCTGCTGAACCATTCATTCATTAATTACGGGTTTAATGTGCTCCTCGGGTTTTGTACATGTGCTATCTGTGTGGTTTGGGTGGTCGCAGGGAGAGAATCCATTTAATTGTGTCAATATTTAGACAGAGGAACAATGTCCACTCATGCTTTTTTTTACATCACAGAATATGGCTTAGAAAAGAGAAATCCATAAAGGTGCTTTGGTTATTTGAGTGACGTGTGGGTGAAAAGAAAAAATAAAAAAATACCTGGTTTTTTTTTTTTTTGTCTAGAAGAGAAACACCACTTAAAGACTATTTAAATGTAATATAATAAATCTGCAGCACATCATAGAGGTAGCTGTGTTTCGGACTAATGTAGATGCATGTCCGGAAATTCTGCCCTTTATGTGGGTGTGCTTTGTCTCCCTAAAAATGGTGCAATGAGTCTTTCACCATCTTCTTGTTCCTCCTTTGGACACTCTCAAAGAGTTTTAGGTCTTTCTTACATCCTGGCACCCAAAACTGCCCCAAATTCTCGAGGTGAGGCCACTCCAGTGCAGAGCAGGGTGGGACAATCCCCTCCTTGCCCTGGATTATCTCCGGAGTCACTCCCTGATGAAACAGCGCAGAGGAATTAGGAGTAATTAGATTTCCTTCCAAAGCAGGCTCATCAGAGCTGAAACCAGTGCAGGTGTTTCTGTGTCTCAGCACTCCAGCGCTTTGTCACGCTGATTTGGGAGTGTTCCAGAGGGGTGGGGAAAGACCCTTGCAGTTCAGAGAGCTGATTGTCACTTTGGAATGGTCAGGTGCTGCAAAAAGAGGTGACACCTTTGTACCTCTGAGCAGAAACCCCCTCTCATCACTGAAATATTAATCTTGAAGGACAATTGGCTTAAGCCATATGGCTGCAATCAGCTTCTCTGCTCTTCTTTATCTCTTCGGCTTTTTGTGACATGGCTTTGTAAATCTTTCTGTGACACCAACTTGTGTGACCCCCTCCACACACACACCCCACGACTTGCACGTGTCTGTCACTTCAGGATGTGTCAGCTTCCTCCCGTGGGATCCATGCCTATTTTTAGGGTAGCTGTGATCAAACCAGCCTTTAGAAGATGGAGCCCTGACTGGGACAGCCTGGAAATAGCTCCTGCCACTTGCTGGGAAGGATTCCTTTCATCCTGCAGGAAGGAGTAAATTGAGCTGCATTTTCAACCCTGCATAACAAACCCGAAGAATTCCCTTTGGAGTCAGGCTGTGATTTCTTGGCCACAACTTTTCCAGGCAGCAGGTGACAGCCAGGGCATGTCCCTGCTCTGGGATTTGGGATTTGAGTTCAGAGGCTGCAGAGAGGAGTCCATGCAGGCAGCTCCCTGCTCCACGTAGGCAGCTGGGACTGGCTCCTCCATGCCCCTCTCCCACGCAAAACACACCCATCCCAGCTCTGTAACCACTGGAAGAGGGAAATTCCTCACCAGCTTTGGCTTCTTGGGTGCAGAGGAGCTCACTGAGCTGCACAGCCTATTTTTAAAACACAGGAGTTTCACCTCTGAGGGGCCCAGTGAGATTTCTCAGCTGCATTTCAGGTTCTTTGGTTCGTCTGTGGCATGGCTGATTTCCATCCCTGCAGCTCTTTGAAATGAAATGTGAGATGATAAAGGATAAAGCTTGTAGCTGGTGTTTCCCAAGGACATTTTTATGTGCAAAGAAAGCCTCAGATTGATTTTTTTGAAGTCTTGGTGAAGGAGTCCTGCTCTGTCCTCCCCTCTAGTTCAATCTGCTTCTAAAGTGCTGTTAATCAGTCAATAAAATGAATGTGACAGGAATCTTAAAAATCATCCAGGATGGAGTCTTGTGCCCCAAACACCAGCCAGGGATGAAATACGGGTTTTTTTTTTTTCCTATTTTGGCATTCCTGAAACCCAGATGTTTCTTTAAAGATTAGTCTGAGGAACATCCTACTCTAGAGCAAGTGTAAGTAGAGAAAACACTTTTGGGGTTGTATTTGGCACACGATTTATTGGTTTATTTACTAGTTTGACATACAGATGATGCTTTAAGTACCCACTTAATAAAAACTGCACATGCAGATGTCCTCAGGTGAGGAAAGGAAGTTTGTCATTAGTGCTGTGGGACATTTAGCAACCTGGTATTAAGGATTTAAATTTAAATGAGGAAACATCTGGGCTGCTAAACACGTGGTGGGAGGAGATGCCTGGTGGTCTTTGGGCAGATACAAATCTCTTGAGCTGGGCTTTGAGGGTTGAGCCAGTCTGAACCACCTCAGGGCCACCTCCCTGCACTGATCTGTCAGCACACCTATTCAGGGACACTGAGAGAAAAGTCCTCTTGTTTTATAGGGTTATTTTTCAGCTGGTTTAACTCCTTGAGATTGAATTCTGCTCAGCTCCAGTACTGGAATAAAGGGGGTTGAGCAGCACTGAAGCTTCTTGATAGACCCCAGAACAAACTCTGTGCACTTCTGTGACATTAAACCTGAGCAATACAGCTTTGCTAAAGAGGAAGAATGCTTAATAGTGCAGGCCTGGTAATGTGAACTCAGCTGAATCGATTCTGGGGTCTAAATCAGTGTTTCTGTGCAAAGTGGAATTGTTCTGTAAAAACACAGGGAGTGGAGCTGGTGCCAGCACAGAGGTTTCTGTGCTGCCTTTACTGTGGGTGTTGAAAGCTTTGCTCAGAGGAAGAGCCCAGGTATTCCCAAAAAAGGAGAATGCACCCTTCCTTGTTAGGTGTGTACTGAAATGTCTCCTGAGTGGAGCTAATTTGTAAATTCTGCTTTGTTCTGCAGATTCTTCCTGGTGTAAGGTGTGAGAGGGAGGTGGAGCTGAGGCTCATGCTGGCAGCAATGAGCCCTGTCTAGGTTGGTTTTATAAAAGCAAGGGTAGTAGGAGGGAGAGTGAAACATAATCAGGGAATCACAGAATTATTTATGTTGGGAAAGACCAAGAATTATCCAAGGAATGACTGGATGTGGACTTGGTGGTCTTGAAGGTGTTTTCCAACCTCATTTATTCTGTGTTTATGTGAAAATTTGACTCTTTTCAAGGCATGCCAAAGAAGTGGTGTAAAGCCTCTGTGCGCCATGTTAGTCTAAAATAAAAGAATTTAAAAACACCTCTTTGTGTTTCTTTGCTGACTGTCTGTGCTTTCTGAAAAGAACTAAAATTGTGTCTGGAATCCTGTGTACCTCTTGTAAGAGAGCCTGCTTTTAACAATGACACTAATCCTGAATTCTCCTTGACCCTGAAGTTAACTTTGTTTCTTTGTCCCTAGTTTGTATTTCAGAGGCTCCCCCTGTGCTTTCAGCACTGCAGCTCAGCAGAGGAGTACAGGAGACGAGTGTGGCCCAGAGGAGCCCAGTGAGGAGCCCAAGCACCCCCTGTCTGACTGTGCCTTGGAGCACAAAGCCATCAAATTGGAGGAGCAAGTCCGAGATTTAACTGTGAGTGTGCTGGATGCCTTTGCTTCAATCCCCTTGGACTTGGTCTGGTTTTCAACCCTGGATTTTTTTTCCCTTAATGCTGTGACACACACAGAGCTCCAGAGTAGCTGTGCCTTGAGTGTGAGAGGGTGAAATTCCACCCTGCCTTCCCCAAAACACCATCTGAGAGCAGTGCCAGCAGCAGGGCACTGACTCTGTGATCCTGGCAGGAAAAGCTGTGTGCTGGAGCTTGTCACTTCTTTCACAGCCTTGTGGCATTAGCTTTGTGCTGATTAGTGTCACATGGTGGCATGGAAGCATGGAATATCCTGAATTTCCACAGGATCACCCAGTCCACCTCCTGGCCCTGCACAGCCTCAAAATCCCACCCTGAGCATACCTGGAGTGGTGTCCAAACTCTCCTGGAGCTCTGGCATTCCCTGGGGAGCCTGGGCAGTGCCCAGCACCCTCTGGGGGGGAGAACCTTTCTCAAATCCATCCCAGCACAGCTCCAGCCCTTCCCTGGGTGCTGTCACTGTCACAGAAATTGGAGCTGCAGCCCCAAGGAGTCTCCTCCAGCTGAACAATCCCAGTGCCCTCAGCTGCTCCTCCAGGCCTTTCACCATCCTCATGCCCCTCCTTTGGACACTTCTTAACAGCTTTATGTCACACTGGATCCAGATTATCCAAGAAGGAAAGTCCTTTTAAGTGCCTGTGTGTGCTGGAAATCAGGTTCTATATTGAAGAACACACATGACTGAGGTGGGGATTAAACACCACAGCACTGGGGCTGTTCTGGAGATAATCACCCTGAGAATGCTGCACTGAGTGAGAAATCAGCTGTCACAGAGCTGCCTGCTGGAGAAAGCAGATCTCAGCAGCAGCCTGACAGTGGCTGTTCAGGAATTCAGTCATTCAGTATTTTAGTATTTTTGGCTTTCCTTGGGTCTTCTGAGGGAGTTGTACTTTTTGGTTAATCCAAGGACTTGCCTCTTGGCTTTGTATGAAAATTCAGGAGCCCAGCACAACCTTTTTCTCTTTTTAAAGCATTTCTGAGGGGTTTGTAGTGTGAGGAAGGGGGTTTTACTCCTGGTTTGATGTGGCCCCTCTGTGCTTACAGGAGCGGTACCGGAAAGCTTTGGCAGATTCCGAGAACGTCCGGAGGAGAACACAGAAGTTTGTGGAAGATGCCAAACTCTTTGGTGAGCACAAGAGCTGTGTTTACTGCACTGGCCTGCCTGCCTCAGCAGAAAACGTTGACCAGCAGCTTTTCTGTCCCCCTGTCCTGCCCTGCCTCATTTATTTTAAAGCCTGCTGTGATGTTTGGCCTGGACTTTCAATATCTGGGCTTAATCATTATTTTTTCTCTGTGTCCAGCTGTGTCCTGTCCTATCAGGTTTACAGAATCACAGAATTGTGGCTATTTTTTTTAAATAGTCCCAGTGCAGCTGAGTTTAGTTCTGCTGACTGGGTTGAAAATGCAGGCTCTGCTGTGTGCTGAGGATTGGCTCTGGCAGGGTGTATTTTATACTCAGCTGTGTCATCAGGTTGTGATCTCCTTTACTATATTAACATCATCCTCTGCTTCAGTTCACTGGAGGTAGATGCAGCCTGGGGCAGTAGTTGTCAATCTCTAGATGTTTAAAACCCCTAAAAGAAATATTTTAGCATCAGTGAAACAAGCTGGATTTGTAGCTTTGGCAGCAGAAACAGGTGAAGGGGAAGAAAGTGCTGTTCAGGCATTGCACTGTGCCAGAACCATCTCTGAGAAGAAAAACTCTTTTTCTCCTTAATGCATGAATCTCAAGAGATTTTTTGTTAGTTAATTCTAGCAGCCTTGAAATTAGAGCTGCTGTATTTTCTTACCTTCCACCCATGGTGCCAGAAAATGGCTGCTGAGATTGGAGACAGTCAACAACAGGATGATTGATTTTGAGAGGGTTTTTTGAGCTCTTGGGATTTGATAAGTAGCATGAAGAAAAAATAAGTTCTTTGTTAGAAAGTGCTCACAGAGTGAGACTAGGAGACCTGTAGATAAGAGGAAAATCTGAAAAGAGGTCATAGCAAGGTGGGGTTAGTCTCATTTTCCAATTGATGAGAGGTGAGACAAGAGGAAACAGCCTCAAGTTGTGCCAGGGGAGGTTTAGATTGGAATTTAGGAGAAATTTCTTCACTGAGAGTGTTGCCAAGCACTGGCACAGGCTCCCCAGGGAAGAGGTGGGAAGAGACTCAATGACACTGGTGGCCTTGGCAGTGCTGACTTGATGATCTTAAAGGTCTTGAGCAGCCTGAATGACTCTGATTCCGTGAAATGAGTGGTAATTGCTGGGCCTCTGTCTGCTCCTTTGCTGCATCACCTTCCTCTCTCTTTGTTCTGTGCCTGTTCACATGTACAGCTGCAGACAGCACCTGACTATTGCCTCATTTTCTGTGTTTCCCTAATGTGTCATTCCAGTCAGAGAGTTATGACATTTATGTAACTGAGGGAGGCTGCTTTTCCTGGAATTTCTGCACTGTGCAAGAAACCACTGCTGAAATTGCAGCCAATCTAACCCTGTTTTTCTAATGACAAAACCTGCCTGGCTTTTCATGACCAACCCAGGGACCATTTTGGTTGAGTCCTTCTACAATGGTTTTAAGCTGTGAATAAATTGGGGATTTTGTACTTTTGAATAGCCATGCATTGTTTTGGCTTCCCCCCATTGTGTTTGTTCCCTGTGGAATGGGCATTTGTGTGACAAAACTATGGCAGTGGGACTGGGAGCAGGGGATGTGGAGCAGAGTCCTAAATGACAAATCTGAGTTGCAAAAAACTGTTTGGAGTGAGACATTAATGCTCTGCTTTGTCAGGAATACCAAATATATATAAGTTCATGGTATGGATGTGCATGTATATTGGTTTGGGGAGTCTTTAGATTACTTTTGATGTTACTTTTGATGTTTTGATGTTGAAGTTTTGGTTCCAGGAATCAGAAGACACCGCCTGCTCTCACTAAATTAACTTCAAATCAATGAGCAGCTTTAAAGGTGCCTTCAAACCACTGTGACTTTATCCTTGCTGCTGGAGCTCTGGATGCTCTGTAAGCTGTCATTTCCTCCCTGCAGGGATCCAGAGTTTCTGCAGGGACCTGGTGGAGGTAGCAGACATCCTGGAGAAGACAACCGAGAGCGCCGCGGGCCAGGCAGAGCCCAGCGATCCCAACCCCACCCTGAAAAAAATCTACGAGGGCCTCTCCCTCATCGAGGCCAAGCTGCAGAGCGTCTTTGCCAAGCATGGCCTGCAGAAGATGAACCCTGTTGGTGGCAGGTACGACCCCTACGACCACGAGATCATCTGCCACGTGCCAGCCGAGGGCATGCAGCCGGGCACAGTGGCGCTGGTGACACAGGACGGCTACAAACTGCACGGCCGCACCATCAGGCACGCGCTGGTCGGCGTGGCCGTGGAGGCACAGGAGTGACCTGCCTTGTGCTGCTCCACCTGGGACCTTCCTGAGCTGGGGACACTCACAGCTGCATGTATTTACTTATTTATTGAGCTGGCTTTGTGTCGTGTGACGGTTTCGGGGTGGCCGTTGGTTCTGAGGTACTTGTGTATTTAATAATCCCAAATGGAGGCCGTGGAGTAGCAGTAGGAGTGCTGCTGTCTGTCAGAAGTTTGTGGGGTTGTAGCCCCTTTCTCTGCTTATTTCTTCATGGAGGTCTGTATAGGGAAGAGAGGAGAGAGGGAGAGAAGGGGAAATTCTCTTCTTGTCTCTCTGTTCCATGCCAGAGAGGAGACGGGGAGAGAAAGGGAAATTCTCTCCTTGTATCTCTGTTGCATCTCTGAGGGAAGACTCCTCCAGGAAAGGAACTTCTCTGCCTCACTTTCTACAGCTGTATTAAGGGACTGTAATAATACTGACCTACCTCACAGGGATGTGGTGAGGCTTTTCATGTGCAAAGCACTGGGAAAAGTCCAGAGGGATAGATGAGTATTATTATCACCTGGCTTTGATGTCTTCCCTTGTCCCCAGATCCCTTGGATGGGGTGAAGATGATCACTTGAAATGACATTTAGGGGCAGCTTTTTCTTACATTGCTTCAGGAAAACAATCTGGAATTCATGGAATCTCTGTCGTTGAATAGAGATGAGGGTTTAAAAAGAATTCAGTTGTTAGGTCACAGTAATGTTAATATTCCTTCTCCAGGTAAAATTCCAGCTTGACTCTTGGTTCCCAAAGGTAAAACAGGGAATGGTGATTTGTGGTGGAGCCACAAAACTGTCCTCACATCTCTTAATCTCCAACCTAAATGTATGTTTTAGAGGAGAGTAATTTCTCTTCCCTGGTGGGTATTTGTGCAGCTTTCAAGCATGATAAACTATGTGCTCTTTGTTGCAGCTGCTGGCAAAATGGAGCTGTGCCCTTAAGCAGGAAATCTGGACTGTTCTATTTTCTCAGCTCTCCAGTAGAGAACCTCAGATTACACCAACTTCCAATCCACATTCTGATCCTACTTTCAGTGATCCTGGTAAATATTAAACCTTTTGGGTTTTGATGCAAGGAGAAAAAAATCTTCTCTGCTCCAAAGTCTCAAGTGCCCTTGAACCAATTTTAGCAGCAGTGACAAGAAAGCAAGAGAAGCAGAAGGCTGAGGAAGTGAAAGCTGACCTCGAGCTGTCCTCCTGGTTGGAGGCATGTTGTTGTCACAGCACATATGTATTTCCCACTGGCCTTATTGCCTGGGAGTTCATTTATCTCAGCTGAAAGGATGCAGTCACTGAGGAGGATCAGAATTTAACCCTTTGCAGAGCAGCAGGCAGTCAAATGACAGAAGAACAGATAGAGCCACAAAACCAGGAATGGTTGGTTTTCAGATTCTTACTGATTTGTTCACTCCTTCCTTTTTACTTTCTGGAGTTGGTTCCATAACCTGAAAAATGCACTTCCAAAAATGCTTTGCTTAGAGCAGATGCCATCCCTGGTTTGGAAGAAAATTTATTCTTCTCCCATTCCTTTGCAGGCTTCAGCTGCAAAACCTTTTTGTGGTGGACTTCAAGATTGTCACAGCCTTTAATATTGACAGTCTTTCACCTGAGGAGTCTGTGTGCAGTTAGTGGCTTGGCATCCCAGAAATTTAAGGAATCTGCACATTCTTAACCTGCTCCATGCAACCTTTTTTAGTGGCAAGCTGTGGTGTGAGTCTGTAGTGGATCCTTTTTGGAGTGTGGGTTTCTGCCTCTGTGCAGTCGGTTCTGTGGGATTTCAGCCCTGAAACAGCACTTCTGGCAGCTTTAGCTCATGGGAAAACCTCTTGTTCAGTGTCTTTTATTATTGTGTTTTTGGAGGTTTCAGAGATAAACAGGATTTCTATTCATTTGTGCTGAGCAGGTCACCAGGGTACGCTGTTTCTCCAGAGAAGAATGGTAAAATATGAAATGTGGCACTACAAACCTGGCTGTTCTTCCTCAAAAGTGAGGAACCCATGTCCTCAGCTGGAAGGAACAATGGGGTCTCTGCTGCCTCTTCATCCCCTGCTGTATCAGCTGAGTCTTGCAGTGTGAGGGGAGAGCTGGAAACCAACTTTGAGAGTGAAACTTGAGTTGTAAGGAACCAAACAGAAGCACAGGTATTTTACACAAGAGACATTTTTCTGTCACAGAGAGGCTGCAGCTGGGTGTGACCAGGAGTGATGGGATCCAAATCCTCTTTAAACTCACCCATGGAGCCACTGGACTGTGAAAAAAATGTTAGAGCCACTCAGTCCAACTTGGGTTTGCCAACTCTGCCTGTCTCCAGTACTCACCCACTTCTGCCTTAAGGAAATACCCTAAAATGCACTCCAGACCTTCTGTCTGTACTGAGAGATGATTTATTCAGCTTTATGCCTGGGGTCTGCTCTCACTGAGGCTCTGCAGTGTGGCTGCAGCAGGAATCTGAGGGATCCAGTTCCTGTGCAGTCCTTGCCACCCTCACAGAGGCCCTGTTTAATTTGAGGCAAGTTCTTCTCCCAATCAAACCTATGAAATTTCTACAGGATCCTATCAGGTTTAATGATTCCTGTGAAATGGAGCCAATGCTGAGAGATTTTCACAGATGTTACCAAAGAGATAAATCCTGTAGCTGTTGTTTGTCCCAGTTTCTGCTTCCTTTGAAAGGTGAAGTGAAAATGAAATAACCAAACCTGGATTCCATCACAGAATCCAGATTTCCCAGGTAAATTTTGATTCTCTTGCCTTTCAAGCACACTTAATGATGTTTTTTATTTTTTTTCCTGGATGAGATTGTGGAAGGGTGGGTTGGATTTCTCCTTGTTTCTTGCTGTCTTTTCTGCCCTATTTCTGTCACCCCTGCAGGGAGGGGACTGACCCATGAGCTGCTCCTCTGCAGTCACTTTATCCAGTGACAGTTTAATAAAACACAGAAATACATGAACAGGGCAGGACTAGCACAGGAGAGGAAGTGTCATGTACCTTTTAGTCATTTCCACACCTGGACAAGTCTCCAGTGGCACTGTCATGAGCATGGCAAGATCTGAACTCTCACCAGGAGCAGTGCAGAATGAAATGGATGTTGCTTTGTGAACCTTAACTTCCCCAGAGCTTCTGTTGGAAGGAGCTGTGATCATTCAACAGCTCTTAGCAGTCCCTTAATAAATAAATAAAATAAAGTATTTAAGTTTTATATTGTGAATATTGTAGTATTTTTTTATTTTAAAACTCTAGGTGTTTTGATATTATTTGCAAAGTCAAACGAACAAAGCATTGCTAATCTCCAAAAATCAAAGGCCATTTAGGTGGGGGGAAAATGTGTATATATTGTATTGTTTGTGTGTTTCTGTGCTCCTTGTTTACCCAAAGTTTCTGGTTTCTGTATGAAAGACAGAGATGTGTGGGAGCAGTGCAAGGAATTGACAACAACATTTGAGTTGATGTTGGAAATGGCTGATTTCCTTTAGATGTCCAGATACTGTCCATTTGCTAATAAAACAGAAGAATTGCAGTGACTTCTCTTGCCTTTTTCCCTGCCCAGGTGTTCCAGTCTGTGCTATTTCCACACCTTTTGCTGTGTCTGTTCCTGGATCACTGTGGACAGAAATGTTTTCTGCCAGCCTCTGGTGGTGGTTGGTTCAGCAGAGCTCTGCCAACAGCTGAAATCTGAATATCTGGGCTTATCCTTGCTTGGTTTTATCCTTGCTTGCTTCTGCTGTTTGCCCCGAGTGTGCTGTGCTGCAGCAGTGCAGTTAAGGGTGGGTTAATTTACAGGGTGCATTCACACTGTGGTACCCACAGGCAGGCTGTGATTTCAGGGATTTGTGGGAGAAAAGACGAGCCTTTCTCTCTAAGAGTGTGTTTGGAACAGATTTCATTCTCTGCAAAAATAGCTGGGCCTCCATTGCTGCTTTTGCCGTGTGTGGGTGGGCCTTGTTCTCCCAGAGTTCTGGATGCCCCCGGGCACTTCTCCCTGCAATAAAAAGCAAAAAAGATCATTTTTAAATAGTCTTTGTGAGGGTGAGATCAATATTTCCGTGCTAAAGATCTGCCAGCAAAGCCAGCCTGCTCCAGGGGTGATGGCCCATTATCGGGGCTTTTCCTCATGCTGTTAAAATGCACGGGCATTGTTTGGTGTAACCACCCCAGCCCAGGAAATCCTGCTGCTGCATTAGGCAATTTCTGGCTCTGCTGGTTTTTCTCTGCAGCAACAGCGAGAGTTGGGAGTTCTCAAACCACCATCTGCAGAACAGCCTCGAAGCTTGGGGCAGAGCATTTTGCTTATGGCATGATATTCCAGAACTTCTGGAAGCTGGGTGGGGACTGGGAGCAGTGCTGACCTGCCTGGGAGCCCTGCTGTGTGCACAGCAGATTTCTTGTCGCCCACAGCCCTGGGGAAATCAGGCTGGTTAAGTAAGAGCTTGTTAAAACCCAAGATGTGCTGCAAAGATATTTGTGTGCTGTGTTTTGAGCTGCTCAAAATCCCAAATCCCCATCCCGATGGGATCCTGACCATTGTGAGGGGGAGCTGAACAAGGGTAATTTTTGTATGTGCCCACCCCAAATATTCACATTTGAGGTTCAGGATTTTACGTGCTCCCTGTGCAGGAAATCTGGAGTGGCTCCTGGCTGGGGAAAGAAAGGAGGCTGTGCTTGTGTTTCCCGGAGACAAAGTTCAAGTGGTGGATTCTCAAACAAAATTCTGTCCCTTGGTAAGGAGCCAGCCCTGGGTCTGTAATTACACGTCCAACCTGTTCGAGAATTTTTTGTTCAGCCTTTGTAATCCGAGCAGCAGCGGGCTCCCGTGGGATGCCCTTGGCACAAACCTCTCTCTGTCAGGCACCTTGTTTTGCCCAGGGCAGAAAGTCCGAGAGAAGAAGCTTGAAACGCCCTTGCTGCTGCATGAAGCGGGCAGGACCCAGCCTGCTCCTTCCAACCCGAGCCCTGTGAGCACATGGAGCACATGGAAAACGTGCTCTGGCAGCCCGGGGCAGCTCCGGGCTATGTGAGGAGCAGAGAGCAGCAGAGCAGGATCCTCGCAGCATCTCAGTGTCCCCCGTGTCCTCTCAGCGCCTCCCTCCACCGGGACTTCCACCACCCCCAGCCCCGCGGTGCCGCCTCCCCGGGCCGTGCGGGGCTCNATCGCCGCGCATCCCCCCTCGCAGGCGGCGCTGGCGCTTCCCCACCGGGCCGGGGGAGCTGCGGGACCCCCGGGGCGCTGCTGACCCGGCCTCTGGCCGCTCTCGCCCGCAGCCGTGGTGGGCGCCGGGCTGGGGGGCTCGGCCACCGCGTATTTCCTGCAGCAGCACTTCGGGCCGCAGGTGCAGCTGGACGTGTACGAGGCGGCGAGTGTGGGCGGGCGCCTGGCCACCGTCACCGTCAACAAGCAGCAGTATGAGAGCCGGGGAGCCTCCATCCACGCCCTCAGCCTCCACATGCAGGACTTCGTCAAGATCCTGGGTGAGACTGGACACCCCCGGCATCCGTGCTTGGGGTAGTGGGGAGGGTTTCTGCCAGCCCACCTTGGCACTCCAGGCATGTGGTGATCCCCTCGCTGTCCGTGCACCCCTGCCCTGTTGTGCCTTGGAGAGAGAAAGGGATGGGGTGGTCACCATCAGAAGGTCCTGGTGGAATTGGTGTTCACAAACTCCTCCCAGTCTGGCCCAGCTCCATGAGACACCCACCATGATGTGCCTGAGAACCCTTGGGGTCTCTCATTCCTGATGTTCCTCCATGAACATCTTTGCCCATTTTCCTGCTGGGACGTGTCCAGTGCTGGCCTTTCCCAGAATCCAGCCAGCCCCGGGGAGGGACAGCCACATGTGGTCCCTGTGTCCCCTCAGGCCTCAAGCATCGGCGGGAGGTGGCCGGGAAAAGTGCCATCTTCAGTGGGGAGCACTTTGTCCTGGAGGAGACCGACTGGTACCTGCTCAACCTCTTCCGCCTCTGGTGGCACTATGGCATCAGCTTCCTGCGCCTGCAGATGTGGGTGGAGGAGGTGATGGAGAAGTTCATGAGGTAGGAGAGCCTGTGGGGCTGGTGGGGTGGCACCACCCTGGCACTGGGGCATCACCAGGTGCCACCTGCTCCTGTCCCCTCCAGGATCTACAAGTACCAGGCACACGGCTATGCCTTCTCCAGCCTGGAGGAGCTGCTGCGCTCGCTGGGGGGTGAGGCCTTTGTGAACATGACCCAGCGCTCGGTGGCCGAGTCCCTGCTGGAGGTCGGTGTCACCCAGCGCTTCGTGGACGATGTCATCGCCGCCGTGCTGCGCTCCAGCTACGGCCAGTCCGTGCTGGTGCCCGCCTTCGCAGGTGAAGCCACCTCCTCTTGCTGTGGGACACTCCTCGGTGTCCCCTCTGCAGGGGCCAGGCTGTGGAGCCACCCTTGTGTTCCTCTCTGCAGGGGCCATGTCGCTGGCGGGAGCCCAGGGCAGCACCTGGGCGGTGGAAGGAGGGAATAAGCTGGTGTGTTCAGGCCTGCTGAAGCTGACCAAAGCCAATGTCATCTCAGCCAGGGTGACTGGCATCTCCCTGCACAGCTCGGGTGAGCCTGGGCACGGGTGTGGCACAGGGTGGGGGGTTGGTGGTGGCAGCATGGCAATGCCGTGGCTGCAGGGCATCCTGGTCCTGGTGAGGCATTTGGGAGAGGGCTTGGGGTCTGTCCTTCTCTCTTTGTCTGGTCCAGTGGGGACCCTGCAGCACCAACCTCAGCCCTGAGGTTGCCCTCCCTCCCTCCTGAGGTCCATCAGGTTCTCCTGTGGCACCAGCCTTGCTGCAGGCTCTCTCCCCCTTCCACCACAGCAGAAGAATATCTGAGGACTGGGATGTGAGCTGTGTTACCCCAGTCCTCTTTGCCCCCACTAGGCTGGGCTTCTCTGGAAACATTTTCCCAGAGTCTTAATGAAACCTTTCTGCCACCCTAAGGCATCAGCAGCTCATTCACAGCCATCAGGTGCTGTGGTCCAGCACTGGTGTGTGCTGGAAAACCAGGGGATGGAGGTCAGGTTGGAAGAAAGAGAGTCAGGGGCCTCAGGGCTGCTCCTGACTGTCCCCTGTCTCTTTTCAGAAGGGAAAGCCCTGTACCAGGTCCACTATGAGAGCACTGAAGGCCAAGGCTCAGCTTTCTACGACATGGTGGTGGTGACAACTCCGCTGCACCCCAGCAGGAGCAACTTCACCTTCGACAACTTCGACCCTCCCATCGCCGACTTCCCCGGAGCCTTCCATCCCTCCGTCACCTCCGTGGTGCACGGCTACCTCAACTCCTCCTACTTTGGCTTCCCTGACCCCAAGCTGTTCCCTTTCACCAGCATCCTCACCACTGACACCCCTGACCTCTTCTTCCACGCCATGGACAACATCTGCCCCGTCAACATCTCGGCGGCGTTCCGGCGCAAGCAGCCCCAGGAGGCCGCGGTGTGGCGAGTCCTGTCCCAGCAGCCACTGGACAAGCAGCAGCTCAAGACCCTCTTCAGGTCCTACTACTCAGTGCAGGTGGCAGAGTGGCAGTCGTACCCCCGCTACGACTCCACCAAAGCCCTGCCGCCCATCGTGCTCCACGAGAATCTCTTCTACCTCAGCGGTGTGGAGTGGGTGGCCAGCTCCATGGAGATGGTGGCTGTGGCTGCCAAAAACGTGGCCCTGCTGGCCTACAACCGCTGGCATCAGGAGCTGGAGAAGATCGACCAGAAGGACTTGATGCACAAGGTGAAGACGGAGCTGTGACGCCCGTGAGGGTGGTGGGTCAGGAGCTTTGGTGTGGGGTAGCCTTTAGGGGAGTATTTATTGCCTTGAGGAGGTCAAGGGGGGCTGGGGGACAAGGGACAGGCTGTGTCCCGGTGACTTGAAGGCCTTCAGGAATACAGGTCCTGCCCAGTGTTGCTGTGTCTGTGCCTTGTGCCTCAGTTTCCCTGTTCCCTCACCCCAGGCTCGACTGGAAAGGAGCCTGTGCCTTCTGCTGAAAAAGGGTCACTGTGTTTGGGAGGGATCTTGGGGGGCTTTCAGGGGTGAGGCTGGCTGGCACTGGCAGCAGATGGGTTCCCCCTGAGCTTCCCAGCTCCCACCAGTCTCTCCTGCCTTCCTGGCTTTGCTCTTGGGAGGAGGCTGGAGACCCCACAGCCTCTCCCATGCCTGCATGTTTCTGAGGTGTCCAGGATTGTGTTTGGGGGGCAGAGGAGCCTCAGTGGGAGAAGCTGGGCAGGGCAGAGGGGCAGCGTGAGGGGCCAAGGCAGGGGCAGCTCAGACCAGGGCCAGCAATGCGCTTTATTGAGACCTCAGAAGCTGCCAAAAACCACCAGCAGCTCACCCTGCTCCTTGGACTGCCTGGCCTGGCACAGAGGAACTTGTGGGAGGGCTGGGGGGGACTGGGAAGGACTGGGAAGGACAGGAGGGCTGGGAAATACAGGAGGGCTGTTGCAGCGATGGAGCAAACAAAGGGAAGTGGGAACTTTGAACAAAGGGAAGGGAGGAGGCCTGATTCTGGTCCTGATCCTGATCCTGATCCTGATCCTGATCCTGATCCTGGTCCTGGTCCTGTCCAGCTGGCTCCCTCTCTCCCCAGCCCATAGCTGAGCTCCTCCCTGGGGGCTGGGGGCAGTCTGTGTCTGGGACTGGGTGATCCCAAGGTGGCTGCTGGAGCTGAGTCTGGAGCTGGAGCCTGCAGGGGAATTTTGAGGAGCTCTTGCACAGGGACCTCCCCTCACCCTGATGCCCAGCCAGGTGGCCTCTCCCAAAGGGCTGGGCAAGCTGGGGGAAGCAAGAGCAAGCTGCTTAGATGCTGCAGGGGGTAGTTTGCAGGCTCAGAAGATGCAGGTGCAGCCCACAGCGATGGTCTCCATCACCATCTGGTATTTCTTGTGGCACTTCTTCTTGCCTGGCGGGCCCGGGCAGAGCAGGCGGCGCACGGGCAGGCGGCTGTAGATGGGGATGCTGGCCATGGTGCGATCCTCCTGCATGGTGAAGGGGTTGATGCAGCCAGTGCACAGGCACCGGGCCTCGGGGATGTCTGCTGGGATCCGTGTGGCATCGTGGTTGATCCTGGAGGACAAGGAAAGCAGGACAAGGCTGGTGAAATGGTTCTGCAGGTGTACACAACCCCTGTGCTGGCACAGAGCCTGCCCCAGGCTCACCTGTATGCCCAGGGGGACAGACTCCTGCGGTTGGACCTCCAGAGCCTCAGGTTCACCTGGCACTTGGTGTCCCCCGGCTCGGAGCCGTTCCTCAGCTGGCGCACCATGTCCTGGATGCTGTGCTCATACTCTGCCATGCTGGTGTAGGGCTCATCTGGGGCCCAGGCCAGGGCAGGGGGGGCTGTGGGTGGCCGTGCCAGGCCCCTTCTCCTGCCCTTGGCTGCCTTGCTCTGGTCCTTGGCTTCGGGAACCAAGACCATGGCGAAGGTGAAGATGCAGAGGAGAAGCTGAGGAGGAAGGAGGATGGTGAGTGAGCTTGGGCTGAAGGACTGGCATGGAAGGGGAGCTCTCTGTCCTCCCAGGTGGTGGCAGGACCACATCGACTTGGAGGTGGCACATTCAGTGCCCAAAGGCAATGCAGGTGAGAAACACCTGAGGGCGGTTTGCAGGCATGGTGGGCACACAGTCATGGTGAGCTGATGTGTCTCTGCCCCTCACCCTGCTTGCAGCTGGCAATTTGTGCTGCCCAAAGTGTCCCTGCCTGAGCTGTGCCCAGTCCCCTCCCTGCCCAGCTGTGAACTGGGAGGGACCCAGCTCAGGCTGTACCTGGGCAGCCTCTGCTTTAAAAGGAGCCTTACAGAGATGAGACACTGAAGAATGGGATCTTTATCCAAACCCTCCTCTCCCTCCCTCTGTGCTCTGAGGACGGGGAGAGAGAAAAGATGTTTTTTTTCTTCCCCTCTCCCTCCAGCCTCGCTGGGTGAGCAGCCCTGTGCTGCCACCCGGCATGCTGCCCAGCAGGGAACAAAGTTGCTTTCTGTAGTCCTGCTCCCTGCTTTTCACATCCCTGCAGTGGCCCAGGCAGCCCCAGACCCTGCCCGTGGGTGTGCAGTGCCCTGGGGCAGGGAGTGCTCGGCCAGGGCTGCTCTCCCCGGCCGGAGCCGGACTGTCCAGCTGGCCTGGCGTGGCTTTGCTGTCACTGCTGCATCCTCACCCTGCTGGGCATGGGAGCAATGGCCCTGGCAGGCCACAGCGGGCACCTCCAAAGCAAACAACCCCAGGTAAACAACATGCAAATAATTCTATTAGAGAAGGAAAATGAGAAGCAAGCCCTGAGCTGCCGGGGAGGCACCTACCAGGTTTGGAGCCCGCTCCATGGCCGCGGAGCGGTGCCGGCCGCTGTCCTGCAGTGTGGCCGGTCCCTGCAAGCCAGGCAGCTAAAAAGGGAAAGCCCCAGCCCCTGGCTGTGCCCCACCAGAGGTGTGTCCGGTCCCCAAGGTGCCAGGGAGCCTCGGAGCAGACAGGGCAGGGGGCCAGCGTGGTCTGGGACTTGGCCACTGGTCGCCGCCCCAGGCGCTGGCTCTGCTGGCGGTGGCGACTGTGGTCAGTGGCGAGTCCCCTCTGGAGCAGGCAGCCCTGAGGGGCTCTCTTGGCAATAACAAGCTCTGGGGAGGAGGTTTGGGCTTTGTTGGTGTCACCAGCACGGTCACAGCCCTGACAAGGCTGGAAGGACACAGCTGCTGGGCTGGCAGAGCAGGGCCAAGCAGGAGGAGCAGGGGTGGCTGTGTCCTGCAAGGTGAGCAGGTAACCGGGGGCTGAGAGCCCGCTGTCACCTCTGTGCCATCAGCAGCAGCAGCAGCTCTGCTGTCCCCAGGAGCCCCCAGACCCTTCTGCCCAGCAGTGAGATGATGGTATCCCTGTACCCCTGGTCTGCCTGGCCCCAAACCCTTCCCCTTGTGCTGTCCTGCAGCTCCTGCCATGGGGACGCAGCAGCTGTGCCCACAGCTGGCCATGGCTCTGCGGGGTGTTGGTGGGTGCTGCTCTGTCCCTCCGGAGCCAAGCACCGCCGTGCAGGGTGCTGCGGTGGGGGAAACTGAGGCACGGGGGTGCTGGCTGTAATTNTCCCTCCATCTCTCTCTCCTCCCCTCCAGCCGCAGGAGGATGCCCGGCGCTGTTCCCCACGCTCCCGGGCAGCAGGCTCTGCCCTGCTCCTTTGCCGGCAGCTCTGGATGTTTCCCTTCTCCTTCCGCCTCACTCTGCATCCCCAGGGATTTAAAGGCCCTTGAGCTTTGCAGGGCTGAGGGAAATTTCCACCTCCTTTTCCCAGTCCATGAGCTGTGCCTCTACAAACCCCCATAAATAGGGTAAAGGTCTCTGCATCCCCAGCTCACGCTGTCCCCCTCCTCCTGCCAGCCCTGGGATGCAGCAGGGACCAGCCTGGCTGCTCCCAGCCCACGTTAACACCCCCAAGGACAGCCCCAGCACAGCGTTTGCTGTCCCCTCGGCTGAGATCTGAGCACAGAGTGTCCCGTTTGTCACCTCCGGACCTGCCAGAGGAGCCCTGCCACCACCTGCCTGTGCTTCAGGTGTACGGCAGCAGCCGGCCTTTGGCCACCAGCATTTTTGGGGGTGCTGAGCCAACCCCTGCCTGCACCCAGCGACTTCACCCCGTGTTCTGGCACCCCAGAAGGGCCGGTGGCAGCCCCGGGGCGCCTGGAGTGCCTCGGCCGCCTGCGTTGTGTCAGCGCTCGGCAATGCTGTTTACACATGAGAGAGGCGCAGAGGCATCTGTGCCGGCAGCCAATTACCCAGTTTTGATCTTTTTTGGTGAAAAGGAAACCAGGCCTTTTCAGACATGGCCAAATTTGATAAGCTGGGGGAGGAGGGGGCGGGCGAGGGAGGTTTTTCCCCACCAGCCTTGGCTAAGGGAAGGGGCTGGGATGGGGAGGCTGGGTCATGGCCAGGAGGGCTCTGTGTGCCCATCCTGGCTGCGGTGCCATCCCTGAGGGAGCAGGGAGTGTTGGGTTGGAGTGCTGGAAGCACCCCCAGGGCTCTCCTGGATGGGGGTTACCCAGAGAGGAGAGGCACTCTCAGGTTTTGTACGTGCTCATCTCTGCTGCTGTCACCACTTTGCCACACTGCCATGGGAAATTTGGATGGAGAGCAGGGCCTGGAGATGGGGAACNCTGGCTGTAATTCCCCGTCCAGGGGACAGGGGCTGGCACTGCACCCTTGCTCTGAGCTGTAGCTGTCCCTGCGGTCAAGTGCCACGCGATGGTGCTGTCCGCCACCCGACAGCTCCCAGTCCTCCGTCCTTCCCGTCCGCATCCCTCCTATTTCCATCCATCCCTCCGTGCATCCCTCCGCCCCTCCATCCCGCCCTCCACCCCCCCCCCCCCCC
>VXBI01004314.1:125968-162084 GCA_013397375.1 Toxostoma redivivum
GCCTCAGCAGCAGCCAAAGTGAAGGCTGGGGTCAGGAAGAAGCCACCAGAGCCCCCTGGGCTGGGCAAGGAGCACACAGAGGGTCACCAGGGTGTCCCAAACACAGGCGGGTCCCTCGGTGCCACAGATGTGCACTGGTTCCAGGCAGGGCTGAAGGTCACCAGCCCCCCTGGCACTGCCTTTGCTGTGTTTATTGTCACCCAGCAACCTGCTGGGACGGGAGAGGGACAGGAGAGGGACGGGAAAGGGTCGGGAGAGGGACAGGAGAGGGACAAGACAGGGACAGGAGAGGGGGACAGGAGAGGGACAGGAAAGGGACAAGAGAGGGACAGGAAAAGGACAAGAGAGGGACAGGAGAGGGAGGGACGGGAGAGGGACAGGACAGGGACGGGAGAGAGAGGGACAGGACAGGGATAGGAAAGGGACAGGAGGGGGACAAGAGAGGGAGGGACGGGAGAGGAACAGGACAGGGGCAGGACAGGGATAGGAGAGGGACAGGTGAGGGAGGGACAGGAAAGGGATGGGAGAGGAACAGGACAGGGACAGGAGAGAGACAGGAGAGGGACAGGAGAGAGACAGGAGAGAGACAGGAGAGAGACAGGAGAGGGACAGGAGAGAGACAGGACAGGGACAGGACAGGGACAGAGGACAGTGCTGGCTCTGCTTTCACAGCCTGAACCCCGGCTGCAGCAGGGCAGGGGTGCCAGGGTTCCCTCAGCAGGACACAGGGACAAGGCAGCTCCTGGCACTGCCCAAGGGGGACACAAGGAGAAGGCTCCAGGAAGGAGGCACAGGCAGAGCCCTGCACTGGGATGGGGTTGGTGGAGGAGCAACTGCTTGCAGTTCCTCACCCTGGGAAGGACAGAAAGACATGGAAATGCATGGAAACACATGGAAATGCATGGAAACACATGGAGAGAGACATGGAAACACACGGACAGACATGGACACGTGTGAACACATGTGGAAACACATGGAAATGCATGGAAACACACGGGCACACATGGAAACTCATGGACACATGGATACACATGGATGGACACGTGGAAACACATAAAAACACACACAGGCACACATGGACACACGGAAATGCATGGGCACACATGGAAACACATGGACACAACACGGAAATGCATGGATACACATGGAAACACATGGACACACATGGATATGCATGGACACACATGGGCACACATGGACACAACATGGATATGCATGGACACACATGGATGTGCATGGACACACATGGACACACATGGACACAACATGGAAATGCATGGATACACATGGAAACACATGGACACACTTGGACACACATGGATATGCATGGACACACATGGAAACACACCCTGTGCCCGGTGTCCCCTGTCACACAGGTTCAGCTCCTCCAGGACCAGCCAGCCCAGGCTGGCCCCAGGCACAGCTGAGCCTGGCAGTGCCACCACCCCACCCCTCCCAGCACCACGGGATCCTGCCCTGCCAGGAGCTGGGATTTGGGGACACACCACAGGAGCTGGGACAGCAACCCCCGCCAGCAGCTTGTCACTGGGGAAGGCTGAGCACAGCCAGCTCGGACCCCAGGAGCTGTTTGCATGTTGGGAAGCAAAAACAAGCCAGTTCCAATCAGCATCAAGCTGGCAGGGCTGTGCTGCATCTCCTGGGATGTGGCTGGCAGAGCTGGCACGCCAGGCAGCCCCACGCCCGCCTCATCCCCACCTTGCTGTCCCCAGGGCAGCACCTCGGGGAGGGGCACGATGTTAAAAGCTGTCAGTGAGAGGGAGAAAGGTCATTGAGCAGGGATTTAACACCCATAAGCAGTTTATGGGATTTGTGAGCAGCCTCAGGCTGGCTGGGATCGGCGTCAGCACAGCTCCAGCACAGCTCCACCTTCCCAGGGGTGCCACTCTGGCAGGGTTATCAACCCTCCCCAGCTCCCTGGGCACAAACAGCACAAAGCCAGCAGCAAACACCTCCTGGGCAGCTCAAGAGAATGGCCACAGCCTGTTCCTCACATTTCCTCTCCAAAGAAAAGGGGCTTGGGAAGGAAAGAATGGCCACAGCCTGTTCCTCACCTTTCCTCCCCAGAGAAAAGGGGTCTGGGAAGGAAGGCAGGCACTCCCAGGGTGTGTCAGCAGGGATTTCTGGCTCTACCTGCTGTTCCATGGAGCAGGAGCTCCCCGAGGGTTCAGTGGCACCGCGAATGCCCGCCCTGAAGGGGCATTAACCCCCCACCCACTGTGCCCACCCTCCTGGAGCTGTTCACAGGCTCTGCCCTCCTCCAGGTGACCCCAGCCCAGTGGCACAAACAGCCCTGGCCCAACTCCAGCTGCAGAGGAGGAGGAAGAGGAGGAGGAACCCAGAGCTCTGCACGAGGCAGGGCTGTGCCAGGGGGAAGCTGTTGGCACACGAGAATGATTCTATTTGCTGCCTAAGTGGTTTTTCTCAGCTCCAAGGACTTGCACCAGTTTCTGGCTTTAGCTCCCTGCTCTCCTCCCCCATTGCCTGACTGTGGCTGCCAAGGCAGGGAAACGTTCCCTGCTCCTCTCTGCCCCATCTGGGCAAAGTCCTGCCCACGGCTCCCACCAGATGAGGATGTGGCAGATGCCACCAGCAGAGGCCACCCAGCTTGGTCTGGCTGCTCAACATCAGAGCCAGCTGCCAGCCCCAAGCTGCTCCTGGTCCCCACTGTGCCCACTTGGATTTGTGAAATCCTTGCAGTCACCAGATATGGGCTCAAGAATTTTTAATTCATCCCCAGTGCTGAGCAGCAGCTAAAAAAAAAAACTATGAGAAGGAAGTGCAGCTGCTCAGGAGAACCAGGCACACCAGGGCAAGCTGTGCCCAGGGCCCAGCCCTGGAGATTCCCAGTTAAACACATGATTTGAAAAAGTCCCAGTGCACTGCTTGGGCCATGGCAGCACGAGGGACTCACCCGAGGTATGAGGAAGGGACAGGGAGGATTTGGTCCTCGTGGTCCTGCTCTGGTGGCTCATGAAGTCCCACAGATCTGAGTCACACCAGGTTCCTGCCCCACCTCTGCCAGGCACAGGATTGTGCCGAGTCAGGCTCCTGCCCTGGGCATTTACAGGGCTGTAAAGTGAAGGCATGGATTTATCATGCATGCAGAGGCTCTGAGAGCAGCGGGGAAGCTCACAAGCCAGTCCACCCTGTAGGACAACATGAACACTCCTTCAAGGCCTCCCAGCCAGCTCAAATTGCTTCCATTCAAAAGAAGTTCAAAGTCTGCCACCTGCAAAACAGCTCAAGGCTCGGTGTGGTTTCAAGGGTGGGGACAGGGAGCAGCTCAGGGAGCCTTGGAGCTCTCGGGACAGCAGTGGTGCACGGTTCTTCTCCAGTCAGGCCTTCCTACAGACTCAGAGGGGGAAAGAAATGCAGTTAATCAGTGTTACAAAAAACAACCCACATTATCAACAGGAACAAAAGGAATCCAGGGAGGGAAGGCAGAATGGGGAGGGATGAGCATGCTCAGGTACTGCCAGGACAGTCCCTGATACCAAAGCACCAAAACACCAAGCTCTTCTCTGAGAAAGGAGCTTTGCCAACCTTCAGTAATTTATGAACACAAATACCTGAAATACAACTCGAGTCTGGTGTGAGATTATTCCCCTGCTCCTCCTGGTTTCCAGCTACTAAAACCCAGCCCACAGTCACATCAAAGAACATCTCACATAATGTAAAAAGTCACTTCAGCATCTCAAAGTAATGGATTTTACACCTTTAGTCGTGAGCTTTGCAAAGCAGCTGAGCTCACTGTGGTGCATTTAAAAAGAGGAACAGACCTGGGTGTTTGGAAGGGTTTATTAATGCAGACAGCCCTGGTCACACCCTCCCCTTTCTGCTGAGCCCTGGCTAACAAGGATCACATTAAAGAGCCATTTCCACATTGGAACAGTCAGGGACGAAGTTCTTCCTCTCAGGCACTATTAGGAGGGTGGGCACTTCCTCTGTGTCATCCTTGCAGACAACTTTTCCTCCCAGCCCACTTCTCCTTTCTGTCTGCAGCCTGCCGTGCTCACTGACGTGTGTTATGACATCAAGCTGATATGAAATCATGATGATTTCACTGCAATTAAGGCAGGAGCAGATGGAACTGGCTAAGCAACAAATCTTCTAAATTGGAGAACGCTGTCAAGAGAAATTAAAGCCTCTGCAAAAAAAAAAAANNAAAAAAAAAAGCCTAAAAAAAAAAAAAAAAAAAAAAAAAAAAGTTGGGACGGCAAAAAATTCCTCATGGGAGGGAGTGCAGGGAGGCAGCAAGCTCAAGGTCCTGGTCAGAGCTGTGCACTGAAGCACCTCAGCTCAGGAAAATCCCAGCACAAAGCAGGGACAGGTTCCCAACAAAAAACACCTGAAAAAGCCAAGAGAGAACAGGCACAACACTGCAATAGCAAGGCAACGCCTGAGATTGAAAAATAACCCCCAGAGAGACAGAATTGCATAGAAATCAGCAAAAAAAAAAAAAAAAAAAAAAAAAAAAAAAAAAAAAAAAAAAAAAAAAAAAAAAAGAAGTGGGTGGCACATGCTGGACAGGCTCCAGCCCCAGCAGACACATCGAGTGTTTTTAACACAGCCAGGGGTTGTGTTTGTCACTTGTTACCAACACCACACTGAGGAGCAGCCAAGGAGTGACGCTGGCCATAACTGGGAGCCAGAGCTGTCTCTTTCCAGAGCCTTTATGGGAGAAGAGAAAAAGGCTCTCAACTGCTTCTAACAAGGAATGGCTTAAATAGGTTAAAAATAATGAAGCAGTGCTCTGCACATGAGCACTCTGTGCTCCCACTTAAGCAATCCTTTAAAAGGTGGCCTTAGGAAGCCTCTCAGAGTCGTTCTAAGGAGGTTAATAAATTGCTTTGAAACCCTGGATGCAGCTTAGTGAGATGACTAAGGAGCTGTTGTCACAGCCTAATGTCATTACCCGAATTCTGGCACTTTCCAGGGAGCACGAGGCTGCAGATCTTGAGCTTTACAGCCTCTTGTCCAAATGATGGTTCCTTGTCAAGGGCCTGGGGCTGCTTGCAGAAGTTTTGACTTTTGCAGGTGAATCTCTCTCAACACAAAACGTTTGCAGAGGTGCAAGCAGAAGTCAGGATCCACAGGGTTTTAATCCTTCAGGCTGAAGTCTTTGTTACAAAGCAAGGAGAGCACAGAGCAAACGGGTGTTTGGTGCCTGTTTAAGGAAGGTGGGCATCTCGTGTGTGCCAGCACATCTGGCACAGGCTCTTGATGCAAAACATTTGGCCCAAGCTCCTGTGCAGAAATAAATTCTATTCCCACAAATCTGCAAGGCTGACTGAGCTCCAGGCTCCCCCACAGCACTTGCAGCTCCCCAAACTACAAACCAATGCATTTTGACACCCTGAATGTATTTACTGTCCCTTACAGAGCTCATCAAGAGCAGCTCTGTCTCTAAAACCCCCCTCAAAGTCACGAGCAAATTTGACAGAGAAAATAATTTATTCTCCTGAAAGCAAATTATTTTCTCCAACTTTTCAGCGAGTAGCTCATGTCAGAGCATGAAAAGCGATGCCACAATTCCGAGCAGCCTCTCCAAGAACAGCTGCCAAGAAGGCATTTCATTGATGCTTCTTCCCCTCGCCAATGTGTGTTGTCAGACACGTTGCCTAGACAGCAGAAATCATGGATAAGGACCTCTCACAGTGCTCCAGATACCAGTTCTTACAAACAGACTGGTTTTCATAGGAGGCATTGCTTGAAAACCATCCTTATTTGGATGGGGCAACAGTCAGGAGTTTGGAAAAGCATCCTGGCCAGGAGAACAAGTTGCATTTCTTCTTGCACCTGGCAGGCAGCAGAGCCTGCTGTGCCTCACCTCCCCAGGGTGCTCTGCTATCTCTGGAGCCCAGCAGCCTCTCTGCCTCCCTGTCCTCCCAGATTATCGAGCCCAAAGTTTATTATTTATTGTTACTAGCACACAGTGTTCTCCACCTAAAGTTTAACATCTCAGGGCAGATCCTTCTTGGACAGAGTACAGGGGAGCCTTGATCCACATCATCACCATTCCAGGAGTGCACAGTGTCTTATGATCCTGAAGAAATGGTTTTTCAAAAGGAAAGAAAAGATCTTTTCCAACAGTAAAAAATATGAATTGTGAGCAGGAACTCTGCTCCATGCACGAAAACTGTCTAAAAAGCAAACATACAGACAACATTTACACAATAGGCATCTGGCAGCATTTTCAGACATTTTTTTTAATTTATTCTGACATGCTATAAAGGAATAAATTACACTGTTAAAGAATTACCAGCAATAAAAGTATTTCTTTCTTTCAGCTGGGCTAGAATAGGAGTGAGAAGGAAGAGAGCCTGGGGCAGTAACCAATGTGAACTCTGCATGGTGCGAGGCTGCCCCCAAGAACAAGAGGAAATCTGGTCATATCCACTTCACAAGAACTTGAAAGAAAATGCCTTGGTTTAAAACCATCCAAATTGTTTTTCCAAACCATTCCAATTTTTTTTTTCTCCAAAGCAGCAATCACAAGTCAGTCCAGCCGAGGCAGGACATGGCAATGCTTGGAGGCTGCCAATCCCGGGTCTGCAAAAGATGCCATTTCATTTTTAAAAATTCCAATCTTATTATAGAGGGCTGGTCTCAAACAACAGGTTATAAAAATGCAAGACTGCCCCTTCCCCCTCAAGGAAAAAATACAAAATTTATTTAAAAACAAAATGAGGAAGAGTTACAACACTAAATCTAAAATGATTTAGAAAGAAATATGACTTCTTTTGCTTAACAAATGGCCTTAAAACTTGGTTTAAAAACAGGGTAATGTAAATTTCTTAAACTGAATTAACAAGGCAAATTAAAAAAAAAATCTCATTTCCTTACAGAAACAGTTTTTAGTTTTTAATGAACTTGTAAACAAAAAAGCTCCCGCTTCAAAATAAAAACAAAATCCCAGATCATATAGATGTTTACAGTGATTACATTTATCTAAGCAACTTACATACAGGTTCAGTTGTAAGATGTTAACTAAATTTCGTGACAAATATGCTGTTTTTCCTTTTATACCAAGAACATTATAGAGTTAATGCAGAGTCCTAAAGATTATCTAGTAGTCGCTAAGTTTCTCTTAAGTCTTCACTTTAGATGCTGTTATTTCTAGCACAGGTAAGCAGGCAGAGTCTTTCATATGCTTAAAAACTGGAATCTTTGGTTACTACCATGTCAGCTGGCTTGGTATGTTGCACATAGAAGCCAACAACTTTAAGAATGTTTTAAGTGTACAACTTTCAAAACCCAGGGAGGAATAACCAGAAAAGAGTGCACAATTGTGAGCATTTACAATTATCACAACTGTTGCCGAAGACTGTTCATGCCATTCTTCCAAAACAATGAGATCTCATAAGCAGTGTAGTTCAAAGTAAAAAGGTAACAAAAATTGGCATATGCACAATTTTCTCCACTTGTGTGTCAACCATTAGTTAACTTTTCCACTTGAAAAAAATGCAATAGAAAACTGGACACCATGTTTCACTATCTCAGTAATATTCACAATTACAGCTGCTACAACTCAAAGTGCAGCATCACTGACACTGCCCAGAGCCAGTTTATATTGATATTAAGTTCTTTACACCAAGGAAATGGTTGCCCACAGCCACTGGCAAGTGTATGAACTAAAATTTCTAGGATTTGGGGAGTGACAAGTCCTGCTCCGATCTGCTCTGCTTTGTCCCATCCTCGTCATGCTCAGAAACCTGCAAGATAAACACAAGGGGAAACTTACTGATACTGGATGGAAATTAGCAACAGCCTTCACAGGAGGAGAATTAAACAGCAGTTATGGTCATTCAAAGGGGAAAATGCTGCTCCATCTGGAACTGCAGAGTTCCTGGGGTCCATTTCCAAAGGTAACCAGCATTTATTTGCCACAGCTCTGGAGCTCACACACCTCTCACTCACACCTCCTGCTGCACTGGGAGCCAGGCTCAATGCACCAGCTGGATGCCACATTCCTCCAGCAGGAATTCAGCCCAGCAGTTTGAAAACAAGCTGTGTTATTGCCACTAGGAAACAGGATGTAATTTCATAGGATTGTTTTCTACTTGTCTGCAGTGGCTCATGTTTATATCCCTGAATGTCAAGCTGTCATCTGACTGCAGGGTGCTCTCCAGAGACGCACTACGGCAGTGTCACACGCTCAGGCAGGGGACACCTCACCCTACAGTACCTGCTGCCACCACAAAGCCACAGCAGCACGCTCTGGGCAGCCACAACACAAGGCAGGAGCCGTGCCAGGGACTGGGGAAGCAGCACACCTCGGTGTTTGGAAGGACAAGCTGACTCACAGCACAGGGGAGGTGCTGCACACACAGCAATTCTTTTCATGTTCAGTGCTCTCAGTGACATTGGGGGACAGGGAGGGTACAGGAGCACACACACACATCTCCAGAACCAGTCACTGCAGGCTAAGCCAGTGCTGTGCTCCTTTCTGGTGGCTCAGGTGGCTGGGCTGTGCTTCAGAGGGAGCAGCAGCCTCAAGCAGACATGGCTCTGCCAAGCCAGTTTCCGCTCTGGATGCCCTCCAGCCAGGATGGCTCTGACCATGGCTGAGTTCATCACAGCAGCAGCTCAGTTTTTGCAACAGAAATCTCTTCTCAGAGAAATAAAGACAGAGCTGACCTCAGCTGGAGCTTGTGCTGTCATCCAGAGAGAAGCAAGTGCAAACAAGTCTTACTAGTCTGACATTCTGTCCAAAATGTATCTGGAGAGCACCCAGAAAATGGCTTTAACTCTTCCAGAACTGGCTACAGGTCATTCCAAAGAGGCTCAATAACTTGTTTCAAACCCAGAGTTAATGCACTGAAGGACAATTCTCTTTATCCAGCACTGGCCATATTAAAAAAAAAATCCTGTGCCAGAATCAAGACAGCCATTCCCATTTGAGTGCAAATTCCCACAGAACAGTGACTCCTGATTCCCTAATCCTTACTTGATGCACACAACCAGAAATTATGCTGTTTTTCCATTTAGTGTGTTCAGCAGAGAACACTGATTCATCTTTTGAACCACTTTCTCCATCAAAGCAGCCAAAACAAAGTCAACAAAGGAAGATAGTGGAAAGAAATAGATCAAGTCATTGCTTTACAAGCCTGAACATTTCATAAGAAATGGGAGCCTGAACCTGAGGACAAAGAGCATCCAACCAAATGATCTGCTGCTTTAGAACTCCTCAAACCCAAGGTAATATGGGCAGGAGAATGTCCAGATACTGCTACAGAGAGCAACAGGGAACTGGATTCAACTCAAAATGTCCCTTCAAAGTCCTGTTAAGACACAGCCCAAGCAAAGCTCTCAGATGAGATGGAGATACTCAGAGCACTGCTGGCATGAGGAACGAGCTGCAGAGCTCATGGTGGCATCTCTTCCACAGATCTTCACTCCATCCAGGGCCAAATCATCACTCCTTCTCTCTGAGGTGTCACCCAAACCTCTGGAAATCTCTGTGCTATGTGAGGGATCCTCAAATTGCTTTATTATTACCATGGCTGAAGATCTGATTGACAGGGGAGCAGCAAATGCAGTGTAATTCCCTAAAAACCTCCTTGATGTGAAATGTTCAAACTTTCTGTATTCTCCATTACTCCAGAGAAGCAAGTGAGAAGTATTCAGCTGTCAATAACTCGAATTCTCAAGTAGAAAAGCCTCAGTCTGTTCTGAGCAATCCTGCCACCACCACAGGCATCCAGCAAATATTAATGGACCTGCTGACAGCCTCACAGAATCTCCAATGCCAGGAATTAAAAACACCTCTCCCAAATGGACCTGCTAGACTTTATCCTGCAGACTGACTGCTTGAGTCACTTTTATGACTGAGGGAAGCTGAGTGTAAGCACAGTTACAAATCACACCTGAACAAATGCTGCACTGGCAAAAGAGAGCCAGCCCAACCTGCCCGAGTCAGCAGAGCTCTGTCTGCTGGAACAGTTCACCTCTCCCAAGTTCCAAACCAGCTGATCTGGCTGTTACAAAAGACACTGCACAGAGTTCCAGAGAGGGGCAGGGAAAAAATAAATTGAAGAGAAAAAAAGGCCATGGACAGAACAGGTCATTCTGGAACCAAGCAGAATATTTAGCCTGGATAAACTCTATGATTCAGTGATGATTTAACATGGATCTGAGTTAAGAAGTCAGGAATATTTGTAAATGAGCACACTGGACAAACAATCTGAGTCTGTACTTCTCTGGCCCACCCTGCCCAGATGCACATGTCCACCAGCACTTTATAAATAACTGCACCTGTACATTGCTATTTGCAGGACTCCTGTTCATGGGTACCAGAGGGGTAACATTTGATATAGGAAGCTTTTAAAGCCACTTCCACACAGGCTTTGCTACAGCAACTACAAAAGAATTTAACTGAATAACCCAGGTATTTCATCCTCTCCAACCTGACAGAGCATCCAAGCCATACAGCCTACTCCTTCACCTTAGCTGGGTTCAAAAAAATCTTCATTAATAGGCAGAATTCCCCACAAAAAGGCAGGTAGGATTTTAGGAATCTGGAGATCTTTACTTTGATGAAGAGATGAAGCCTCTGAAGTCTTCAGATGTTTGCCAAGCACTGCTTTAATGCTCTGCTGACATTACAGCTTGATTGATCCAAAGGTCACAAGCCTTTCTTGGTGATGGGGAGGGAAGAAGAGAGTCATTCCCCAAAAAAACCCAATGAGATTGTGGTGAAACCTCAGGAATTTCCTCTGAGCTGCAGCAATGGGTCTCTACCAAAGGAGAGTGTGATAAGGAATGTAAATCAGTGAAGAGAAATGGTCTAAGGCTCCATGGCAAAGCTTCCACAGTGCCTGGCAGGGAGCTCAGCTCTGCTCTCTGCCACTGCAGCATCACTTCAAGGTGCAGGCAGATAATCACTTTAATCACTTTTCTTTCCTCACAGAGAGAGTCTGAGCCAGCAGAGCAGCACATTAAACCTCAGAACACTTCAGCAAAACCGTGTTCCACCAGCTCACACCTTGATTTTCAGGGCAGGTTCCACTTGCAGGTCATCACCTCCTGCAAAGCCTTCACTTGGAGCATGAGCTGTTGTGAGGAATGTGCATTTCTGCTCAAATTACCTTCTCCTGCTCCAACAGCCAACATCTCCACACCCCAATGTGGGCTGGGTTCTGAACTTCAGTCAGAGTTTCTCTATTTCAGGAAGCAATCCAAGCCCAGGTGCTTATTAATCACCCAGTCTGTTACTGGTGTTGCAGCTGAAGAACTGGTTTCCAGCCTCTGTCAGATCCAGCCACTCTTTATGCCAAAAATCTGACATTTAATGGCATCTGTGAATTTTTTTTTTTTTTCAAGAACCACTTCAATCTTGGGAAGAGCAGCAGGTATTTTACTACTTCATTTATTCTGGATGAAATGTGGTTTTTTGATAGCTATTTCAACTAAAGACACCTGCTAAGGTTTCAATGCTGTCACAATATGTGAAGAACAATGTTTTAGTTTGTTGTAAACACTTCTGCATTTCTTTGATTTCCAGGACTGTCATGTTAGCCAAATACATAATTTTATACATAGAAGAATGACAGACAAGAGGGGCTGAAGAGCAGCAATGCCTCAGTACAGAATTTAAACCTTGCTTCTCTATTCTCAGTCACACAATCTCATTCGTTTCAATTTTATCCACAGCTCACCTGAAGGAATTGGTTTCATGGCAAGACTGGCTGAAAAATGTACAGATGTGGCAGTTTCATCTTAGGGACTTACCAGACTCACACCAGCACATTTACATCACACACACAAAAAAAAGTATTTTAAAAGCTTCTAGACCACGTGGGGGAAAAAAAAATTGATGTATCTTTTCAGAACTTAGTTTTCAGTTATTACACAATTACATTTAAACATGTCACAACATTTCCCTTTGAAACCATAACCTAGAAACATCAAAAAATCATCAGGAAACCTGAAGCCCCACCCCAGAGCACCCAGATACTTCAGAAAATTGTGAGTTGGCAATCCACAGCAGTTTGGGCTTACTGCTTGATTTCCACAAGGCATTTTGAGCTCACTGGTCCCTTCCTTGAACTCTGGACCAAGTGTCTCAATGGAAGCCCACTGGAGGAAGCCAGAGCAGTCACAATTTTCTGTTCCCAGTGTTTTGAGGCATACAGAACAGAAGCAAACCCACAGCACTGTACCAGCTGCCACAGAGCAGAACCCAAAGTCTCTAGATCCTTGCCTAGTCAATGAGAATTAGCCCTTAAGAAGTGTTAGGTCTAGGATTTTGGATTGCATTATATATTTATACATATATAAGGAGATATATATGTATATATATAAATCAAAATAAATAAAAATGTCACATTCCCAACACCAAGTCAGTTTCTTGTTTTTGGAAAGTGGTTAATGCAGGAGCAAAAGATGCAGTGGTTAAAAATGACCCAACATCCCCAGAAGAAATGGTATGAATAACAAGGACATTTTGGTATAAAGTTAGTAGTCAAATTTTCCAAGGACGTCTTTTGGTTTTGCTTTTGAATTTAAGAGCCAAATGTAGATTTTAAACCACCTCCTTGATCTAACACTTGGAATTGCCGCCGTTGTCCAAATTCGTGGAATTTTTGTTTTTCCTGTAACGTCACTTGGTTCTTGGCTACTAACCTTTCATGTTACTCTTGGATTTGTCAGTTTGCTTGCCTGTGGGGGTTTGGGCCTGCTGCCCCTGCCCACTGGAAGAGGCTGCCTGCTGTGCTGCTTTCTGCTTTAACATTGTCCAGTCAAATGTGTAGTCATACTGGTGGTTCAAGGTCCTGCAAAAGAGGGAAATGTTCTGCTGTAACACGTCAGAGCTAACACCAAGCCCTGCCTGAAATCCCAGAACTAGGGGATAGCTCCTTCTCTAAGCTGCTTTACAGATTATGAATGGTATAGAAATGTTAAGTGTTACTAACTTAAAGGGATTCCTGCAGCAAGCCCAAATGCCAGCCAGCAGCATTTACTCACTGCTTACACAAAAGTCTGCACTTGTGGAAGCAGCACTTCCTCCCAGCCCAGCTCACCCACTGGCTGCACTGAGCTTCTGAGCTTTTTTCTTTTAATATAGAAATAATTTCAAGGAGAGACTGCAGTATTGTACATCACTGAATAGGGATTCTTTGGATTCCAGAAACCTGGGGGGAGACTCCAGAGATCAGTACCAGCCCTTCTTTTGACATGCTGTTCCCTGCACAAGGTGGAATTGATGTTCCAGTTGCTCTAACGAGCTCAATGAAGCAGCACTCTTCTCCTCCACTGAAATTTCCCTCCTAGGAACCACTGCTGGGCACAGCACTGATTTCCAAACATAAAAAGCTTCAAAGGCTTCTACCAAGGGGTCAATTTCTTAAGGTACTTGCAACAGAACCTGAAGCATGGGCTCAGCCCTGTGGTCACATCACACAGTGCAAAAACAAGAGAATCTTTTCCCTTTATGTTAACATTGAACAATAATTTTCAGGTCCTTTCAACAGCTTTTGAAGCTCTGAAATGAAAGGAAGTCCCAGAAGAACTCCCTAGAGCACACACACAGGAGCTGCTCTCTGCAGTGCCAGTCCCACTGAGCAGTTTCTAACTGGATCCCTGAGAAGTTTCTGTACTTTTCCACTTGGAGACTGACCTGAAAAGAATACGGAATAATTGCCTCAGGTACATGTAATCTGGTGCCTCTTCAAAGCGCAGGCCACGACAGTAGTTCAGGTACATGGCAAATTCTGCAGGGAACCCCTGTAAATCAACAGTGTGCATCAAGCCATGGCTTGCAGCAAAAACCTTCTAACAAAGGTAAAAACATGGATATGTGTGTCTCTAACAGCAGAGGAAAACCGGTTGAAGATGTATTAATTAATTCCACTTTTTGTTAATTTATCCTGTATTTCAGCATGGGGATTTGTTCAGGTAAACATTCCTACCCCAGAACTGTTACCTCATGTGTGGTTTGCAATCATAAGCTCTCTGCTAACAGAACATTCAACATTTCATTTATTTATAAAGCATATTGTTCATCCTAATTAAACCTTGTTCTTATTAACTAAATCTCTAAAATAATGATAATTATCTGGTAAGAGATTCACTCGTTTCCTTGATAATCTGCTTGAACATAGCAGAGACAAGGTCAGTTAACAAGTGTGAAAACTTAAATTATGAAAACCTCTTTCAAAGATTTTCTGCTTTACATTTTTAAACACAATGCTGCATGAAAGCCTAACTGTAATAGGTAACAGCACACACAGCAGTGCTGGAACAAATCACAGGGTGTAACTCCCTGGAAGTTCAAGGCCACACTGGATGGAGCTCTGAGCAACCTGGACTAGTGGAGGTGTTCCTGTCCCCAGCAGGGGATTGGAACTGGATGATTTTTAAGGGCCCTTCCAACCCAAACCATTCCATGAAGAGTTCAACAGCTTGGGAGATGCTGTCAGACTCTGGGGACAGAGATGTGCAGGACTAGAAAGTGCTGCTGTCTGAGGTGCACAAACCCTGCTGTGTTCTCAAGGAGCTTTGGTAAGAAGTACTTGGATGCCACAGTGCAAGAGGAATCTTAAAACTCAAAGGAAAATCTTGGAAAAACAAAGATCACTTGCATTCAATTCCACTACTTGAGTTAGGGCAGACAATATGAACCCTCCTGCAGAGGTAGAAAATGGATGTGGCAAGCCAGACAGCTCCACCTTGGTTACTGATTTACTTCTGATGTCAAACTTGCACTGTAAATGTTGAAGAACTGAACAAGCCACACGTGAGAGAGCTGGGAGCTTGCACAGCCAACAGTCAGCAAGACCTGAGTGATGGTGCCATGAACTTTTCCAAGGAACAGCAGCAAATGCTGCCCTGGACACACATTCCCAGTCTTGCTGGGTGGCCAAACCCAAGGCACCCAGGGCCTGCCAAAGCAGTATTATTCAGCAGAAAATGCCATGTGAGGCTATTTAATATGTTGGCTCAAGTTTAGGAAAAAAACCAACAAACAACAAACTAAACAAGAAAAGAATTTCCATTTCACAGTATGACATCATTTGGAAACTCTTACCTTACACAAAACCTCAACAGGAGTGGACATTTTCTTTTCACTAATCTTTTCATACTTTTGCTTCTTTGTTGCAGCCTGTGGAACATGTAGGTCACAATATAAGAGATATTGTGCAACACTGGATT
Source organism: Toxostoma redivivum (assembly GCA_013397375.1). Taxonomy (NCBI): domain Eukaryota; kingdom Metazoa; phylum Chordata; class Aves; order Passeriformes; family Mimidae; genus Toxostoma; species Toxostoma redivivum. Next base: position 141,146 of record VXBI01004314.1, read on the forward strand.
AACAAGGACAGCAGCAAAACAAAAAAAAAAAAAAGATGACAAAAATCCTTTGGTCAACCATAAGTATTTTATGTGAAATCTCCAAGTCCCACACACTTATTGCAAAGAGAATGAAGGTCAATCTGGTATTAAGATTTGGCCACAGTTTAATTCCATTTGTCGCAGTCTAATGCTTCCATCACATGGCACAGCTCGTGTAGTTCTAGCTGCTGCTTTTGTCCATTAACCACACCAGACTTGCAGCTACATTTGCCAAAGTTGTATTAATTCCCACTCAGTGCCCCATTCAGGGCTGCCTGGTGCTTCAGCACCCTTTACATTCATTTGCAGCTGAAGAGTTCCAGTGGCCCACAAGCTGCTGCCTTTTTAGAAACTGTGCAGCTGCAACACCATTGGAATTACACAACTCTCACACGGAGGAAGAAAAACAATTAAAACATGAAAACCAATCACTGGAGTCTAAATAAGTGAAATAAGAAATGTCTGCCACATTTGTAGCTGCCTCCCATACATGGAAATCCTGACCAAGCCTGCTGCAGTTAATAATTATTCAGTTGTGCCATAACCTGGACTGAAGATAGCACTGAGGCTGAACTTGCCAGGCAAGAGATTACTTCCATGCTCTCTCCAGCAATTCAAAAAGCCACCAACAATGTTATTTTCTATTTCCCAAAGGGGCCTCAGCCTGCTACAGGACAATAACTAGCAAAGATGATGTCAGCTATTGTTTAGCATAAATTTTAAGACAGTCCAACAATGCACATTTTGCCTGCTGCGTAAGAGGCAGAATCCACAGTCTATAAATATCAAGCTTTGGGAAAAGCTGCTTTGTACAACTGAGGCTAAACATTATATAAACCCACCTGACAGGCAGAAGCATGATACCCAAACATGAAAAAAAATATTAGAAGGGTGGGGGAGGGAAACAAAAGCATCATAACCTACCTTTAATCCTTGCCAAGGCAGACTGGTTCTGTTAAAGTACATCAATACATAGCCTAGAGACTCCATGTCATCCCGACGACTGCAGGGGGAAAACACAAGGAATTACAAATTCTGACATTTCTTACTTTATTCCACAGTGCTAGCATTCAAAAATTGAAATTAAAAAAAAATAATTCAGGAATAAACCCAAAGATAGAAAGAGATCCTATTCATTTATTAAGCAAGGAATATTCTGTAGGTATTGTGTGTTCTAATCTGCAGTTGCACTGATCTGGGAAACAAAAAAAAAAAAAAAGAAGAACATGAAATGCCTTTCCTGTCTTCTTAAGTAGCTTGGGTAGAAACTGAAGATTTTCCTGTGGGAACCATGGAATGCATTGTAAGAGAGAATGAGGTTAATGAGGTCAACAAGGCTGTAACATCATGTCAGTAAAATTGTTCCCTGAATGTTGGCTCAGCCTGGGATCAATCCGGACCACCTGGCCCCTAAAGGGCATTGCTCCTTTCATCCCTCCCTTCTGTCAAAAACCCCTGAGCTGTCTCTGGTTTTAAAAGGCAGCAATATTTATAAAGGTGCATGAATCAATCTGAGAGTGCCTCTGCCTTCTTCCCACAAAAGTCTGTTCCAAGGCAGCTGGAGAACTCCAAAATGATCCAGGCACAGACTTCAGTGAGAACTTGCACAAACTCTCATGCAAAAGGCTTCAAATGCCTCCTGCCCTGCACATGTTCCACATCCCCACTGTGGCCACATGAACACCACTGTACTCACAGCTTTCCTGAGCACCCAGACCAGCACAGTTCACTGGAGTGGAAAACACACTCCAGGATTTTTTTTTTCCTCTTGGCAAAGTTGCCTCTTCCCAGCTGTGGTAAAATCAGATTTTTCTTCTGACTGCCCCTCTGCAGCTGACATCTATTTAATATGAGGCAGAAAACTTAACTTCTTTTTCTCCTCCCTGCTCCCTTATGGGGACAAGCTGGTGGGTTTTGCTGCTCTGCCACCAGAGAAGGATTTAAAGGGTGGCAGGACAGACTCTACACCTCCTATCCCAACAAGGGATCAAAAGGCTGAGTGTGGTATTGCAAACAGGACTGCACACAAAGGTGAGGGGAAAACAGCTCCCCAGAAGTGGGAACAGGCTCCAACCTGATCTAGCTGCAGATCCTGGTGTGAGAAGAAAGAAGTTGGTGCTGTTTTGTGTTCTAGCCCAGCCCAGAGAACCAGAACAGCCTGGCACCCATGGGCCAGCTCTGTGACCCTCTGGGGAACAAAGGAAAAGCTATCCCAGGGGAAAATCAGCTTTTAGCTCTGCTGTGGCCAGGGAAGAGAGGATTGGTTCCCTCCCCTCAGCAGCAGCCACCTCTGAGATCATCTCAGCTGCAACATGAAACCACAGACAAAGGGCTGAAAAATGATCCTGAGCCCACAAACTCCAGCCTGCAAAACTTGCTAATTCTATTAGAACTGCAGATTTTAATCACCAACAGCATTCAGTAAACCTGTACAGGGCCATGACATAAAATTATGTTTTCTGAGAAGGCAGTGATAAATTCAGAAGCAATAAAGGGATTAAGAGTATCCATCCCCCATCCAGCTCATTGTTTTAATGTTTAATGCCATGATCTCGCAGTAAGAAACATTTAGTTCTGTAAATCTGTAATGGCTGCATTATATCTGAGAATATATTGATAGGAGCAGCTTTCAGGATTTGGAAAATAGGACAATCCTCTCCATTATTAAAATAAATAACATTGCAAACAGCTCCTTGACACAGCTGTCATTACCTGTAGAAAACATGCTCTGTAATAGTTAAAAGTACAGGACTAGAGGTTGAAATATTCTGCCATAAGCTCCAGAACTGGTTTCCCTTGATTACAGGAATGCATTACTTCTTTGCCCCACTACTGCTTTGACCTAGACAGTTTAGCAGCTTTTAGCAAGCACCAACCTACATTTCTAATTATAACAGAAGTCCCATTACCAGCAGATATGGTGTAAAATCCAACTAAACTCAATTTTTGGTGTACAACTAAATTGAAAAGCAACATCCTTTGCAGATCCCTCCTTCACTCTCAGGTGCAAGCACAAAAATTCCCTTACCAGAACTGCTTGGGATCTATGAAATGCATTTATTTCAGAAATGACACCTGTCATTTACCTCCCTGAGCCACACACCAAGCTGGCTTAAATAATGACACTGACAGGTAATTAAATACCCTGAAGGAACCTTAAGGAAATTAAAGTAAAAAAAGGAAACATGGAGGATTTTAAAGCACCATTAGTGGGTTCCATGTTCTGTTGAAGTTGACCATGAGAAATTCTGTCATTCCCATCTTGGTTAACACAAAAGTCAGAGGCACAGACATTCCTGGAAGTTTTAAATATCCAGGAGAAGTAAAGCCACACTCTTCAGTCATCCATTACAATATTTAGGCATAGATGTGAGGAAGAGAGGCATCTCTTGATATCCCATGAGTACCTAACATTTCCACACAACCTGAAGTGCTCTCTCCACTGGAAAATGCTAGAATTCTGTAGCAACAAAATACCTTTGATCCAGGAGATAAAACTGTGTTTGTTGATTAAGCAAAACTCAAATATATAAATATATCCACACACATGTGTACATACCTACAGACATGACTACACCAAAAACTAAAATACAGTGGGACTGAGGTATTTAAGTCTTGCTTGCAGGCAAAGGGAGAAATAATGGTTAATATCTTGAAGAGAGTGAGAAAACAGACCAGACACCAGCTTTGGAACACCCTTCTGCTTACACAAAGGGCTCTCAAGCCAGTCAGCAGGTACCAACACATCAGCAAAGTGCACCATTTTATGTGTGAGATCCACATCAAAGAATGGCTTAGCCTTTAAAAAAAATCAAAATAATATGCAGAACATCCACCTGATGTCTGCAAGCCACACAGTCTCTTCAAGAAGCAAATTAGCTGCTTGGATTTTTCCCCCTATCCTTGCACAGGCAGCCAAAAGGAAGAACAACTTGCAAGGGGATGGACACACTTTTCATATAAAATGAGCTTTAGAAGTTTCCCAAAGACCACCCTGCACCCTCCAGAAGGTTGCACTCACCTCTGCTCAATGCCAAGGTGTGCATTGATGCTGGCATATCGAGCTGTGCCAGTGAGATTTTTGTCTTCTCTGTAAGGTATGTGTTGCCTTGTCCTGTTGTCCCGGTACTTTTTGGCCAAACCAAAGTCAATAAGGAATAACTTTAAGAAAAATGAAAATAGGTTAGATTGCTATCCAGTTCCCCAAATTCACAACTTCTTTCACTAGGCATTAGCTGTTTTAAGACACCCAGACAATGTAACAGCCTACAGTTAAAAGAAGCAAAGTAACAGTGCAGAGGCGCAACCAGCTTTAACTAGCAAGTTAAAAACTCGATGGTGAATTAGTTCAAGCCTTTTCTCAATCCCCTGGAATGGATTAGATGGTGCTACTCAACCTCTGGAGCTTAGTTCTACCACTATTTTCTGTCACTGCTGTAGTCTGAAGACTGCAGTGCACAGCTGAGGGAGGAAGATGTGTGAAAGCACATCCCAAACCTCACTGGCACTGGAGCAGCTCACACACACAGAGTCAAGGCACGAGGCACATCCTGCACCCTCCTGTCTCAAAGAACAGTGGCCATTCTGCAGAGCACAAGGCCAAAACCTTCCCCAAAAAACAAGACAGCTTGTTCTTGGCTCATTTTAGGGCTCCCAGAACACTGCCACAGCAGCAGGACAAACTCGCTGGTTTGAACACAGCCAGGAAGCTGGAGCCAAGGAATGGATCCAATCTGGGTTTCTAATAACCAAGCTTGCCCAATGATTTGGTATTTAGCAACCTGAGTGTGTGGTAATTAGTGTGTGGTAATCAGTGTGCTGCCAGTCAGCCCACCTACAAAGGGTCATGCAGGCTGGACCTTCTTGGGCAAGATTTCAGGACTAGGCAAAAAAAGCTGAGGCAGAAAGAAGTACTTAAGGAATCTTTCAAGTTCTAGCACTCAGACTTCAAGCTACAAATCCTGATTCCAACACTGGATTAATGCTACAGGATCAAGGACTACAATCCCTACAGACTGATCAGTGCTGCAAGAGTGACTTGGGTGGGGGCAGAACATGATGGAAAGAAGACATTTAAAGTCTGAAAAAGTGTCAGTAAAAACCAACTCAGTATCACCTTAAAGCTGATTCTAGAACTGAAGATACATCTTTAAAAGCAAACTGGAGACTAAAACAAAAGACTAAAATCCAAGGCTGAAATGAGGGGTCACTGGCACACTGGAAGTGCTGTGCACTAGGAAGTTCAACTCTACATGAAGTACCCAGGATAATGAAAGTTTCTGAATTGCAGAATAGCTATGGTTCAGAATTCTGATTTGAGAAGATTTACCAACTACAACAGGCTAGACAGGAAAAAGCAAAGCTCAAATCCTCTTAAACTACTGGTGTCAGAGCAGAAAACCAGGGGTTGAAATCTTGCCATGATTTATATGCAAACACAAGGTGAAAGTCACCCTGAAAGCACAGAATGCCTGGAGCAAGGGACATAAACCCAAGTTTTTAAATCAACTCCGCTGCTCCACTGCAAGGAGTGGGCCTTGGCTGTGCTGTACCACAGGCAGCTACTCAGTGAGCATGGATACATTCCCTAGCTACCAGGAAATCATCTGATATGCCAGGAAATATTTGATATTGAATCCCAAAGCAGACAGTGTAAAGCTTTACGTGACTGCTGTGCTGCAACTTTCCTAGAAGCAAAGCCTGAGCTCGAATGCAATCCCTCATTTTCTGATTTGGTCCACAACACAGACCTGTAACTGGGTATTATTTTATAGCAGCAGCTTCCCTGGGGAGGTTTGCTCTGTTCCCTAGCTCAGGATCAGCCTGTAATTCCCTGTGGATGGGCTGAAGGCAAAGGAGTGAATCCCTCCTGGAAAGAATTAAGCTGGGAGACACAATTTGGATGAGCACAGAACGTCCCAGTGCCAGTTCCCAGATAACCTCACACCACCTTCATTCTGTTTGTTGCACTATCAGCAGGAAACTGGAGAAGTAGGGCACGATTTTTGCCAAGAGCAACTAGAGAAGCAGATCAAAGTATGTGCCTCTGATAAGAAAGTTTCAGAAGCAGACAACAGAAGCCTGTCAGCTTGTGTACAGCAGGAATCCGCCTGGGATTTAATCCATGGAGATTTCTGTGGAAAGCTGTGCACCAATGGCCAAGCTCCTGAGCAGTGATTCATATTCAGCAATTTCCAGCTGTCCTGCTACCAACTGGCAAATGTCTTCCTCTCTCTGCAATTCATCTTCTCTTCAAGAGCCAGAAATATAACATTAGACACTACAAGATAAGCTCCTGCTTCTCCAAGACACAGCTTGCTGGAGTAATTGCAGTTTTTAAGCACAATGGATGAAAATATTAAGTCTTCATTATACATTTGGGGTGATTTTGAACAAGAACTGCTCGGGGAGGAGTCTGGCTGAAGTGAAAACAGAATTTCTCCACGTGCATCCATAGGAACTGCAGGAAACCTTCAGCAAGGCAAGCAGGAGCCCTGCTATTTCATGTCTATCCTTCACCACATTTTTAGGAGATTGCCTTTTGAGTTGGAAAGACCACAAATAAAACCTGCACCTGAAATCAAGCACGTACATTTAGCCCTATCAAAGTTTAGAAATAATTTCACAATTTAAACAAGCGCCACAGGGAAACATCTTAGTAATGTTACATGTTTGCCAAGTATGTCTGAATAATGCCAACATAAGAGGTGCTTTTGCAAGGTCTACATTCTCCAGAAAAACGAAATAAAAAACAAAAAAAAATTAAACCAAACCAAACGGAAAAAAAATAAAAATAACCAAAACAAAAATAAAGCACATGAATTTGGGGTTGAGGTTGGAATAGGAGACAGTTCAGACCTGGTTTAATCCTGAGAAAGATGGGTCCTGAGAAGTACTAACAGTCATGCTTCTTTTCCTCTTCCCCACTGGAGATTCTAAACACTGAACAAACAATAGAGGGTGGCAGTGCATCAAACAGTCTTGCTTACATTGCAACATTGGCCGGCGCAGACAGGCAACACCGAGGCGTTTGAGAAAGAACAGGGTAGCCAAATGCCATCCTTCTTCCACCAAGCACTGTACTTTGCAAAAAAACTGCTATCTTTCCATCTTTTTTTTGAGTCATGTTTTGATTCTTTATAGTAGTATTTTTATTTTTCTTTTTTTTTTCCAAGGAGAAAATTTGACAGATGGGACAAAGGTAAATTTCAACTGTGAGCCGCTCCAAAATGGCACTGCCTTAACCAGGGATAGCAATGGTGACATTTGGCTCTATTAAAAAAGGAAATTCAAGTTTTTGCTTACAAAAGCAGCCTTTGGTTCCACAAACTGCCCTTCCCCCATAAGATATTTAGAAAAAGTAAATCTTCAGTAAGGAAGAGGTAGAAGGCATTTAGTCACCTTAAAGTTTACTTTCATAAGCATGCAGGGCTTATTTCTAGCAGAGCTGGAAATTCAGCTTTTAAAGGTGGGAGCAAAATTTCTCCCAATCACCAAATTAAAATTTGGAAAAAAAAATCAATTTCATTTTTTTTTTTAAACATAACTGACAGGAAGCTACTGGAACAAGATTACCATGCTGTTCTAATCTTTGTGACTGATTTTCTTTGAACTGTGTAGAGTCATCTCTAAAAACCCCAAAACTACACTTGGTTACAAAAAGAAACATTAAATACTGAATGGTGGCAAGTGTTTCCTAGACAAAGCACTTGATTCCAAAGTGAAGGAACCCATTCCATATTTTGCTCATGTAAAACTATTAATTTGCTGTTGGATCAGGAACTACCTCCCTAACCCCTGAAACATAAGTGAAGCCCACAGACAGTGTTTTACCACCATATCACTGCATGGCTCCCTAATTAATGGGGAAAAAAAATCAAATGGTTTGTCAATTGGTTTGGCAATTTTGTCTTGCATTTCAGCTGATCTAAAATCTAAAGTGTTCCTCCTCTAAAGTAAGCACAGCAGCAATTTCAAGGCCATTAATCCACACCAAGATGAACTGGAGTGCAGCAATGCCGACCTAGCATGACTGTGCAAAAGTATAGAAAAATGGCCCAAAAAGAACAATTGGAAATCAGAAACTAAAACTAGGAAAAAACCAAAATAAAAGTTTTCAAGTTCTACTTGGAGTTATGCCAGAGAATTAAGGAGCCTAAACTGCTCGACACAGCAGAGAAAAATAGAGCTGTACAGAGTGAAAGTATGAAACTTGGGAACAAACAAAGTTTAACAGCAACAGGATTACATAAAGACTGCCTTTCAGCTGGAATTACAAGCTTTTCCAACAATAGTTGTCTCTAAACACTCAGTGCATTGCACCTCTTCAGACAAGAGCTGGTATCTCACATTATCCAAGCTTTCCCCTTCTAATGCTCATGGCCCTGAAGTTGGCATTCATACAGGCAAACAAAGGTAAACATTTTGATTATTGGTAGTGCCTAACCAGATGAGACATCCTGGGATGGCATATAGAGAAGATAAGTGGGAATCTTGCTTCCAATAAACAGCTTGATCACGTACTTTTGTCCTGAAGTTAATTTCTAATCAGTAGCATGCTTAATGCATTGCCAATGCTGCCTGTCTGCCCGAGCTCGACATACAAATTGCAGGATTAAGCATATTTCACTCAAGAAAACTAAAAATGAAATGAAAAAGCTGCCTTCTAGGCAGAAAACATGCACTTCTGACTATGTTTACCCAGCCCAAAAAGTGTAAAAACCTCAGCCCACCCCCACCCACCCCCAGCTTTTTTTTCCCCCCACAAAGTAAACTGAGACAAAATTTTTGTTGTACAGCAGGTGTGCTACAGCTTAACAGTTTTCCATCAACATAATTGCATAATTTCTTTTATTTATAAAGCATCTGCATGTTGGCTCTTGGTCTTATCCACAATTCTGATGGTTGAAGAGACTTTACCAGTCTGTCACTGCAAGATTTAAAGCCTTGCTGACTGGCAGGTCAGGAGCTCCCACGTTGGCACAAATTGTTTTCATCCTAGGAAGTCAGCCCCAAAGCCAAAGAAAAGATTTCTCTTTATCATGAAGGAATAAAATGCTATGACAACAGACATCTTGAGAGAAGTAGTCAAGTATTCTCTAGGGTTAGTTTATAAGTTTGTTGCAAGTCTAGAAGTCATCTTGCAATCAAGTGCATCTCCCAGGCTGGGTCAGAGATTCACAGCACTTACAAATGGACGCCAAGAAAACCAAGTTCTCACAGCCAAGAACTGTGGTTTAGCATCCAAAATAGCAGTTTTAGCAATGGATTTTACAAAAGTTGTGCAGCTGGAATCAAATCACACAGGCATTCTCTCTGCAGCTGGGAAACAAAGAGCTTTGGACTAACCTTATTACAGTGACGCCCAATACCCATTAGGAAGTTATCTGGTTTAATGTCTCTGTGTATAAAATTCTTTGTGTGCACATATTCAATTCTACTGATCATCTGTAAAAAAAACCAGCAACATGTAAGATTTCAAAGAGAGCAAGACATTTCATTAAACCTTCAATGAAAACATGAATTTTTAGTGTTACCTTCCTCTGTAACTTCAGTTTATGCATTTGCTTAATAAAAACCAAGTTTTAAAAATGCTGTCTGAGTATCTTTTTTCCATGTCAAAAATTCCATGATCTTGGTCAGAAACTGGCAGATTAAATACCTGACTATTTCCCAGATACTGAGGTCCATGTTTCTAACTATAGCATCCTATTAAAAAGTAACTTTTTTCATTACTTCAAACGTTTTATAGCTATCACAAGCCAATTTTAAAGCTCATTCCCTCCCCTCATCCCACAGTTACTCATTCATCTGGTTATTCATTCATCCAACATCACTTTTCCAGGTAACAGTTTTCATGGAGCAAGTCACAACTTGATGGTGGCTCATCCTGTCATATCTAGGCTACCCTGATCCCAGAATATCTGGAGGAACTCTGGCACATCTGTGGCACATCTGTGTCATCCTATAGGGCCAACCCATTTCCTGTGGGTGAGATCACAGCCCGTGGTTATGTGGCACAGCTCTGCAGCTCCTCCAAAACTCCCCTTGCAGGCTTGAGTTGTTATATCACCCCCCTGCCAGCTGTTTGCTGGACTGTGCCCTAAAAGCCACTTCTGAGCACTGATATCCCCCCATTTCTGCCTGTTTCCCAGCTGACAGCTAATTAATGTTTGTCATCCGAAGGAATACTGCACAAACCCCTTGTGGATTCTCTGGAGATGCTGTCACACCCAGACTCTGGCTAAGTGAGCAGGCAAATGGCTCTGAAAAGCAAGCACATCACCCTCTTAGGGCAGCTGAGAACAGGGACAGCTGACCTTGTCTCCAGACAAATGCTTTGAGCTTCCTTGGCCAAGAGCCTGGGATTCTACGAGCATCTGGCTAAGTGACAAACTTGGTACTGATATCAATTACGTAACATTAGATGAAATTTCAACTACCATTGAAAAATTCAACTTGAAAAACCCTCACTGCTTTTCAAGGAGCTGAAGGCAGCACAATCAAGCCATTTATTAAGCAGCAAGAAATAAATATGGCTGCTCATTTCAAAAGCTGTATTCTCATGACCAAGTTGGAAAAATATCAACTGCTATAAAAAAAGACTTCAGAGAGTTTTAGAGGTACAGTGGCATCTCCACTAACAGCTTGAAGAACTGTCTGTGAAGACCAAACAAGCCATGCAGTTATTTATTATTAGCTCACTGTCTGGTCCTAGAGGCTACAGGAGGGACAGACTTGCATGCTGTCTCCACAGGTCCTATTGAATCACATCACCCACAACTGGAGACTGTTTCAGCCTCCCCACCACAACCCCCATGGTGATACTGGCAGTGAATCCTCCCAAATTAGTCTGAATATTTTAATGAAGTTGCCCTTAAAGCAGCAGCACAAAGGAGCTGGCAGCTGCAGTGCCCTCCCACTCGGTGCATTTTGTAGGGCAGAGCACACAGGAACCACCACCACCACTTTGTCCTTATTTAGGTCAAGTGTTCACTTAGTGTATAAAACACTGCATCAATTATTTAACCCACTCTGCAGAGAATCCCTCAGGGCTCTGAAGCTGCTCCCACCAAGGTGTGTGCACGTACCTGGTCTGCTAGCATAAGTACTGTTTTCATGGTAAACCTGCGAGAACAGAAGTTGAACAGGTCTTCCAGGCTGGGCCCCAGAAGATCCATGACTAGAACATTGTAGTCCTTTTCTTGACCATACCACCTGCAAGAAAGGAAATGATCCAGCATTAGCAGCAATCCTAATTCAGCCCAGGATAGCCTCAGTGCTCTCAGCTGCAAGGGCACACTGCTGACTGATGTTCCATCTTGAAAGCTAATGAGAAATTAATGCTGGTAATATCTTAATTATCCTGGAAACAGAAGCCTGAGCACAAACCAGAACACGCAAGTTGGCAATTTTCCCTGAGGAGAAAACACTACTCTAACAACCAAAATACCAAACACCAGAATGAAAATGCAACCAAAGCAGCAGTGTCCTTATACTGAGGGGTGTGTGCAACACCTGGACTGAAATTCCTCTGCAGAAAACCTTCCTCTCCTTGTTCCTGCATCATTCACTTCACAAAACCATCTTACCATGATTTAGGCTTTGTTTCAGGTCTGACTTTCCTGCACCAGACCAAAGCAGTTCACTCATACACTTTTAAATTTATTTTTCTATTTAAGCAATGCCAACCAAATTCTATTGTCCAGTTAATCGAATATAAGAGTTCTTTATCAGGTTTTTATTATCAGAGAGAAAGAAGCACTTAAGTGTCAGAAAAGCAGAAGTAGAAACATGAAGTATTAATTGCAGCTATGCTGTGATAGTAACCTTTAAGTGCCTAATACATCAATTTTGGACAAAAATAAAGGCTAACAATGCTGTGAGGATAACCAGAAGTCCTCCCATGGATATTTTCCCTTCCAATCCACGTTTAACATTTCTATCAAAGCCCTGCTTTATTACATCTGCAGCTGGGGTTGCTATCTCCCCACCCAAGCTCCTGAGCAGACCTGGAGTCACACCCTGGACTCCTGCACATCTCAGCTGTGAATCTCCAAATCTGAAAGACAGGGCTGAATAGTCTCCTCTCCAGTCCTTCTGCACAGCCCAGATAACTACAGGGAAGTGACAGCTGTGTATGAAAAGCTGTTTTGAAGCTGACATGACACCTATTTGATCAGAAAGCTGCAATTTTGCCTTTTCTAAGCTCCTGCTCCTTACATCAAGGACCTACTGCCAGTAATCCAGGGAGAATTTCCCTCAGTTTCCCAACAGTGGGATAGACATATCCCAAGGATGTGCCTCGTAAGAAGAGCATGCAAATAAAATAATTTAAGATTCAGCTAAAGTAGCAGATGGGGCTTAAATATCTGTACAGACACCGTATTTCCACTTTAGGCAATGACTCCAGTACACCAGTGCATGGTTGTCTGGAAAACAGTTACCCCTGATAAAGTCAACAAATTCCGAGGTACTCGGGATTCCAAGCTTAGCTTAGCTGGGATAGTAAAATAAAATGTTTACAAAGCCAGAGAGAAAAGATTCTATATTTGGATTTGTTTCAGGAACTCCTGGCCTGTACCTTCCCTGTACTGTCTCGATTCTAGGAGAAACCAAGCCCTTCATTCCTGCATTGTTATAAATCTGATAAAAGTTATATATGAGCTGTGGCTCACACTCCTTGTTTTATAGATCAGTCTAAGGCCTTTATTCATTCCCTGCATCAAAATGGGATGCAGAAAATATGTATTTTGAAAGCAGTTCAAAATTCAAATGAAATGTCAACAGAACAGCTCTGTAAACAGCTCCAAGGGTCACAGGTGAAAATGGAATATTTTGGTCACCTAAAGAAACGAAAATTGGAGCAAATCACCTGCCCAGGTGTTCTGTCCTATGAAATTTAGATTTGTTGTGAAAAAAAAACCAAAAAAAACCAAGAGAGCAATGGGCTGAAATGAAGAATTCTAAGGACTAAATCAAGATCTAGATGAAGTACTATTTTCTTCAAGGGATGGAATTCTAATTGAGATGCTGAGTGTAATTGTTCAGCACAGCAATGGTTCAGTGCCCAAGAGATGCAGTGGAAGGGAAAAGGATCAAAGATCAGCCTTCACTGGAGCTAAGAAAATTTAGTCACAGCCTCAGAGCCAAGGTGAAGCTGATGCACAGGAAGCCCACCCTGGAAAGTACATTTTAAAAACCTTTTTGTTCCTCCACAGGGATCTGTCTGCTGAGTAAGTGCAGTAATTCAGGATGATTGCACAACCTCTGTTTGGCTTATTTCTACATATGAACAAGAAAATTCTCATCTCCTGACCGTTCTGCACTGGTAGAAAACACATTCAGTTCTCCAAGACAAAGAAATAAGGCAGAACTTCTTAATATTTCATTTTCACATTTACCTGCCTAAAATTCCTCACTGAAAACTGTGACACCTATTCATTTCACTACAGGCAACTGGAACTTTTTCCAAGGTATCAGAGTGTTTTATTTACTTTGCTAACACTCAAGTAAGTTTTCATTTCCCCTGGAACATTTCCAGGGAAAATGGGATTAAGAAGTAAAGCAACATCATATCCATTGAAGGTGTAAGAGCTGCTACTACTGGCATGAATGAAAGAACATTAGAAGTCTGGGTTTTCTTAGGAAAACTTGGATATTAGGATATATAAAAGCTGGTGTCCCAAAAAGAGATCTTCACAAGTTCTTGTCCTGCATCAGCAGGGAAACCTGGAATTATCTACTCATATGAGAGAATGAGCCATAAAAAGCCCTGGGACAGGCAGTGTCACACAAACACCTGATAGAGATGTCACAAACCTACTTGAGCTTCAAGGTGTGCCCAAGCTCCCAGGCAGGAAAATGCTTCATCACTCTCCCTTCCCTCATCTGTTTCAAGCTACATAATCCAACTATTCCAATTAGTCAGAATACAGTAAACCTCTTTTATGAAACTTTCTATCAGAGCATAGTTAAAAGCTGAGCATGGTGACCTTAATTTGACTTCGGTGACTTGGGTGTGTGAAAGACCAAGACTGGCCACGTCACCAAGTTTCCAAATCATGTGGTTTGACAGCCTCGTCTGTAAGCCCAGCATAAACATAAAGCTGAAATTTTTTAACATCTTGGATTTCACTATTTGAGCTCTGTGGGAACATCTAAGTCACACCACACAGGAGTTTGAAAGTGTTTAGTTTCTAAATAATGCACAATAAAGCAGGTCTGATGTCAGGTTACACAAGTGGATGTTTACTTGAACTGACATGGGGTGGGTTTTTAAATTCTCTTGACTAACCTTGAAACAAGGAAGTCAAGTCCTGATGCATATCTAGTACTTGGTGGTAAACATTGTGGTCAGTTCTACCCAAACTTAAAATCCTTTTGTCTTTTCAGAGCTGCATCTTTCAAAAAATTTATAGGATCTATTTCAGCAACTGCATATTTTGTAAATAATGTCAAGGACAAAAGAAATGTTTGAGGAAGTGTTTGTTAATAGCTTGGTTTGTTTCGTTGACATTTTTTTTTTTACCTAAGAAAACACTTCATTTGGTTATTAATAGTATTTTTTCACATCTTCCTTTGAAAAGATCAAACAGAACTAGGAGAAAGGAGGTGAAGGGCTAAAAAAATTACACACAGGACATAAAATTCCAGTCCAGTTTCACACTACTGTGTCACTCACAATTCCAATCAATAACCAGCAGTTTCATTCACTACACTGGCAATTATTATAATTACAGTGAGGTAACAAACCCAGCATAAATACCCAAAATGTGTGAGAAATAAATAAAATTATTCAGAAGATACACATCAAAAAAACAATTCATATCAAGATGAAGGAAATTACTGAATTAGTAAATGACAGCTGGAAACCACTGGTAAAGAAACCCCAAATCCCAGAATTCTGACATGGAGGCAATAAAGGCACCTCACTTTGCCAACAGCTTATACAAAAAACCAGAACACGAGCTCAATGTCACAAAAAACTGTTCCCACCACCAAACCATGACAAGACCATTTTGTTCCAACTTAATAAAAGCTCTCCTCAATCAACACCTGCTTTGCCAGGTAACCCATCCTCCACTAAAAGCTTCTGTCAGCTCCATCACTGACTATCCCACAGGGCTCTGGCAACCTGGAATTACAAACTGAGCTACAGGAGGCTGTGCTTTTGTCAGACAAAAAACATCTCCTGCTGCCTCACTGCAGGGAAGGAGAATTCCTCCAACACTGGAATATTGAAATTCAAACCTTTACACTTCCACAAACATTTATACTCCCATTACAAAAAGGTGATTCTGACTTCTTTGATATTGCATAAACTTTTGCCATGTTCATAAATTACCCTGTGTAATCCTATGGAATTAAATTTCCCAGCATTTAGGTTTTCAAGCAACAAGTGAAAGAGTTCTTGTGACAGAAATGGAGACTGTCAGAAGAACTAAGGTGGATAAAAAAAGCTGTTAAAAATATAAGGTGTAAAAGCAAGCTGGAAAGAACTTGCTAACAGAATTACCTGAGATCACCTAATTAGTAAGTCTGACAAGTCAGCAGGCACATGAGGGGGAATATGCAAGTCTGGAAAGCCTCATGGACACAAAGGATTCAGACATCCCACACTGATCTGGTGAACACTCTGGAACTGTATTCCAACCCTGCCAGCCCTAAGTCATTTACACAAAAGTCTCTGAACTGGCATTAGTCAGATGATGGCACTAAAGAGAAAACACTGATCTCCCTGTAATTACACAGCTCTGATATCCCTGAAAAATACCAAGTTATCCTAACCAGCAAAAGTGCAGCTGTTCTACACAGAACCTGTGAACTGGGATCAGTGCTGCAAGCCCTGTCACCAACTCAGGAAAGGAAATTAAAAATCCTAATAAGAGCAGAAAAGAGACTTCCAGAAAAATGGGAGGATTGTGACCTCTGCAGTCATTTACTCAAACAGCTCAGCAAGGCAGTTATGGAGTTATGCACTTATTCATTATAGATACAGGAGGATGGGAAAAGGGAAAAAGGAAAAGGTTATTAACAAAAATCAGGGAAACAATAACTGGCAGTTGACTGCCTGTGGGTACAAGCATTATCTTTTTAGCTCTCTGGCTCTCTCTCTGTCCAACAGCACAATCATGAGCACTGCCCTGCTGGCCTAGAAAGTTGTGATGCTGCACCTGAGTGATTCAGACTCCTCTGCTCCCATGTTCTCAGCACAGACAGCTCCTGACAAATAATGACAGAGCAGACAAACTGGAAAGTGAATTATGCCTGTAAAAATGCACTGAGTTTTACAGACACTGAAACAACACAGAAGAGAAAGGTAATCCATTAGAGATTCACTTCTAAATTGACACATTTTTATATTTCTGCTTTATCTCCCCTGAAACTGGAAAAGCACTTAACTGTTAGCCAGCTAGGAGTAATAGAAATGAACTTCACATAATGTGGCATGACTGAAATCCTGAAGTGCAATATTTAGCAGATGTCACCTAACGTTAGTTGCCATGGAGAGCATGAATTAGGCCACCCAAGAACTAAATAAAGAAACAGGCACGAACACCCCACGCTAAGGAGTTGGCTCCACTCTATAAATACAATTCTGGATCACTTTCTGTACAGTTCTGGGAGCAATACACCAAGGATGCCAGCACAGCTCATCCCCTCAGCAAGGAGGAGGTTTCATCTGCCCAGGGGGATGGTGCAGCTCACTCTGTTCTGCTGAGCTCTTCAATAAACTCCATTAGCACCTGGGAGGAAGTCAGGAGTTGAATTTCCCCTGCTAAAGTCAGGAGTTGCAGCTCAGTGAGAAGGTGAACCATTAATCCACAGTGGGGACAGCAAACATCACTGAGGAAAATGATATTTTAATATTATCTCTGCTCATTTGTTTCAAACAAGAGTAATGCTGACCTCAAACTCCAAAAACTGAGTTAAGGCAGGGAGAAAAAAAATTCAAACTCTGGTCTGTTGGATGCTTGGACAGAATCCACAAAGATCAATTAACACAGGAGTTTAGTGGTGGAAAACAAAAAATCAATTTTATTTATATAAATTTATTTTCCTAATAAAGGAACCATTTAGAAGATTATCCTCCATTTTATTTACAGGCACAAGAAGAAGCTTCTGGTTATCAGATGGTTCCACCCTTCAATATGCAGAGTAACTAATAACAAAGTTAATTAATAGTGAAATTTATTGACAGATTTTTTTTAAGGGGTAAGTTGAGTTTCTTGTAGGTTTAGTGAGTGTTTTTTCTCACTGTGGTTTGGGGTTTTTTGGTGGTTGGTTGGGAGGTTTTATGCTGCAGGAAGCTGCTGAGAAAACAGTTAAAAACGAAGGTGTTTGAGAGGTGTGTTTACAGCTTTTTAAGCACTGCTAAAAAATTCAACATTTCAAGTGCTTAAGGCAAATTTAGTTATGATTAACTCTTAGATTACCAACCTTGACCACATTTTTCCATTACAGGTAGTATTTAATGAAGATGTATGAGGGCAGATTCTATTAATAATTATCCAGCAACATGGCAGTAATCAGCCAGAAGCACAAATACTGTAGGTAATTTTTTTCCCAGAAAACTCAACTTAATTGAGAATTTCTGAACATCAAAATATTTGCAAGTATTGCATTGAAAAATTCAGAAATGTAGAGACTGACTTAATCAGTTTTCAAGAGAACTTTGCAAAAAAAAAAAACAAACAAAACTCAAAAAACACAAGTCAGTAATTTTCTGTTTTTGAAATTCACAAAAAAAAAAAATCAAAAAACCACTCAAAACCACTGTGTCAGTAACTTTCTGTTTTTAAATTTACAAATGGCTGATCTTCATCAAGGATACAACCAATAGTTGATGAACACCATAAATGGCAAAAAAATCAAGAGTGGCTGTCCCAGGTAATTTAAATAACTGCTTTTGTGAATAAAGCTTTACCAGAGTTATGCTGTGAACAAACACCCAAAAAAAAAATCAAACACACTCTGCTGCATTTCTCCAAGGCAGCACCAGGAATTGGGGAATAAAGGTGGAGAGTTCCCAACTAATAGGATCAGTGCCCAGTTAACAAGATTACAGCTCAAAATGCTTTGTCACTGAAAAAGAGTGGAAAAAAAGCAAAGGGCAGCTGATGAGGGAGAACAATGAGAATAAACCCAGCAGAATGCTGGGGGCTGGCCATTGTGTCCTAAAGGCACAGCAGACTGTCACAATGTTAAGCTTGGTTCAACAGCCTTTTGAGAAAAATTAAATTAATAATGAAGCAAAATGTGGACATCGAGAATAAAACACAGCTTAAAAATTTTTGGAAGTATTAATGAAGGTTTTGTGAAAGTTTAGGGTTAATTTCAGAAACTTTGCTGCTCTTCCAGGAAACAATAAGCAGCAAATTTAAAGATCTAAAAGGATTTTGAATATTCAGAGAACAAAATTTCCAATTCATTCAAGCCAATCTCACTTTTTGCTATTTTCTGTGCAAACAAAAAGTTCTATTACAGTGGAATTAAGGACCAAGGCCCCTTGTTCTACCTCCTCAACAGGTAAAGGCTCGCTGTTGACCTCACATAAACATTAAACTTTTAACCCCAAAACTGAGATTTTTGCTCATTAGTTTCTTGCAATGAGCCAGAAAGTCCCTCAAATCAACCTTAAATGCTGTAAAAAGAATTGCTTGGTTCTAGATAACTTCAGTGACACTCTAGACAAGCTGCAATCACATCTAAAGGCAGAAGTCAGCTTTAGAAACAGCAGCCCCAATGAATGAGCAATCCAGACCTCATTTATTATCTCAGCTCTGAGTCACAGAACCACAGCAGAGACCACTTGAGTGAGGCAAAGTCACATCATGCAACTTCCAGGAAGTTGATTTTGGCCAGTGCATCACTTAAGTAGGTGAAAAATAAAGTCCCTCACTCTCAAATGAGAAACACAAATTTTCATGTTGATGTGTCCAAGATGTGGACTGAGTTTTACAAAGCATGGCAATAGGGAAATCTTGCCATGATTTCTTTATTTTCTATCAAATTCTTGTGCTGCTGTTGTTCAAAGGTGTCACACTACAGAAGTTTTACCAAATGTTCTGACTTTCCTTTAGCTTAATTCATCCTTGTGAATGCAGAGCCAGGAACAGCTTATTGCAATGTGACAGCATATTATTATAACACAATGGTGGCACATGGATTATCAATGACACATGCAAAGTGACCTAAGTATTGACTGGGATTCAGAGCACCATGGATTCTACTTCTACTAAACACTGAACATTTTAATATTTGTCACAACAGCTGTGCTGGTCCCCTACTCAGCTTCCTCTTAGAAGAAAATAATCCTAAGAATTCTGGTTTAGATTTTCTCAAGCATCACCAAACCAATACCAGCAACTCAGAGAAACCTCTCAAGGAGCATCTGGTATAGAAAAATAGATTTACAATTAATGCTGCTTCTGAAAATAAAAAGTATTTCCAAAAAGACACTTTTCCAGAAAAATACTACAAAGATTAACATTGTGAGAATCTGAAAGGACTGACATTATCCAATAATCACACACCTTTAGCATAATGAGTCTATGAATCAATTTGGTGAGTGTTGCCTCATTTATCCATTCTCAATGTTTTTTGGACCTTGTACTATTTTTAGGGGGTACAAGAACATCAAATACAGAGCAAAGTTGTAGTTGAAGCCAGAGGCAAGTTTCTCAACATGCCTCAAGGTTATCATCAGCATTTCCCAGGGCATTTTATCCAAATACAAGAAATTAAACAGTATCTCAGTGGAAAAGCCAAAAATTTGCAACTTGGCCTCATTATAGCACCACTCACTCATTTACTTTTCAAAAAAGTAGTTCAAGAATGCCTGCTTTTCCAGTTCTGTGATGAAACACCTGATATCTGCTTGCTCTGGCTGTTTTCCCAGTTATCCCTGTTTTAGCATGCAACTATACCATGAAAACTTTCCAAACTGCCATTCCTATTCTTTCAGTTGTGAAATAAAGGCAGCCACGTTTGAGAAAAGAAGGAAACGGCATTCTCAAAGCAAGACTGCATCTGTTTTCACAGCAGCAACTCTGTTGAAGCTGCAAGTATTTAATTCAGGTATGTTGATTGTATCCCTGCAAAAGGCTGGAGTGAATGAGGACAGATGGCCAGGACAACACTGTCTCCTCCAGCTCATATTCAGGATCAGTGCCAGTTGTGTTTGGGGGGAAGGAGGAGGGAGATTTTAACCTCAAAAATGCAGATTGGTGCTAGGCTTTGTCTAAATTAATACAGAATCTTGGCTATGTGATCGTGAGAACTTTAAAAAGTCAGGAAGGGTTAAATTAAATGGAATCCACAGTTTGACACAGAACATAAACTGAAATAGTTTGTGCAGCTCAAGGAACAAAAATCCTTTATGTTATTGTGTCAAGCAAAAAAAATACTAACTTTAAAAACAATTATTAACAAAGTTTCAAAAAAGGAACAACTTGTAAAAAGTCTCGCTGGAGAAAACTGAAGTTTTGTGTAACTCTTTAATGCCCAGATTCCAGAGCTGGGCACTACCCCCAGGGTAACACCTGGATAATCCCATGAGGAACAACCCTTCCAGGAGTCCTGCACCAGCAATTTTCTTCCAGATCAGGAAATTGTGAAACCCTGCCGAAAGTTTCAGCTGGAATACGAAGCAAGGAGCCGCATAATGAGGAATTGGGAGGGATTAATCCAAGCCCTGGTGACGCATCTGTTGCGGGCAGCAGAAAGGAGCTGCTGCCATTTCATTCCTGCTCCAGGTTCTCTGCAGTCTCAAGGCTGGCGGCTCATAACTATGAAAGGAAAAAGGCACAAGCCCGAGCACGTCCCTTGTCCCACCAGGAGAAGGGGGAGGGTTAATCACGTCCAGCCGCCATTTTCTGAGCGGAGCAGGAAGACATGTTGAAAAAAAAAAAAAA